>KZ651375.1:597974-629907 GCA_001010745.2 Gerris buenoi
CAGGGCCGGCGCAAGGGCCATGCGAGACATGCGGTCGCATGTGGCGCCGCCATGGACGAGGCGCCAATACAATGGCTAGTACAAGGCGGCAAATACATGCATAAAGTAAAATACATGCATATGGTAAAAAAAATTGTTACTTAGAACATTTCCTACAAAAAAGATCTCATGACTTTTATACGTAGGTGTAACGGTTTGGGAGATATCGATATCCTCAATTTACCTTCTTATTTATTATGAAAAGTGCACTTTTTTCTACACCACCTTAGGCCCAATTCACTCACGAGTGGCGTGGCGCTGGTTTGTGCCACCCCTATATGCTAACTTATGACCCAATGTACACTATTATGGCGTGGTAGAGGGTGTCAAGTGGCGCCTCCACCACGCTACTCCGACGCCGCTTGAGACTTCACACACAATAAGATAGAACGACACAGGAAAATATTACTCTTATCTGCAAGTGGCGCGCCACTTCAATTAGTCATGAATGGTGTCGGAGTAGCGTGGTGGAGGCGCCACTTGAAACCCTCTACCACGCCATAATAGTGTACATTGGGCCATAAGTTAGCATATAGAGGTGGCACAAACCAGCGCCACGCCACTCGTGAGTGAATTGAGCCTAAGGTGGTGTAGAAAAAAGTGCACTTTTCATAATAAATAAGAAGGTAAATTGAGGATATCGATATCTCCCAAACCGTTACACCTACGTATAAAAGTCATGAGATCTTTTTTGTAGGAAATGTTCTAAGTAACAATTTTTTTTACCATATGCATGTATTTTACTTTATGCATGTATTTGCCGCCTTGTACTAGCCATTGTATTGGCGCCTCGTCCATGGCGGCGCCACATGCGACCGCATGTCTCGCATGGCCCTTGCGCCGGCCCTGTGTGTGTTTACCATACGTACAAACTGATCCTATCACTAGTGTTGGTTAAATAAGACTAATAAAAGACTATTTAGAAAGCCGCAATTTTCACAATTTTTTAATACTGGCTACAATACAATAATCTCCCATTAGTTGATTTATTTGTTGACTACTAATTAATTAGTTAATCAACATTCTACTCTAAAGATTATAATATTTCCAGGTGTAAGTACTCCAAGCACCTGTTTACTTGTTTTCTTCAATCCTCAGCATGATACTCTTATTGTTTTCATCTCCTCTAGAGCATTACATCTACCACCATGGAATCATTTCTCCTCCTTCTTCCTTCAACATAGAGAGTAGAATTAAAAGAAAGAAAAAAAAGAATGGAAGCTTCACTGTTATCCGCAGATTACTTTGCGTTAATTATTGTCTTTTTTTGCCTGTATTTTTTTCATTTTCTTCGAACTTTGGATACTGATTACATTTTTCTTCTTATATTTCTATGCCTCATAGAATTATCTCTTTCATTGCTGTGCACATTCTGATTAGAGCAAAACCAATCCTCGAATGTATAACTTCATTAAAGCTGTTCATTAAGTGAAATAGTTATATTATTTCTTTTATTATCCTGACTTCATGTGCTGGTCGACAAGAACATTTTGTACTAAATTATCACGAGCTTTAAAGCTCATCATAATGTGCTGTATTGGAACAACAGAGTTTCTAAATGGTCAAACAGAGTTGCTTTGCCAAATTAGTATTGCAATTTGTTTTATATTTAATTCTCTCTTCTGTTGTACATGAGCTTCTCTTAACTCAAGTACTTTGAGATTTTAGTATTCTTAAACGTGATTCTCGAGTATTATACATATACCTACTCATTCGAATTTCAGTTTCCTTAAGCCGGGTTTACACGGGTAGAGTAAACAGGAGAGTAGAGTAACTCTACCCATAGAAACCCGAAAAAACGCTCAATAGAGTAGAGTGGCGAGTAGAGTAGCTAGTAAAATTGGTAGAGTGGAAAGTAGAGTGCACTGTACTTGCTACTATACTCTCCTATACTCCTGTTTACTCTACCCGTGTAACGGCTTTATGCTTTCAATTATACGCAGACCCGATATTTTAACCGGGAAGAAGAAGTCACAAGAGATGAAAATTGAAGTTTAGTCTCTTTTATTTTTGCAATTTGCCTAAAATTGATTTGATAAGTACCTTGATTTTTCTCTAGTAACAATGGTGACCTATGCGTTGAATGCTGCTTTAAAAAGTTTTTTTTCCCGTAGAAAAAGTCTATTTCTTTTGTTATAATTGATTAAATACCGTCTTCTAATCCCTTAGATTTATCCTGTTTTGTCAACTATTAGCCTTACTAGTCCATGTTAGGAGAATTAACCCATTACTTTTGATATAAACTCTTTACCTTTTCGCCTCTGATCTTGCAAAATTACTTCTATAAACCACACTAAAGCCGGGTATACACGGGTAGAGTAAACGAGAGAGTGGAGTAGCGAGTAGAGAGCACTTTACTTCCCACTCTACCAATTTCGATTTAGGAGCGTTTACACATAAGCTAGTAGTAAGTATAGTACTCTGAGTGAAAGCTGTTTGTTTACAGTTCGAAATGGTTACTAAAAAGAAACTGAACTCTACTTTTTACTTGCTATAAAGAAGTTTACACGGGTAGAGTGGGAGCTGAGGAGGGGGAAGTAGAGTAGAGTCTACTTTACTGCATGCGGTATATAGTACTCTACTCTACCGGCTACTAGCTACTCTACTCGCCACTCTACTCTACGGAGCCTTTTTTCGGGTTTCTACGGGTAGAGTTACTCTACTCGCTACTCTACTCTCCTGTTTACTCTACCCGTGTAAACCCGGCTTAACTCTTGGTTCCTTTCTTTTCAAATGTGGTCTTAAAAAATTTCTAAGAATTTAATTTCTCACCTGCTGTTAATTTCTTTCAGTACGTAAATGATGATTACTTCATGTGTACTTTATGCCGTATTCTAAAATGCTGATAAACCATTTAATATACTACTTACTTCCCTGGACTATACTTACTCTCATTGTGATATACAAATAATAATAATATATTCTCTAATCCAAATTAATTAAAATTAATTATATTTAATCTAAAAATTTAATTAATTCATATTAGTTGATAAAGGTTAGGCAACATTATCATTCCTTATGAATGTGTAACTGTTTATATCATATGTTCCTAAACCTCTAATGCATACCGTCTTTTTAACATAATATAGGTATTATGTTTCTTTTAGAATCCCACCCTCCTCTGAAATACTTTTATACTATTCCCAAGACGACATGAAACATATAACTCTTTTAGTTTAGGAATGTACTATTAACTTTAATTTTTAAGATTTTAAATAATATTGTCTTTCGATGCAAAAGAATACTTCAGTACTGAATTTAAAAAAGCTAGAGAGGACTGGAAGGAGTCTTACGTTGGATGCCAACATAATATTAACTCACCCCTTCATATTATTTTATTAATTTAACTCGATTTCTTCCACAATCGGCACTAAATATGACCTTATAATGCCCGAAAGCTGTTTTTGTAAAAAATAAATGGGTATTTCTTTACGTGTAGAACAGTCTTATTTTAATCCCCTAAGATGAATTCCATCAAAGCTCGAATTCCTGAAGGAATTGAATTATAATTTCTATTTCTAATAGAAATATAATAGTACTACTGTAAATTATTCAACAATATTAATAATTTCTACAACTAACACTTTAAAAATGAATAAATAGATTAAAATTATAATAGTTATGCAAGTACAAGTAATTTATCTGCTTTTTCAATTGTTTAGTTATTGGCTCTATATTTTTGTCAAAGGTAACCTCGGCCATAAAATATTAGTAATTTCTATCGCTACATTTTACTACGTTTTTGTTAGCTTGCTTTCTTGTTTGTTTGTTTGTTTGTCCAGTACAAATCTTGCAATTGGTTTTTAACTAACGTTTGGGACTTTTGGAATGGCTCAGAACACGACCAACAATGCATTATTTTAATACTTTTAGCCATCTTTCAGCAGAATTTAATTCGTTTTCAGCAAATTTTGCTGTATGGAAAGTTAGTTTGGCAAAAATCCGCAAGTTATTTTGGAAAATTGATGGTCTTTAGTTGATTTTTTTTTTTTTTTTTTTATCGTTTCCTCTTACGCTATGAGTTCCATAAAGCTTAACTAATTAATCGTGTCAGGGTCAAATAGAATTCTTCCATACTTTTAGTAATGCAATGCAAGGACAACAATTCCAAGAAAAAAGAAAAGAAGAAAGAAAGAAGTCGTCCTCGAAGGGAGCTAATTTCCTGGAGGAATAATTAAAGGGCCTTAGTGTCCTACTGCTTTAAAGGGTCAGCCGTGATATCCGTTTAGGGAAGGATAGATTTAGAGAGAGGACAGAGCTACGGATGGTCCTGTGAAAGATTCAGAAGCTTCAGTTGGTGACTTAGGCCGGGAGGGGGGGGGGATAAAGAGTGCCATATCCTCGGGCTAGAGGCACCTCTTCCCCCAACTCCCCGGATGTCCTTCGCTCTGACTGACTGACAAATCCTGCCGGAGGGAAAAGGGACCGATTTTAGGAAGGGCCAGGATTTTAACCCCCTTGAAGGGGCCACCCTTCTCCTGGCGAGAATAAAACATGAGGAACCGAAGCTAAACAATGGCAGATGGGGATCGCAGGGAATTATTTAGAAGACACCCTTTACAGTTGGGGAGGAGATTCGAGGATCTGCAGCAAATTTGGGCCGAGAAGGGAGTTGGCAAGTTGAGCTCTGACAAAACTTTGGACAGGCTCCCCCTCACATCATGCCTCCAGTATAAACTCCAATCACTCTCAACCTAGACTACTCTCTCACTTTATTCTACTAATTAACTATTGATATTTGACTCTTTCTCTAGAAACTCTCGATCTAATATTAGTATCAACTTAACTTATTTTACCCTTTTTAAAAATTAGAAAAAATAAATAAAAGGGAAAATTAAAATGAAACAGTATGAGCAATCAAAGCAACTACAAACTTGCTTTAAATTAGAACAAAATTTATATTTGATTTATTACATACCTAATTTTGGTCCGAATTCCTAAAATTTTTCCCAGCAAGTTTCATGTTTACAAAAAATGGAAGAGATCTAGTTAACATTACAAGCTTTAAATATATTACAAAGAGCCTTATACTTGACCGACTTTTACCTTTATATACAGTAAAATACATTTGTTTAAGTATAGAATAAAAACTAATGCATATTTTCAATATATTTCTTTTTAAGAAACTAGTTCCAGGTTTATTACTGATTTTATTAATCTTGAAAGAATAACAAATTTACATTTTAGGCGGCTTTCACACCAAAGATGCAGTCTGCGTTCTGGTCACAAGAGGCATGTGCGTCTTGCATCCTTATGATACGAGCGTGCACACCTAAATGGCATGTGCTACTTGCATCTCCTTATCTCTTTTGTTTTAACTCCTCAGTTAGTTCAGTGCATCTGGGTTTGAATGATGAATTATCAATCATCCGACTCTTCAGACGATGAAACGACCATTTTGGCTTGTGCGGTCAGAAAAAGACGAAGACAGCGAAAGATTCGTTTATGGCAACATCCATACTGGAATAATGCTGAAGAACATAGCCCTGCTGTAGTGGCTCAAGAACTACTGAACCACCCAGTTAAGTTCCAATCGTATTATAAAATGGAGATTTCCACTTTCAACAAGTTGTTGGAAATCATGGAACCGTCGCTGAGTCGGGGCATCAGGTATATAAAAAAAAATATGTGTGTGGCTCTCACGCATTAGAAGTGAAACTTAAGTTCTAGAATTCTTAAGCTAGTTCTAGTTTCTTTAGCTTTCTTTCATTTTTTGACGAATTTATTATTTCAGAATTAAGAAATGGTTATTATGGGAAATTTAATTGAATAACAATATAAAAAATATTGCTCCGCAAAGGCAACCACATTTATTCCAATAAAAAAAATATTTGTTATGATTTGCGGTCTTTAAATAGATATAATAACTTATTTAAATTAATTTAATTAGTTTTTAGTTTTTTCTTGTAAGCATACAATTAAGCCCGTTGCATTGAACCTAGTCTAATTATAATCCATCTAATTTTACGCTTATATATACCAATTTTGTGTTCTCTCTACTTGTCAATGTATTTAGGGTAATGGATAGCATGTTTGCTTCATGATCAAAAGGTCGGTGGTTCGCAACTCGCCTGGGGGGTGAAAGATTTTTTACAGATAAATCTTTCACCACGATTGGTTTCGAAACACAGTTTCCGTTTCATTACTTCGATCACACAAATTTCATTACAATTAATCAGTAAAAATGTTGGAAACTTGGACGAGTCTCGAATCACAAACTTCGTTACACAATGTCATAAATCATATATTATGAAAAAATTCACTTTGCCGCCGCCAAAGAAGTTTCACTTAAAAAATTACGTGTCATTCCAACTACATCGCATGTATTTCGATTTGAACCTCTACCGGCCAAATGTAGGAGGGTTTTTTTCTTAAGAAAATGAGCACCGCGAAGTGGTGTGGAGCGGCGTTGAATGACAAAAAAAAATGACACGTAATTTTTTTTTGTCATTCCACGCCACCGCTCAATAAAAAATAACCATTAATAACTCCAAAGATAAAAATACTTTTTATATACTAAGTTTTTAAATTTTCTGTCATAAATCATAAATTTGAAACCTGTCAAAATGAAGATTGTAAATATGGGACATGTCAAAACAAATGAAATAACTTGCGGATTTTTTCCAAACTAACTTTCCATACAGCACAATTTGCTGAAAACGAATTAAATTTTTTTCTGAAAGATGGATAAAAGTATTAAGTTAATGCATTGTCATCGTGTTCTGAGCTATTCTAAAAGTTTCAAATGTCTAGCTACTCAGAAAGTTTGTTAAAAATCGATTGCAAGATTTCTACTGGACAAACGAACAAACAAACAAACAAGAATCAAGCTAATAAAAACGTAGTAAAAATGAGTACACATAATATATTATTGGGATTATAAACAAAACATATACTTCGAACTAGTATTAATAAACACAATGGATTTTATTTGAAGTCGTGGAATGCCCATGTCAAAAATTATTTCATTTAAAAAATTAATCAAATCTTCTAATTCATTTCTAAATTAAAGAAATAGCTCAAAAAAATAGTTTAATAAAACATTATAGTTGAACAAAACACTAGTGCAGGAGAGGTTCTGTGAATAAAATTTATTTTCGATAATTATTATAAATCGTATTTTCGATGGTGGGGCGCGTGTGTAGACCCGCACAACAAGGACGCACGCTGATAAAACACTAGACGGCTGGTTCTCGAGTTGCACATGCCACTTGCATCTAGGATGCATGTCGCATTTGCATCCTCGGTGTGTAAGCTCTCGTTCAGTTATACAGTCCGGTGTTTAAGTTGCATGCATCTTGCCACCAGGACGCATTCATCCTGCGACTTGCTACATCGGTGTGAAAGCAGCCTTAATAACAAAATTCGGTCAGTGATAACTGGCACATAATTAGCAGATAATAAATATTGAAGTAAACTATAAGAACATTTCTAAAAAAAAAAAAAAAAATCACGTAATAAAACGACACCAATGGAACAAAACAAGCACTAATTAAATGAAAACTATAACTTTTATATCACCTCCCTAATCTACCTATAGTCCAGGGAAATAAGACTTCCTCTGCGGAATGAGAGAAAGCAAGCTGAATTTTTGCATTGACCTTCGCTTTGATATTCTAATGAAGCACCAAAAAGTCTAATATGCTCGCCCTTGTGCGTCTCGAGATATCGAAGAGCACAGGTCAAGAAAATCAGTTTTTTGCGAAACTGTATGATTCTGAACATGTATGCCAAATTTCGTCAAAATCGACCCAGTAGTTTAGGCTCCACGCGTCTGCTCAGACGCCAGACAAACTAGAGACTGACGACGAACAGACATTTTTTAAAAACCTCTTTTTGGACTCAGTGGATCTCTAAACGTGTAACTTCATAAAATCTCAAAATCAAATTATTTTACCATCATAATACTTTCTCTTTGTATGAGAAAGTAAACATGCGGTTTCCCGCTTCTTCATACTATATCTCGAAAAAAATTGTCGTATAGTTGATCGTACGAAAAAAAATGTATATAACCAAACTTGTTAGGAATACTGTTTTACGTAAGTTTTGATATAACTTCTTAAGATCTCAGAATAACCGGAAACTAGACTTTCGCAAAAAACTGATTTCTCTAACCTTTGCCCTTCGATATCTCGAGACGCGAAGGGTGAGTATATGAGACTTTTTGGTGCTTCATTAGAACATCAAAGCGAAGGTTTGTGCAAAAAGTCAGCTTGCTTTCTCTCATTCCGCAGATTGGTGTTTTATTTACCTTATTTCCCTGGATTATAATGAAATAAACATACTAATAAATACAAAGTTAATATCGGGAATTACGAATTTATATCTTTTCCTCTTTGGACACTTTATCGGGGGGAAAAAAAGTTCTTCTATTAACTTGAATGGCCCAATTCTTGTTTTATCCCTTTTCTTTCTATTTAATTTACTTTTGTTCTAAAAATAGATGTATTTTCTTGATCTTGAACCTTTAATGAAATCAGTCAAGAATGCAGAATTTACATCAATTACACTAAAATACTTTCATTTAGATACAAACTAGAATATCGCTCATAGTTGGAAATGGAGGACGTTCAGGAACCATAAACTTATTTAACTTTCCAAAATCATCGCTGAGTCTTGTTATCCGACCATCGTCTTATATGCAACACACAGATTAGATGAGAAAAGCGATTCTGATTATTCTATAAGGGCCATTTCCAGTAGCTTTTGGATAAATGTTTTAATTTATTTTTCATCCGATATCGAACATTTCTATGCGCGTGATGTAACGTAATCATGTTTTTGTAATTTTATTTCAGCTTCTCTTTATCTCACTTTACCAGTATCGAACTTATCTTGTGACAAGCACAAAATACCATTATGCCCAACTCAGTAGGTAGTTAAGAATATTTTTGATATACACGTACTAATGGTTTTCTATCTATCTATTATTCGATATTGTTTTCCATTTTTGTTTCTCCCTTTTTTGTTGTTATAATTACATCGAAGTTAAAATAACACCAGCCTTAATTTTGCTGACGGATCATCTAATTTTCGCAGTTCCGCAAAAAAACTTTTTAATAGTCATTATCCTTTATCAGCTCGTCTTGTACTTCTAAGGGTCTAACGATCCTGTTGATTCCTTTCAGCTTCCAAGCTTAGTCTTTCTTTAAAAAATAGATAAAATTCTGAAGAACCACCTAAATATTTATAATTGCACTCCCTTCTAGTTAGTACTTATAAACCAACCTTTTTCTACAACCATATTTAAAAAAGAATTTCTCTATTCAAACCAATTTGATAATCTAATCTTTTCTAAATTTGTTTTTATCTTGTCTTCAGATCAATTATCTTCGTCTCGTTATTTACTTTATGTATCGAATTTATCTGGAACAAATTTTATTTCAACCACACAGAATTAAAATTTGTCTTGTAAGATCAGCTAAATTTCTAACTCTCTGATCCTATCAGGTTAAAAATAGTTATGTGGAGTGCTCTCACAAGACGAATTGTCATCTTTATCTGAGTACTCGTACTTTATTCCCTTGTCTATTTCCACTGCAACTTTAAGGTGCCCGTTTACTGAGTTTTTTTTTTTTTAATGAAACAGCTTTTATTATTGTGTCTTTTCAAGGAGTACCGTGGAATCTTTCAAATTACTTTACTGCTACGGCTAGGTAAACCATATTTTTTTGTTTTCTGAAAGGCCAGGCAACTATAAAAAAAAAGTTTTGTGTCTGTTTAAAATATATAAACGTAGAGTTTTATAAATAATTACAAATTTAAATTAATATCAAATCAAGTAATGGCTAACTGCCAAAATATAGATAGGTAGAAGTGTAAAATTTTTATTTCTGGTTCAGTTTGTAATGAACTTTAAATTAAAATTAATTTTATATATCTAAGTAGTATATCTATTAATTTTATATCCATGTATCTTCAATAGGTAATAGAGGGGGGTCCAAATTGCCATGAGCTGGTGCCATTAAAGGGTGGTACGGCTGGGCTCGACTTGGCGGGGGCACTGCCGTGCTCCCATGTAAGTATTTTTTTTAAGATATTTGTGTTAACAATAAAGTTTGTGCGAATGTGAAGCAGATTCCCATGGGCGCAGAAGGTTGAAATTAATATGGGACTAAACATTAGGCTAATTATGACATTTTTTTTTAGGTTTCTAAATTTTTATTAAATGACGAATTGTTTTTAGGAAATAGTGTTTTAAAAATTTCCCCTGATATCTGGAACTGTTTTTTTTTTTTTTTCCAAGAATTATTTGAATGGGAGACATAAAAATATGACACTCTTTAGAACCATCAACATACTTTTTTTTACCTTCAGGAAGGAAGCAAGTACAAAAACTTCAAAACTTTATTTTTAAATTAGAGTGATTAGGTTGAGGTTCAAAGACTGTATAATATTTAAGAATTTGTATGAAACAATTTTAAATTCTCTGTATTTATAAAAATGTGGTATCAGGTGTGCAAGGCTTTAAAAGGGAGGGAAGGGAGTTAGCTATATTTGAATCAGTTTATCTCTGTATTTGGCTCATCATATTATGGGATCTCCTGTTCGGTGAAGCTTGTATTATTGAAAATTCGCTAGCCGTCCCCATCCACTCTCTGACTGCTTCGGAAAGATTATCCTATCTTTACAGATGGCTGAAAATATTATGTCCTGACATTTTACCTCTCCTCTGTCATAAAATGAGATATTTTTAGCTTAGTAAATTTTAAACATTACTTAAAAGTATACTTTTATTTTTGGAAATTTGTGTAAATTTATTTGGGTAAATCTAAAAATAAAATAATTCATAGAAATTGGCGCGATGTAAAAGAGATAGTGCGATTTTACTCCAACCGTGTTAAATTTCGTGGCGATTTGATTTTGGCTATAATAGGAGAGCCAGCCAATAAGGAGCGATCAGTGGTTAAAAATTTAGGTGTCTACACTCCATCATTCTTACATATGATTTATATCTTTGACATGTTTTAGTAAATTTATCATGGAAGTAGAAATCTGATGTATAATTAGCTTTACGAAAATAAGTTATTAACAATTAGAGGCTTCATTGTAGGAAGTTTGAGCTAGTTAAAGGTCTTAAAGGATTGAATTGTAACCATGGAAATGCACTGCAAAGTAGGAGGAATAATGCAAAGCTGCTTGATGTAGGATCAACGTCTTGCAAGACAACCAAAGGGAGTCTAATTACCTTATACCTCTAAACAAACAAGCTCTAAACAACAAGCTTAAGATAGGGGGCCTATGAGTGCCTTGAACTGGCACAGAGCTTTGTGATACTGCCGATGTGTAGGTAGAAACTTTAAACTAAAACTTGGAAACCAGGTAGGAATGAACTTTAAAACAAGGCTCAGACACTGCACTTAGTACGAAGGCGCAAGATTCTCCCTTTCAGGAGCAACAAATAATTGATGAAAATGAAACAATCACAGGACCTCCAGAACCTTTATAGAACACTCCTATCAAGCTACCTCTGGATAGTAATATAAGATACTCCTGGTTACTAAATGCATATAATGCTTAAAACAACTGGCATGCTAGAGCAGAATGAATAAAAATATCTTCTATATCAAAGATATAAATAGTTACTAAAAGTTCGTGAGTCATAAAACCCTACTTTTGATTCGTCCTCTATTTTTGAACTTTTGATAATCGAGTGTTTACGTCTCCCTCAAAAATATACTGCCAATTGGTGTGGCACATAGCTTCCTCACATCCTAGCATGTACTATATTTAATTTATGCTTCCACAATCCATTACTGTCTAATTTATTCAATTGTTTTCCCAGTTTTTTTTAATGTCAAAATTGTTTTAATTTTTTACTCAAATTTTAGATATGATGGTACGCAAAAATTGAGTGACAGACTGACAGACAGACACAGAAACAAAACGTTTCCCTGAAGTCTGAAACTGATTTCAGTCCTGGAATTTTCGAAATCTGACACATAAAATAATTTTGATCTTCAGAAAGATCTCATAGCTTCTGTTACCTCCGGTAAGGTTGGAAGCAAAATCTCTTCGATACTGGTACTTAACTTTCTCGTTCATATTTATAGTTGACATTTTCTACTTATTAGTTTCCATTTTCTAGCTATAGGTTTCCATTGTTAAATTTAATTATTGTTGAATACACTGTGAACACCTTTCTTTTAACCAGTCAGCTAACCTACCGGCAACTTCTAGAAGTTCCAACCTAGGTTCTTTCTTGGAATAAGGCTTTATCGACATTTGAGGGGAACCTGCAATCCATGCCCAGCCCTCTCAGTTCTATTTGCAATCCTGGCTCACACTGCCTATAGTGGGCCCTTCAGGAAAATTGGAGGAAAAATGACTAGGACTGTGGGAGATAAGGGATGCAGCTCTGTGTGCAGGTGTAATCTCAGTCATCCTAGTATTAGTAGTAGTAATCTAGTACTTCCTACTAGAAAGGGGTAGGACGAACCACTTGTTCGAACCTAGCAATTAGAACATCTTTTAGGCCTTTTTCCCGTCCCGTGATGGAGAGTTCTTCACACATCATACATTTGTAGATTGTACCGCTGAAGCGAGTATGGTGTGGTCATTAGTAAGCTATATAAGCGTGCGCCAAAGCGGGGGGAAGGGTTCCCCATTGGGGGTGTTCCTCGCCCTGCTCCACCCCCGAACCATAGATACAAATCACATCGTCAGGACACGGATCAGACCCACATCAATCGGACCAGATCAAAGAGTGGGGGAAGAGTGCCCCATTGGGGGTGTCCCTCACCTTGCTCCGGCCGCGATTCATAGATGCTATTCAGAGTATCATGACACGGGATCGAACCCACAACATTATAATGTATATTCATATTGTACTTTCTAAAATATACAATACTATAAACTTAGTCTTCTCAATTTTTTTTATTATTATTATTATTTTTTAAATTTTTTTTTTTAATTCACAGATTTATGGCAAGACCAGGATCAATGCCCCCTGAAATTATTGAAAATTTTATTATAATTTACTATAAAATAATAGTACTCGTTAGGAAATCGAACCCTGACCTTCCGTAACTATCAATTTATGATATTACCTCCACAACTAAACTACCTTTCCCGGGACAGTGGACAGCGACTTAGATAGTTAGAGAGATCTATTTTAGTACTAAATTACATTCTAAGAGAAAAATAGCTTATTATAAGGTATAATGTGTCTATGGTTAAATCGTAGCTGTAGCAACTATTTTTGAGAAAAAGGATTTTTACAAAAATCTTTTAAAAAACGCCTTTTTATAGGACTATGAAACCATCAAATTGTATAAGCCCACCAAACTATAAATATATAAGAAATTGAGTATTTAATATTATTTGAGTTTTAAGATTTAAATTATTCTATAAAATTTTATTTTTGTTCCATCTCAACACTTTCTAATTAATATACTCGTACTAAGTACACGTAAAAGTGGGGTATTGATAAATAATGTTAATTACACTGTTCTGGAAATAAAAGCTTCAGAATTAAAATATTCTTTTCTTAAGTATTTTTTTTGTGCTATATCCGAATCTGAAGTCAAAATTTCTCTTATGTGCACAACTTTCCCGGAAAATGCCTAAAGTTCGGAAAATTGTGTTTTGGGGTTTTTTCCCGAAAGTTCTTAACAGTTTGCAAAACATTGTTATACAGCGGATGAAATGACATCTCCTTGTCATTCATTACATTTATATAGTTGTAAAAACCCATTTGACATCCCTCGGGGGAACTCTAGGATAAAAATATTAAAATATAAGCTAGAAAAATCTCAAATAGTAGTTAGTATAAGAGTGTCTGGGTCTTTACATATGTGTTCCCCCCAAAGACTAATTTGTAATACTACTTGACGGGCAATATGAGCTCCCCAATGAGGGATTGAATCCCATCTTGCCCCCCCCCCCCCTATCCGGTGGCTTATGACACCACATTGTTCAAGAATAAATCTTTGAGTAATTAAGTTGAGGTTTAGGCTTATTATTACTGACAAGCCTTGTTATGATTTAGAAATTCAGTTATCAGTTTATACATGCATTTATGCTGCACACGCGCCCCTTTGTTTTTAATTGCTAAGTATTGTTATGATAAAATTCTCATTAATATCTAATCAAATTCGATATAACTGGATAATATATTTCAATATCGTGAATGCGATCAATATTACAACATGACTAATATGTGTAAATATTCATCACTGCGTTATCATTAAATTATACTTGTATGACAGTGTTCTAATATTGTGAATTATTCCAATTGTAACATTTCTATTATTGCTTTGTTCGTAGGTATGTGACTCATTCTCTACTTAGAACTCTTAAATAATAAACAACAGAATTGGTGAGTCAATTTTAAGTTTTATTCTTTTAATAGTTATTTATGTTACTAAGCAGCAAAATGGAATATTACTGACGGGTGATTAGATTAGCCTCCCAGGTGAAGCCGAGGCAAGCAATGAATAAACGAGGCAAAAATAATGATTCCTTTGCTGCCTTGTTGCATACAATATTTTATCTACTTACGCTATGCAGATAAAAAATAGAATCTTAGGAAGAGTTTGAGATGAATCGTCGATAAACTCAAACCAAAACAGTGTTGCCACTTCTTACTCGAGATTAATTATTCAAAGACCTACGATTTGAATACTTTTTAGCTTATCATTTTTAAACTTTTAAATAATAATAATATTATTTATACATTAATAATATAACACTGCTTTGTAATAAAACAAGTATGAAATTAAATTAAAATAACACAGATTAAAATAAAAATAAACACAAACAAAATCAGAGGCTATGATATGCAATGGTAAACACTGTTACTGTTTCTGCCTAGATAGAGTAAGTATTTCCCTGATTGTTTTAACTTCTTTCCTGCCTGTTATTATTATTTTTATGACAAATCAGCGAAATAGTACTTTCCAGCCTAAAAACAATTAAGTAATGTATTTATCCCTTTGATTATAAATTCTTCTCTATTTTTAGTGGTCTTTAGGGATTTAATAATTTAAAAAAACGACTATTTTTTAATTATACATTTTTGTCTGCTTGAAGATGCCCAGGCTTGGGCGAAATATAGCTTTGGGAAAAAAATTATAAATAAAAATAGTTGTTTTTTTAATTATTAAATCCCTACAGACCTCTAAAAGTAGAGAAGAATTTAAGTAATGTTTAATTTTGCTCCCGAGAGTAGATACAATTTATTTTCTTCACAATATAGGTTGGGCATAAACCACACTTTTTTAAACGCTTAAAACTCAGCTTCTGTAATTAATAGAGATATGGGGTTTGTGGGGTCTGAAAACTACATTTTTTTACTTTAAATTTCATATCTATAACTTAAAAAACCGTTGGGTGAAAGCCATGCAATGATGGTTGAAATAAGTTCATAAAAAAGTCGTTGTCCAGGAATAGTAATCGCTGTCTGGTACTATAGTTTTGATAGAATAATTACCATATAGTGGGGGGGGGGGTCTTTGTAGGTAAGTGGGAAAAATCCCTCTGTGTTATAACAACATTGAAGATATATTAAGCACAATAATGGCTGAAATTGAAGATAAAATGCCAAATTACACGTTTATGCAAGATGGTGCTCCGTCCTAAATTCCATACCTAAATCCATTTGATTACTCTGTCTGGAGTCTGTAAAAAAAGAGTGCACGAGGGAGGCAGAATAAAGGACGTTGATAAATTTCGAAAGAGGATTCTTCGTGCTAGAGATGATGTGCGTCAGTGAACTATTGCTGGGACCGGGATCTGGACAACGACTTTTTAAAGACCCTGTTTCAAACCATCATTGCATGACTTTCATCCTATGGTTTTTTAAGTTATAGATATGGAATTTAAAGCAGAAGAATGCAGTTTTCAGACCCAGCAAACTCTATATCTCTATCTATTACAGAAGCTCAGCTATAAGTGTTCAAAAAAGTGCGATTTTTTGCCAACCCTGTATATTCTCTTTAATAAGTAAATTATACGTTGAAGATTAGGAATTCAGAAATATTGGGTCTGAATGGGCTATAATGCATCTACGTAAAAGAGTTTGTACTGTATTTGGACCAAGGACGTTTAATGAGGCAACTTTGGTAGATTTTGGCGAATGTTGAACAGATGAAAGTTGAAAGGACATAACAAAATATTAGAACAGCCAAAAAATTGTATGACCCTCAATGTTATCAGGTTAAGGACAAAGTATATTATTTCCACCAAGACTTCAAGGCAAACTAGATTATTTCAGTAAAATTATGTTTTCGGCCATATGGATAACAAAAATATCACGTTGCTCATAAAGTTAGTATCCAGAATGACTTATTTTACTTAGGTTAAAAATCTTTTTTACGCTACATTTTTTATAACAATATTTTAAGGAAAATGATTCTGTGGGGTAAAAAGAGTTGTTTTTGTGCCTTATTGCTCCTTTTATATAAATAAGTGGTAGAATTCACGGTTGAGCGTCGGTATTTTTTACTTGAAACAATTCGTTGAGCGGTGGAAGGAAAAAGAACGGCGTTGTTGTTACGTAAACCTCGAGTGTAGAGGCACTTAAAAGCTCGAGATTGAGGAATCGCTTCGGGGTCGAGAGAGTAGGGGGCCGAGAAGAAAAGGCTTAAAATCTTCTCGTCTGACTAAAAGGGGTCAGGTGTACAGGCCCTTGGGATAGGGGGGGGGGGGGGCGCTTCTACTGTCTAATTGGTCTCTGTTTCCACTCGAAGAAACTCTATACTCAAATACTCTAGAGTTTCAACTCGACTATTCTCTAATCCCTAGCTCTAACTCTATCAAGACGTCAAAATCCCGTATTCTGTATCTCGAATGGACCAGTCTCTGAAATTCAGAGGGCCGTTCTAATAAATTTGTGTAAATCCGGGGTCTGCAGCGTCCTCATGCCTCATATGAGACGTGACTCCTAAACTCCTATTCTGCAAAGTTGTACGAAGTCATTAGAATTTCGACTCGAGCTTCCTCAACCCATCCGATATAAATTTCTACAACTTACAAGGGAACAGAACTCTCACCAAACCATAAAGTAGTTGATAAAATTAAAACTAATATAAATTACTTCAGACGGGAGTTATATACTTTTTAATATATGACAAAGCAAAGCATCGCCAGAATTTTTAAAAGATTTTAGTACGTATTTTAATTCAACAAATAAATGGATCACTTCTTGTTTAAGAGGTCATTTTATCACGTCCTATAATCTAGTGATAAAATTAATTTTACTCAGTATGACACCAGTATTTGTTATAATCTAAATTAAGTCAGATTAATTTCAACCGCCAGTACACATTAAATACTGTTGAATTACTAATTTTATTCATGTTAAATATCAAAAACGTTTTAAAACATTTTAAAAAGGAGGGAGATTAAATAAATTCGATTGTAAAAGCACACAATCATTACAGTATGTGCCATAGGAGGTAGGATCTTTGTTATTTAGCCCTAGGAATATATATATATATATATTTTATTATTTTCAGTGACTGTCTGATCAGTNTTTTTAGTAAAAGCAGTCTTGGCATCTTCAGCGATCGACATTTTACATCACTAAGTTTTCAGTGCATAAATCATGAATAAGTTCAATACTAATATAATATAGTCAGTGTTCTATTGTATAATTGCGATAGCCCTTTCTCCAAAACGTTATATTTACGAGTATGTTGAAGCATACATTAATTATGTATTGGTTTATTTTTCATCTCCTGTTTGGTGTGTTGTGTGTCTCGTTCAAAAATATATGAAATTTTTACTAAGTAATGAATAATTTATTCAATAAATACAAGTAATTGACCATAATTAATGCAGCAATAATTAAAAATTATGAGACAACTAAAAGCTTTTTTCAATATTTAAAGCACATAATTCTCTCATGATGTAGTACCTTTGATGTGTATTTTTTTAAAAGATTGGACGTTCCAAATATTGTCAAAGAATTATGTTTCACACTTGCAATTTTACTCCTTATGAATTATATGGCATATTATAATTGTGTTTTTATTCACACTTAGTGTGTATACTGTAATGGAGCAAATCTTAAAATTAATTTGTTCTCATTCTTGAAAAGTAGCAGCTTTATTTACTTGGAGAAAATGAAAATTGTGTAGGTAGATAAAGTATTTATATTACGTATTTATGGAGCAAGATAAGTCATACTTCAGTTTAGGATTTTTTATTATTCTAGAATTATCAATTATTATACACCAAATATCTAATTATAGTTACAGTCCTCTTGGCGCTGAACCATGTTTAGGGAACGAACATATATTTTGACTTTAGAAGCATGATTTTGTCCCAAAGAAGTCTGCCCTCAAACATTCTATTCTCTTTTATGCAATGATGGAAAAACAAAGTTAGTTCAAATAAAGAGCCCTTACTCCTTGTCATGTTATATTTAAACCTCTATCTTCTTGGAAGGGCGCAGTTTCGATGAGACGAAATAACCTTATTGGTTTTTCTCTTTTGGTTTGTTTAAGGTTCTATTTATTTTATGGAGGACATAGAGGTTTTGGTCATTTTACTCGTGCTCGAGATAAAGTTTGGCAAAAAGTCTGTTGTATTCTAGTAGTTGCCTTTAATTTCCTGGCCCTGCATTGAAGGGTTGGTCTATGTACACGAGGTGTGCTATCGCCGCCCGGGTCGGCCCATTGTTAAAACTTATCACAAGTTCAGACATATGTGTGAAACTGGAATGAATGGAAACTGGAGCCTATTGTCAGTAGCTATGTCAGAGTTTGTCTGGACATGCGCTGGGCCATATCTGCGCATGCCCTTTTCACAACACCCAGTTCTCATGCAAAACACAATAAGCACTGTATACAATGCGAGTGTACAATGGTTTTCCTTTGACTCCGACCCTCCACCACACTGTAGCATTTTGCTGATAACGCTCCTGTCTAACTAGTGCGGTAACGTTCTCAACCCTTTCACAGGTAGATGATAATATTGCTTTGTCTTTTGGCCCTGACGTCGTGACACTTATACTAGTGTTGTCACGTAAGTGACATGCTTAACACCTTCAATCTCAGTGCAATTGTATTCAAAACGGTTGTTAAATGTTTGCTTCTATGAATTTGTACGTTAGATACGAAAATACTCTTTTCATCGAGTACTCGTCTCGTACCTATACGTTTATTTCATGTATTGATGAGTTAAGACTTGATTAGACCTCTGCGGCATCAAGACAAGTTAGATAACTGAATTCCAGCCCCTTTTATGCCTCATTTGACAACCCAATCAAGTCAAACCCACCCAAGTCCAATGATTTTTATGTCTTCTCGTCTCTATCTTCTCAAAAGCAGCATTTTAATTAGAGAAATGCAACCAGGAATTTGTGTATTACAGTACAGGTAGAGATTAATTAAATTTGATTTAATAATTATATAGTCCAGTTATTTTAGTCATATATTCTTCTGTTCATGAGCATCAGCTTTTTTTTTTTTTTTTTTCTGCATTTTGACGTTCCAAAAAACATATTGAAAATAGGCAACATGAGCGTGGTCGCGTTAATAGAATTCAATACACATTTGATACTTCCTACTTTCAAATCTGTTATACCACGTTCCACGTTCAAGGTGGGACCACTGCCGAGATATTCGTTACCCATAAAATAATTTTTCGCTATTACGATTGTCACTGTAACAATTACCTCAATTAATATTAAAACACTGGGAGCACAAATATTTTCAAACTACGTCCAGACATACTTGAAATTTCGCTCTTAGATATAGAATAACGGTTCCCACACATGTACGTAAAAAATTACCGTAATGTTTCGTGTGAGAAATTTTATAATCTTCAATTTTGATTTAATCCTCAATTGTTCTTCGGACCAGAATAAAAACTTTTGTGGCTACGAATACTAAATATTCATAATCTTAGATATTCTTTGCCATTTAATCGGTACACCATCCATTGTACGTAAAAATTAATCAAACTTTTTTTGAGAGAAATTTTATTATCTATAATTTCGATAACCACCTTGATTGGTGTCCGAGCCATAGGAACCGAGATATTCGCGAAAAACCGAATTTCTTGACATCTATTAACGCGACCACGATGAAGAGATCAAAATAAAATAAAAAATAAAATCTACATCATGACTCATCACATTCAAAATCAGCATAAGATTACCACCAAGTATGTCACCATGATGTTTGATTTTTATTTTGAATCATTTGAAAGTTGCCTAACATACTTATTTAGTACTTACGTCATCGGATTTTTATTTGCCAAGTTTAGTTCAAACAATCACCAAACCACATATTATTAATAAAAATGTGGGTTTTTAAATATTATACGTATATATAATTTAGCAGTGTCTCACCGACGACAGCATCGATTTATACTTCTAACGATTTGTTATTGGTAAGGCAACCACATTTAGAATAAATGTGGTTTATCAAAGCAAAAATTTATCAAAGCTATATTATATTTATTTAGATTATTATATTTTTAGGGTTTTGTAGATACTTCTCAAAACCCTTATGCCGAGGGTGATATGTCCGTCTGTCCGTCGCTCTTTGGTTCATAGGGCCCGAACCGTTAAAGCTAAAAAGCTGAAATTTAAAACACTGGCGTAACTTTCGGGCCCAAACACAGGGAAAATACACAAAAGTTAAAAATTAAATATGCGCATGCGCAATTCAAAAAAATGTGGTAAACTCAAAAAATTATATTTTTTTAATTTTCGAGTGGGGTATCAAATGAAAACTGTTGAATATTAGGTTACAAGTACATGAATACTTTTTCCTTGCTTTCCTAATTAGTAAAATAAATCAAAATACACCCAAAATTGCCCCCCCCCTCAACCACTATATAATGGCTGATGCTAAAATTTCGAAATAATTCGTGCTAATACCTTATTGTGGCGCGATGAAAATTCCGGGAGTTCATCCTAAAATTTCAAAAATTTGCCAATTTTGGGCGCGAAAAAGTGATGTGCGCCCAAAATTTTATTTTTTAAAATTTTGAGTTGGGTATCAAATGAAAGCTGCTTAAGAGTAGGACACAAATATATATTTGCTTTTTAAATTTTGCATTCCTTATTGGTTTATTACTGATAAAAAAAACATTGTGACCCCCTGGGGGATCGAACCCGGCTCGAATCGACTCTTGAGATCCAAGACAAGAAATAATAATTACATAATGGGTGTGCTTAATCATCTACAAAACCCTAAAAAGTACTTGCACGCAAGTACTTCCCTGTGATTTTTAAATAATGGTTGTGTATTGAAAGCTGTCACTTTTGATTATGACATGTAATGTAAACAATGCGCTTTCTTTATCACACTGAGCCAACCGTCCCGGTCTCGTGTTTTTGTTTACCTTATAGGTTAACTTTTTCTGCAATCTTTACTTTTTTATTTGTACTGTACAAGGCCAAAACCTTATTAATTCCCTTGATATTGGGCTCATTTTTCTTCTCACACCATCCCCTACACGTGGACATATCGTTGGCTCGGTTTTGATTCGGCGTTTGCGAGATCCCAGGTATAAAGTTTTGTGCTTTTATAAGTTAAAGATTGCCTGCAGTCGGTGGACGGGTAATGTGTGGTGGTTTGAGATTTTGGCCTTACGTTAATCGTATACGATAACGGCCTGCCGTTAAACTGTAAGTGTGTGGGCCCTAGGATTGGGACTTCGATATCGATATATTGGACCAAAAAATATCGATATTTTATATCGATATTGATCTTTCAATACATAGGCAACATCGATATTTGTAGAAAATATCAAATAGACCTGTTTTAGGTCTGTTAACATTAAAAATGCCTTTGAACATTAAAAATGCATAAAATGGTGTTTGTTTCTTCCCCATTTATGGTTATAATAAATTGTTCGAAGGTCATACCAGAATCAAACTTGTAAATGGCTACCATCTTATTACGGCTGCCCATTATAGGGTAGGTGGGGGCAAAGGTCCGCATGGGGTAAATGTCCGTACCGTTTAAAAATGGGAGGGAAACGACTTTTTGAAGTGGGACGGATAACACTCATTCCTTAAGGTTATCTTGATTTCGTTTGCACTAATGCCAAGAGTGACGACAAAAGTTTTTTTTTATGTTTCAATCTAACTTTTATAGCATTTTAAAGGAAGCAAATGCTCAAAACTAGCCTTAAACCAAAAATTGCGGACCTTTGCCCCACCTACCCTACTGGTTAACACACTCTTCCTAATTGAAAAAAATTGCCTGGTCCATTTATTTAAATTTATTTATGGAATAAACTAACACTGTTCCCTTTTTACCTTAATTTACTTCTTCTACTAGTTTTTTCTATATAAAAAAAGATGAAGTAATAAAATAAAATGGCTTTCTTTAATCAATGTCAAACAGGACTCGCCACCGAAACCATGTCTGCAAAGGAATAAAAAAATAAAAGGTAACAAAGAAAAATAAACTTTTCACAAANAGGTTTTCGATATATCGGAAATATGGATAATTTCTATCGATATATTGACTGATATCGATTTTCATTTACTCGATGTCGATATATCGGAAATATCGATATTTTCTTTCGATATCCCAACCCTATGGGCCCCTTTAGGAACGGATTGAGCGGATAGACGCGTCGGAGTAGTTTGAATTCGTTTGAACATTATAAATGCATAAAATGGTGTTTGTTTCTTCCCCATTTATGGTTATAATAAATTGTTCGAAGGTCATACCAGAATCAAACTTGTAAATGGCTACCATCTTATTACGGCTGCCCATTATAGGGTAGGTGGGGGCAAAGGTCCGCATGGGGTAAATGTCCGTACCGTTTAAAAATGGGAGGGAAACGACTTTTTGAAGTGGGACGGATAACACTCATTCCTTAAGGTTATCTTGATTTCGTTTGCACTAATGCCAAGAGTGACGACAAAAGTTTTTTTTTATGTTTCAATCTAACTTTTATAGCATTTTAAAGGAAGCAAATGCTCAAAACTAGCCTTAAACCAAAAATTGCGGACCTTTGCCCCACCTACCCTACTGGTTAACACACTCTTCCTAATTGAAAAAAATTGCCTGGTCCATTTATTTAAATTTATTTATGGAATAAACTAACACTGTTCCCTTTTTACCTTAATTTACTTCTTCTACTAGTTTTTTCTATATAAAAAAAGATGAAGTAATAAAATAAAATGGCTTTCTTTAATCAATGTCAAACAGGACTCGCCACCGAAACCATGTCTGCAAAGGAATAAAAAAATAAAAGGTAACAAAGAAAAATAAACTTTTCACAAATAAGAACTGAAGTTGGCATAAAAATAAATAACATAAGAAAAAGGCCAACGAAACAACAATATTTTACCTTATTTATTTTTCTTCAAGTTAACTTTGATCTCATAAAATAACGGAAAGAAGTCTTTTGAAGACTTTTCAGAAGTTAAAGTAAAAAAAAGAAGAAAAGGGACAAAAGACTAAACTTAACTTCTACACCTGGAATCAACCTTACATAAGGTTTCATCAAGTAACTTTTACACTCCCCTTCTCACTGTCTCTCTCTCTCTCTCTCTCTCTCTCTCTCTCTCTCTCTCTCTCTCTNGGTGGTCCAAAAGTCCCCTCTCCCATCTTAACTTTTCAACGGTTTGAGATAAATTATTGAAACATGGGGGATACCGTACCATGTAAAGGGAAGTTTGTTTCCATGCAATCGCACACTAGGGGCAACCTCCTACTTAGCCCCCAGGCCTCCTAACTTCAAAATTTCAAATGGGGATGTATATTTTTGATAGCATATTTGGATTCTACTGTGAAAAATAATAAAATTTTACAGTAAATTTAATTTTTTAATTAAAAGTTTAGGGGAAAAATGAGACAATAATGGCTTGTATAAAAATAAATCAATAAATTACCTGATAGGATAAGAGAAAGCTATGTGACACACCAATTGGCAGTCTATTTCTTGGATTTCAAGCTCTTGGTGCAATTTCTTACATTAGGATTTAGACATTCCAGTAGGATGAGTTATATTTCTTCAAAGATGTTCTGAGGAACTGCTTTTGAGGAAGCCATGATTTTTATATTTTATTAAAGGCATTACCCCCTAAATTTGTGTCAGGAGTTAATAATTCTGCATAATTGACACATCGTTTACATATTATTCAGTGAACATTTAATTTTTTCCCCCTAATTGTCTCATTTTTGGTCTTGTGTCTGTCTGACTGTCTACTGATCTAACTTTTTGTGAACCACCATATCTTGAAAACTACTAGTCCAATTTTAATGAAATTTATATGGTAGGTCATAATAAGCTCTCTGTTGGTCCCATATTAATGTCAACATTCTGCACAAATTGGTTTCTCTTCCAAATTCTCAAAAAAAGATATTAACACCTATTAAGCCATTAATATCAACCTTATTCACGTATAAAAGTTTCCTAAATTGATAATTTTATTCGAGTGAAGAAACAAAACCATTTTTAAACGATTTAAGAAAAGTGGGGTAAAAAGCACAGAGTAAGGAAGGGGTAGAGGGAGCAATGTGATTTGAAAAGTGGTTCATTATGCTACACCCATTTACTAAACCTCTCAAGCGAGCTCATTCCGAACTAAAGTGACAACAACACGTGGTCACTGGTCCTTGTCTTATTGGTCTATTCCTTGTCCTTCCGTTCCCATAGTCCAGTCAAATGGTAGTTTGAAGTGGAAAGTTCTGATGTAATTGTTATTAGGGGTTTATTTCATGTTTTTTGGGGTGCTGAACACGAATCTGAAGTCGTCCAACAAGATTTCCACCCGCAAATATGAGACAAGCACACTAGGATCATTTATTGTTAAATTAGATTCCTTGGTGGATTAAATAAATACATATTTGCATCGAGTCTACGTTATTTGTAACTTTTGTTGAGAATAATTATTGAACCAGAAGTTTTGAAAATTTTTTCAATTTTCTACTTTTTTATTTACTCTCGTTTAACAATTTACTCTTGTTTAATTCCACTTATGCTTTATATCCTTTTTCATTGTATAGATGATTTCTATATTGAATCCCTCTACTATGCTTTATTATAACAAAAACTAAGTAAAAAATAACCACAAACAAACTAATATTAATTGAAAGGAAAAGAAATAAAAGCAGAGTTATGAATACAGTTTGTATTCTACATATATAGATGTATAATGGTTAAGTTTGTACTTGTTTTACTGTTCTTCCTTCATATAAACTTTCTTAACTTTAAAAAACAATTTAATGAAGGTTAGATTCTCTATTAGTCTCATTTTTTCGTTTAGAAGATCTTNTATATACGTATATAGAATAGAAATGGGAAAGGTTTAAAGTTCTTTCTTGGATATTTTCTTCTTTTTTTTATCTCAAAGCGCTTAGTTTAGAAAACGTTCTTTTTTATAATCTAAGTTTTTTCGTAAACGACATTTCTTCTTATATTGGATGAACTTAATATATTTTATCGCTCTCTTCTTGTAAACATTCCTATCCTGAGCGGCCGGTAGTTTCATACTACAGCCCTGGGGCCGGTAATAATGCATGCTTTATCATTACAGGGCCGCTATTAGTTTGAGAAGCGGCCATTCCTGGCCGGGCCGCGGCGTGCAGGAAGCGCTAGTAGTTCTCAGCGTCAGCTGTTCAATTTGTAAACTATCAATATTTTTATAACTGCGGTTTGCTTTGGAACTGATTTAACTGTAATATGCATTTATTGTTTTTGAAGATTACGGCAAAATAGTTTGTGTGTTTTGTAATTAGTTTACATGTGGTGGGCGATAAAATAGTGTACGCACCACAAGCAGTAAGTGCCATGACACGCCTCGGGCGTTAAACGCATGCTTTCTAACTTCGCCCTCCACCTGTAATAACGCCCTTCCTGCTCTAGGTACGTAAATAGGTAGTAAAGCCTATTGAATTTGTTCCCAATATTTTTGAACGTATATATTATGTTTTTAAGCTCTTGGATCCGAAACGCCTGTTGTAAAGAAAAATTAGGAACATAATTTTTTTCAAATGGTCTTAAAAACTTTCCGTGGCCGGAGTAAAGATAGAAATGGCGTTTCGGAGTCGGCTCTCTAAGCCCGCAAAAATTTACCGTGTTTTGCATGTTTTCATTTCTATAGTTTATAGGACCAGTTTTGAATGGTCCAGTAATGTTTGAGACAGATTTGTTTAGTATAAAATACTTTAGTGTTCAAAAAAGTGCGGGTTTTTTTTGGCCCACCCTGTATATATACTATATGTTACAATGCACAAAAGAAGAAGTAAAGGTTCCTAATTGTATATTACATCCACTAGGGTTTGAAGTGGGTAAGGGGTGAGTTCTTATAGACAAGCTAAGTACTACCTTGGTAGCGACATGTGTCGTTCTATAAGATTTAAAGGCAATTGTATAATATAAAGTATTAGTTATACAGGGGAATGACATGGCCCAGTGGTTAGCCACACTCACTTCAAACCTCTGCCCCATATAGCAACACATCAACAGCGCATGTCACATCCTAGTGTGACATGCGCACTAATGATCACATCGAGTAGATGAGTAATATGGCAGATCCCTCCTTCCTGTAATAATAAGTAAATCGAAACGCAAGTTAAACAGAACAATCTAGACGATTAACGAATCTAGAGTATTATCTTATAAGATTCTGAATCTCGGTCAATACATTACATATTTTGATGAAGTATATGTCATCATAACACTACAGTATTTTTTCATGAATATCACGTTTAGAAAGAAGGTTAAAACAGTACTTTTGAACGGTTTNGAATTATGTACAATATAACAAAATACAATTTTTCACTTCTATTGCCGTAATCTTCAAGACCATAAATGCATATTTATGGGTTACATCTTTACCAAAACCATCCGCAGTGTTAAAAATATTGAATGCTAAAAATTGAACAGCTGACGTTTAGAACTACTAGCGCTTCCTGCACGCCGCGGCCGCTTCTCGAACTAGCGGCCTGTATAATTCATGCTTTATTTTTACAGGCCCTAGTCTGTTCAGAGTTTAATATTTAATATTTGTTATCAAGCTTAGATTTTGTGCGTAACCATGAAGAATAATGTGTGAGTATATATTATATATATATTTATTTGCATCTCTACAGTAGATAAATATATTTAGTGAAACAGCAGTATCAGCGCGTGCTTAGAAGAAAGGCAAGAAATAGGTTTCAGGTTGACGTATAACTTCCTTAAAGCCAGTACTTCCTGCATATACAAGGTTTTTCTTTTCCAACCCTTAAATCAGGGGGGTCTGTTGGCTCACATAAAGACTGTAGAAGAAAAGTAATTGCACATATTTCATACTGGGCATTACTTAGCTCGAAATGGCACCCATCTACTCGTTTCTTAGCCAAAGCAATAACATAACCCCTTACCCATAATATATAAATAGGACAGGTCTTTCTCGAATGTATCTAGTTATTTGATGATGGGACTGATCTATACATGGAATAATAATAAACGTGGGTCTTATAGCCTTTAAAGTAAATTTTTTCATGGTTTTATTGTTCTTATAATGATTATTGTTCTACTTCTATTACCATATATTCTAAAGAAGGTAAAGTTTATTTTTTACTGTTGTTTTGAATGTATATATATATCCTGTGTATGTGTGCGTATACATAATATATATATATATATATATAATTTTTTTTTTATAAATAAAAAATTGAGAAATTGTCAAACGGACAATTTCTCCATCATTTACATCCTATAGCTGTATTTTGCACTAGCTTGCACAATATAGATCATCTTTTTCTACTATTGACGGACTTAATCCGATTCAAGCACAACGGTTCGTATTCTAAAGGAAGACATAGACCACAAAAGTCGTTCCATTGAGTGAATCGGGAACTCGCCAAGATAGACTAGAGCTGATCACCCTCTTCCCACATTGATATGATCATGGGCGTAAAATATGACTTACCTTTTTGGGATTCGAACATCACCAGATTAATTGGTAAAGACCGTGCTTGAGGCAAGAGTTCTCAAGTGTGCTAACAACTCGGCTATATCCATATTTATAAAACTTGATTTATAAATTTATTCTATCTTTTACTAAACCGAACACAGTAGACTACAAGCAGAATGAAGTGTTCTACGTATCAATTACGTTTAATGTTGTAGGGTATTTCCCTTTTCAGATATATTAGACTCAGGGGTCTTCAAACTACGGCCCACGGGCCAGATCTGGCCCGTGAGACATTTTCATACCACGCCACCACGCTACAAAAGAAGTTAACAAGTAAACCTAAACAATGCAAAGTAAGTTCTCCATGATCAAATGCCATTTCAAATTTCAAAAAAGTTTATAGGCCGAAATCGATAGTGCTTATCCGGATATTATCTATCATTGAGAAGTCCCATGGCTTCTGAGTGTTGCTTACTTTATCCGGCCCTCAATAGACCATCGTCTCCTTGATCCGGCCCTTCCACTAAAACGATTGGAGACACTTGTATTAGACCATTGAAGAAGATTGCATAACTAAATAATAACTCAAAATAAGTCTGAATAATATGTCTCTTTATCTTAATTAACTAAGTATAATATTTCTTGCTAAAGTTTGTATATTTTTTTTTTAGTTTTGGAAATCGTAGATACTCCAATTAACAAAATAGAGTTTTCGTTTTATGTTATATCAAATTAAAAAGTAAGTTAATGTATATATATCGAGTAATCGAGTTGTATATTAAGGTGGCTATGATTTTTTTTTCATTCCCCAATTTTCTTCTTAACTTCGAATGATGTTTTGAAAAGACCAAATACTTAAAAAGAAGTGGATTGGATATCTCCTAGCCAAGAGAGAGTTTGGACTTTCCTGTATCAATAGAAAGAACTTGCTTCCTTACAAAAGATTACTTAGATATAATTAAATTTACCTTAGCCACCCCCATCTAGGTCTGCCCGCCCTGTTCCTTTTCATGTCCTTCAGCCGATTACTTTTCCGAGGGAGAAGAGGCCTCTTTACTGAGCCGGCTAAAGATTTTCTCATCTGCCCTACTATATAGACTTATAGAATAGAAAGATTAAGTACAATATCATCTTTCTCTTTTTTTCTTGGATACAATTCTTAACTTATGACTTGCTATAAATCTTATTGAATTTTCTTTTGATATTAATGAAAAGTTATTTTTTAGAACCCGAATTAAAGAGTAAATTTGATTAGTTTATTTTCATAAGAAAATGGTGAAATTAGTAAAGGCCGAGTTCTTCATTATTAGTCTTTAGGACTTTGATAGCTTAAAATAATTTCTTCATTGTTTCAATTTCTTCCATTCAAATTTTATTTATTTATTGCACAGGTTAAAATTAGCTCACTGTTGGCCCCGTATTAATTTTAACCTTGTTCACAAATTGCTTTCCTCTCTCGAATGAGCAATTTTATTTTAATAACACTTTATTTATTAATTTTTTTAATGAATGTAATAAGTGACGAGAAAATCACAAGGCGTTTGCATGGAAGGAATAACATGAAAATTTATTCCAGCAAGGGTCGATTAATAATACATAGTATAAAAGTTGAGAAATATATAACAATAATAATTGATGGTTATAATAATTTTAATTAGTTAATGATAATAATATTCTCTGAGATAAGAGATTTCTAGGCCACTTGCTCTGCAGACGTCTTGGAGTGTTAACTGGGATAAGATGAGAGAGTAGGAGTTGCACAAGCAGGATTATCTTTCAAAATATTTATGTATTCTTCTACGTCAATTGACTTCTAAATATACCACTTTACAAAAAAAATGAATAAATACAGGGTGGTCCAAAAGTCTCCCCAAATTAAAAGAGATTTTAATTTATCAGACAGAACATTCAAAAGTCTCCAAGCACACTAGGATCATTTATTGTTAAATTAGATTCCTTGGTGGATTAAATAAATACAGGGTGGTCCAAAAGTCTCCCCAAATTAAAAGAGATTTTAATTTATCAGACAGAACATTCAAAAGTCTCCAAGCACACTAGGATCATTTATTGTTAAATTAGATTCCTTGGTGGATTAAATAAATACAGGGTGGTCCAAAAGTCCCCTCTCCCATCTTAACTTTTCAACGGTTTGAGATAAATTATTGAAACATGGGGGATACCGTACCATGTAAAGGGAAGTTTGTTTCCATGCAATCGCACACTAGGGGCAACCTCCTACTTAGCCCCCAGGCCTCCTAACTTCAAAATTTCAAATGGGGATGTATATTTTTGATAGCATATTTGGATTCTACTGTGAAAAATAATAAAATTTTACAGTAAATTTAATTTTTTAATTAAAAGTTTAGGGGAAAAATGAGACAATAATGGCTTGTATAAAAATAAATCAATAAATTACCTGATAGGATAAGAGAAAGCTATGTGACACACCAATTGGCAGTCTATTTCTTGGATTTCAAGCTCTTGGTGCAATTTCTTACATTAGGATTTAGACATTCCAGTAGGATGAGTTATATTTCTTCAAAGATGTTCTGAGGAACTGCTTTTGAGGAAGCCATGATTTTTATATTTTATTAAAGGCATTACCCCCTAAATTTGTGTCAGGAGTTAATAATTCTGCATAATTGACACATCGTTTACATATTATTCAGTGAACATTTAATTTTTTCCCCCTAATTGTCTCATTTTTGGTCTTGTGTCTGTCTGACTGTCTACTGATCTAACTTTTTGTGAACCACCATATCTTGAAAACTACTAGTCCAATTTTAATGAAATTTATATGGTAGGTCATAATAAGCTCTCTGTTGGTCCCATATTAATGTCAACATTCTGCACAAATTGGTTTCTCTTCCAAATTCTCAAAAAAAGATATTAACACCTATTAAGCCATTAATATCAACCTTATTCACGTATAAAAGTTTCCTAAATTGATAATTTTATTCGAGTGAAGAAACAAAACCATTTTTAAACGATTTAAGAAAAGTGGGGTAAAAAGCACAGAGTAAGGAAGGGGTAGAGGGAGCAATGTGATTTGAAAAGTGGTTCATTATGCTACACCCATTTACTAAACCTCTCAAGCGAGCTCATTCCGAACTAAAGTGACAACAACACGTGGTCACTGGTCCTTGTCTTATTGGTCTATTCCTTGTCCTTCCGTTCCCATAGTCCAGTCAAATGGTAGTTTGAAGTGGAAAGTTCTGATGTAATTGTTATTAGGGGTTTATTTCATGTTTTTTGGGGTGCTGAACACGAATCTGAAGTCCTCCAACAAGATTTCCACCCGCAAATATGAGAAATAATCAAAAAACCATTAAAAAACAATAATTTTTTTAGTGTTTTTCAGCTTGTAACTTGCAAAGAAATCTATTCACGCAAAAAGTGGTCGTGTAATAAAATAAGAAGCAGAAAATAAGTTCAATTAATGTCTATGACATTTGGTCGAGCCTAAGTACATAGGTCGTTTTCATATTATTATTTTTTATCTCCGACCTATTCACGTGCCCGGGCTAGTCGCATCCGAGTCTTCCTCGAGTAAGGTCCGGGTCCGTCTCGCCGCCTCGTATTTCTACCGCTTAACGTCCGCTTCTTAAAATCAGTTTTAAATATTCCTTTTCCCCGCTTTTCCTTTCCTTCCCTATTCATCCGCCGTCCGATTCCCTATACATAACTACCACTTACATCAGCCACGATCTTACAAATGAGGTATTTTTTCATATTTCATTTTTTCCATTATTACACGCACAGCCAGCGCACCTCGTCACAGTCCGCAGAAGGTCTAAAATAAACCTTTTAGTCCTTCCATTTAGTTGGTCCTTTGGTTTTTTTCTTACCGTCAGATTGGTGCGTTTTAATTTTTTTTTTGGAAAATTACGCAATTAATGAATCGTTTTTGCGATGTATAGGAAAGGAACCAGCTGATTTTAGAGTATTTCTAGACCCGCTTCGAAAGTCTTATCTTTGTTTACTTTTTCCCCTTACGTCTTTATCTGACATAATTTATTATAATTTTACGATCTATTTAAAATATTTCGTGTTTATTTTTAATAG
>KZ651376.1:18946-28975 GCA_001010745.2 Gerris buenoi
TATTATTATTTTTTATAACTAAAGTAATATTTTTCAATGTAACCAGAAAGATCTGCGAGTCTGGAATAAAACTCCTTTCAGTTTGGAATAAAGAACAAAGTTAATTTAGCAACTTAAGAAAAATCATTTTTAAAAATTGTCCGTTTGAGTTTTGGATCAGAGCTGGGCCATTTAGCTTGTTGGATCTCTTGTGTGTGGTGGCCTTGAGTTAGAGATTTGCCATCCATTGTCTCATACATTCCTACTGAGTGTATCATACTTTGAAATTTAAAAAAGATAAATATATAAATAAATAAATACATAATCAATTATTTATATAAAAATTCTTAGCTGCAAGGGTTATTAACAGAACTTTACATTACAGATTTTTCTCTTCTTTATTCTGTAGATATCAAATTTTGCTTAGTTTAAAATATCAAAAAATAACTATATCATTGAGTTATTATGACCTAAGCTAAGCATTGCCATATTTTTAATGCTCTAACAAATAGTTAGTTGTTTTGACTGAGATTTTTTGGTACCACTTGATTAATATGACTAGAGAGGTTAATAGATGTAACAACAATATTGACACCGCAATTTTATATTGATTATTATCAAACGCGTGTTGACATTTTATATTTTCTTTAGTGTTAAGTGTAGTTAGAGGGTAATAGTGTAATTTAATATTATAGTATACCGTAAAATCTCGCGTATAATACGCACCCGTGTATAATACGCAGGCAAAATTTTGAGCTATAATTTGGGGAAAATTAAATATTCGCGTATAATACGCACCCGACTTTTCCATAAATTTTAGAAAAAAAAAATCGTTAATAATACGTACCTAGAATGATATATTTTGCACATTTTACATGTAATTTCCAATATTTATTACATAATATTTTTACTTGCGAGGTCAGATGCTAATAAGGTGTCTATTTTATAAGAAAACTGGGTGCTTTCTTATAAAATAGATAAATTCGTAGAAGGGCCGCCTTTAAGTCAGTCGTTTGTTATCAAGCCGGTGTTATCACATGGTGTAATCACCAGTGTAATCTCATGGCGGTACCGGTTTTTGAGATAAACAAAAAAATTATCTTCTATTTATTTTTATCAATGACTTTGATCAACTAGCNTATGACGTTTAATCGTAAAATGGCTGTTTTATGACAAAATCATATGACTATGACGCTTATGACTTTTTCCCGTCTCTGGTTATAACAAACATTTAAGATGGGTTAAGCACTATTTTCCTAAAATTAGAGATCAAATGCTAAATTACACGTTTATGCAAGATGTTACTCCATCCCATCGCTCCTTGCATACAATTCAATACTTGCAAGAGAATTGCCCAGACTTTAGGCAACATTGTGCTTAACATATCTTCAATTTTTGTTATAACACTGAGGGACTCCTCCCACTTACCCACAAATAACCCCCCTCCTCCTCTCCATATGGTAATTTATTCTATCAAAAGTATAATACTAGACAAGATTACTATCTGGACAACGACTTTTTTTAAGATCCTATTTCCAACCATTATTTCATGGCTTTCACCCTATAGTTTTTAAAGTTGTAGATATGAAATTTAAAGTAGAAGAATGTAGTTTTCAAATCCCATATCTGTATCTTCTACAGAAACTCAGATATAAGTGTTCAAAAAAGTGCGTTTCTTTTTGGCCCACCCTGTACAATATACCTGTGTGTGTAAGACATATAGTTCAAGGTCTTTGGCCAAAATTATTGAATTTACCTACCATCTTTAACCATAGCCATTTTCTAATTTTGATAGTATGATATAAAAGTAATGAGGACATTAGGGTTTTATATTTGAATTATTTTCTTATATTTAAATGCTTCATGATTTGTTTTGTTTTCAGCTGTGATAAATGGCAAAACTGTGTCTCTAAGAATGCAGGGTGCTGAAAAAGAATCTGAAATGTGGGATTTGTTGAAATTATTATGTGAGAAATTTCTGTGCTGTTCTAACTTCCTTTCACAAACCACTCTTACGTCTTGTCCAAAATGTTCCAATATCAAAAAAGGTACAATATTTTTATATACCTGTATCATATTTGTAGGGCACCTAACTGTAACATGTTTTGAGTTGTTCTTCTATAAAATTTGACTGAAAATATATTTAGAAAAGCAAGAAGAGTTTAATTACAATCTGGGTTGTATCTAACTCCATTTTTACATGTTTACTGTTTACTGATCTAATGCTATTCTTTAGATTTTTTTCTTCTAAATAATAATTTGTTTCAAACGAGGAACAATGATATTCATGCATTTTCTAAACCATGGGTTTGGGTTGGAATACAAATTACCTCTAAAAATAACTCATCGTTGTCCAAAAATACCAGATGTATAAACATGGGTGATTTTTATAGCCAAAAATGTTTTTTTTTTTTTTTAAATTTATTATTATTATTATTTTTTATAACTAAAGTTTTTGTAATCTACTCTTCAATACCTTTCATTTGATACCCCAAATGAAAATTTAAAAAAAAATCCCGTGGCGTGAGTTATCCGCCATTTTGAATTTGAACAGCTGATTATTTTGAGTTCGCGATATTGTTCCTGAGTGCGCGTCATAACAATCTTTAATAATGGAAAGTTTCATGTTTCTATATCTCTTTTGATTCAAAAGTAATTGGAACTGTACAGACTGACAGATAGACAGACACATGACACATGCGAACGAAACTATAAGGGTTTCTTTTTTTGGTTTTACCAACGTAACCAAGTAAAAAAAAAAGTAACACGATTAAGAAATCAAATGAGCAATTAAACATTTTAATCCCTTACCATGAATATATACAAAATCTTAAAGTGTGGAACAGCTAATCAGGAAACTGCCCAACACAATGGGTTTACTATTGGCTGTTGGATGATTAAAGAATCTATCTTAACCTTCCTGGATTCTAATTGGAAGATTTTTTCCAAGAAGGAGCGATCAGGAGCCCTAGTTTGGAATTAGGGATGACCCTCGGTGCCTCTCTAGTTGCAGGTATGCATAAGCACATTAGTTAAGTCGGAAATTGATCAGGGAATTAAGGGCCCTGGCCTTTCACTAAGCTTGTGTAAGGCTTTTTTGTTTGAACTACACTTTTACCTGGAACCGGACCATGAATGTTCAATATAAAAATTTGCTTTAACAAAAAAAAACCAAAAAACTTTTTGCTAAACATTTGACAAAAAAGGCCATTCTATGACTTTTTATTAGTTTGTGGTCCCCTGTTAGTTTGAATGCTGTTATGTGTTGGGTCGAAAAGGGGTAATAAAAGTGTAGAAAATTAATTATTCATTAAATTGGCTATATTTCGTCCCGAGAGGGACATCTTCAGGCCTGGAATCAGAGGTAATTCTTTTTTTAAAAAACTAATCAATTATAACAAAATAACATTTACAATAAACAGAAGTGCAATACAATTTTTAAGTGACATATGGGACTACTTAGATTGGCCCACTTATATCTCAAATTTTACAACTTTATCCTATGTAAGAACAGTTAAGAACATTTAAAGATNCTAACACAACACTGAAGATTATATAAAGTGTCGAAACAATTTTTTTAATAAGCAATATAACATTGTGGGGACAAGTTGTTGTATTACTTTCTATTTACCTCTCTAGTAATAATTATTATTAATTCTCTAGAAAGAGGGTTTGACAAAACCTTTTTTAAACCTCTTTAAAACTTGTAATACTTTCTTAAATGGTTACATTAAAGTGAAATGTTCTCCAAAATTTTAACTTTTTTACTGTTTTATAGATATGGACTCATATAAAAAAAATATATATATATTTTACTAAAAAAAACCAACAAAAAAACAATACATAATTTTAAATAATTGTTTTTTAGAAATGGAGATTGACAAAGCCAGAAGTGTGCAGGAAGGAAGTAGAGTGAATGAAGTATCAGGATCAAACAACCAGCAGTCAAGCAAAAGTAAGGCTTTGAACCAGAAAAGAAGATGCAGTGTGGAAAGTACTTCTGACTCTCTACCCGATAGTATGGCTAAACAACCCAGGAAAACTGTTGAAGGTACTATTGATGTCCATAAAATATTCACTTTATTTAGGCATAGTAGCTGTATAATGGTCTGTAGTATGATGGTTTACAATGAAGAGATTATGCTTATATGTTGATCATTTTATTTTTAATCTGAAGTAATTCTTGAGCAATTGTTTCCAAAAAATAAACTATTGTGTTAAGACATGTTATGTGATCCTTGTTTAAGTATGAGTTGTGCAAAATGTGTGAATGTTGGTCAAGAAACCAGATATTTTTACGGATAACATGCTTAAACCTGTAGCCTCATGTGCAAACACATTCAAAGTTTGAAATGACCCATTTAATTTTTTTTTTTTATAGATGTTTTACTTTTTTAATATTGGAATTCTCCCTCCCACATCCAGATGTATTTCATATCTGTAACAGACCAACCTCAATGATTAATGATTTATTACATTTATTTGAACTTAACATATAATTTTGTTTCAAGTAACTTAGTGCGTAGGCTTCCGTAGAAATCCGCGACACAAATTGGTTGAAGTCCAACGTTTTGCTGCCACTACTAGAAGCATCTTCAGGGGTGTGGTGCATCGTGATGTCTACTCGAAGCAAATACAAGACATAGTGTTTCTTAATGTATTGTTTCAAGTTAACATCACGATGCACCACACTCCTGAAGATGCTTCCAGTAGTGGAAGCAAAATGTTGGACTTTACCCCTTCTAGCTTTTTCTGCCTTAATATCAACTCTGTGAAAGCTGCTGTTGTTAACCATCGACATTGATTGGCTAGCATATTTTCATTAGGCTTTCAGGCGTTATTGTTACTCATTTTTCTTTCTTCACTCCATCATATGCATACACAAATAATTACATTTATAAAATATCATTTGTAAAAAAAGGATGAAATTATGGAAATTTTGAAAAAAAGTTAGGAGACAATGAAAACTTTTTTCTTGTGTAAGTAATTACAGACTTTCTTTCTCCACGTCTGGGAATTGCTCCAACAAGCAGTAAATTAAGGGGGAACCAATGAAAACTTGAGATGTTTAGCCTTGGGTATTGTCCTTTCTCCACGAATATTCCTCCCACTATGATCTACCAGCAGAAAAGAAATTGAAAATCAAAATTGCGCAATGTTCTAAAATGACAAAATAATTCTCACTATTCATGGTTTTTCTTAGATACACATTCTTGTATGGGTGGAGCTACTTTAACTATATACTTAATGTGATTATCAGTTCAAAACATGTCTCAATACTTAAGAACTCATGCCACATGTGTGTTAAGGCACAGGGCTTCATCATATTTACATAATAACTATGTAAGATGTTTATTCTGTTACAGCTGAATTGGAGCCAGCCACTTCTACTACTACTCTTAATGAACCACCCAAGCTCCCAGCAGATCCAGCTGATTGGTCCATTGAGGAAGTCATATCCTTTATATCTATGGCAGAATCACCTCTAGCTGCTCATGCTGATCTCTTTAGAAGACATGTAAGATTCATCAAGCCTTATTTATCTGATTTATTACTACGTTTTTATTAGCTTGCTTTCTTGTTTGTTTGTTTGTCCAGTACAAATCTTGCAATCGATTTTTAACTAACTTCCCGAGTAACTAGACGTTTGAAACTTTTAGTATAGCTCAGAACACGATGAAAATGCATTATTTTAATAATTTAGCCATATTACAGCAGAATTTAATTCGTTTTAAGCAAATTTTGCTGTTAGTTCGGAAAAAAATCCACAAGTTATTTTATTTGTTTTGACATGACCCATGTTTACGATCTGCATTTTGACGTGTTTCAAATTAGTATAAAAAGTTATTTTTATCTAGTAATTATTTATTTTAATGATTATTATTTGTTGGTTATGGAAAAAAGACAGCCAGTATTACACAAGGATTAATGACAAGTAAAATTGTTAGTGTTATGTGTGGGCCAAGGAATAAGGCTACTTCTGATTTGAAACCTAGCTCAGGGTTCCAGAAAAGACCGGCGCTGGGTTTATATCTGAGATCAAATATATAAAATGGTAATTAAATTCATAACAATTACCTGAGAAGAAGTGAAGGATGGTTCCTATGTCCAGAGTGCCCACTCCTGGAAGGATTTTCTTTTGATGTTACGGTCTGGTTTGAGGTTTATTTATCAGGTTGTAACTGGCTGGTGTTACCATGGCTCCATGTTCGATTTTTACTCTAAATACTGTGTTAGCTAGCCTAAGCTCAGCTGACACACTGATGAACTTTTACCCCGGAAAACATATGAATTTAAATGAACCATCAGTAACATCATTCTCAGACACATTCTTAGGTTACAATCACCAGAATTTCTATGATTAATAGCCTGAGGTCACTTTAAAACTCTGACAGGTAGGACCTTTAGTATCTAAAACTCTGACAGGTAGGACCTTTAGTATCTAAAACTCTGACAGGTAGGACCTTTAGTATCTAAAACTCTGAGAGGTAGGACCTTTAGTATCAATTACTAAAAGTAAAATAACTTTGATTTCAGGAAATAGATGGCAAGGCACTTCTACTGCTCAATTCTGACATGATGATGAAGTACATGGGTTTGAAGCTTGGTCCAGCCCTAAAGATATGCAATCTTGTTTCAAAGATTAAGGGAAGGAGGCACTTCATGTGACCATCAAGGCATTAATGTCTTTTAAGTACCTCTGCTCTTGTGTACAGTTACCATTGTAGTTTTTTTCCCAGTTAAACAAAAACAAAGTTTTTATTCTAAATTAGATTTAGCATTATGATTAAAATGCTAATTTATTTTTACGAATTTATTTATTTTTTAAGTCACATTTCTCTTATTTTTATCATTATTATTATTATTTTTAATTAACTTTCTTTTTAGTTTTTTATTTATAATTATTATTAAAGTATAAAGGAGTAAAGGAGTAAGTGTATAAAGTATAAAGTAATAAAGGAGTTACTTTAAAAACAATAATTAAATTATATTATTTATACATTAATTACATTTAACAAGTACTATATTCAAATTTAATTTAGAGTGTGGAGATATAAAAAGAATAGATTAAATATGGCTCAAAAACCTTGTGAGAACTCATTTTTTGTAAATATTTTGAGATGATAGCGGTAAATCCCTATAACTATACTAATTTTCCTAATACACTTAGCTATAAATATGCAGAAAACTCTTCAATCAAATTCCTTTGAAGTTCTTTTATAAAGTTTAAATTAATATATTTTTTTTTCTTATTACTTTCTGCCCTTTGGAAATTTTATAATATTGAAATTGGAAAATATCACTCTACTTATCCGTAATTAAATGTATGTTTCATGGGGGAAACACACAGGCAAACCTTGGCTTAGGATTTTTTTTTTTTTTTTTATTCAAAAACTTCTGATCAAAGTTACAAAGTTTATGTCGCTGGTATTGAATATGTATTACTTTTAAATACATTGTTAATTAAAAAACAAGTAAATAAGTGCAAAAAGTAAGTTGACTAATTGCTTTTTTAGGAAGGAACTTAATAGTATAATAATATTATACAAATTAAATCTTGGCAAAACTAAATGTTTTAAAGAACGTTTTAAAACACTGCCATGCCCATCAAATTTCACCAACTTCCTTTGTACTTAGTAATTTGAGTGTACACAAGCATGTACTTTATAAACATATTCATTTTTTAATAGTAGTTAATTTGTTTCTTTTAGTTATCTTTTATGAATAATAAACACATTCATATTTTGTTAATTAGATGTCAGATTGAAATCAGCATTTTATTTTTAGTCTAAATTAAAATATTAAATATAATTTCAAAATAAGTTGTGAGAAAAATCCAAATTCATAAGTCGAGGGTATGTCAGTATGTATGTATATATGTGTCTTTGTGACTCATTGGTCATAACTTATGACGCATTCCTTGGACAATTTTAAGTCAAAAGTGCTGTTAAGTGTTGCGAAACTCAATTGTTAAGGAGTTATGGGCAATTAAATTTAACAGAGTGTGTAGAATAAAGTAAAGAGCATGTTGAATAAAGTAATGTAATTTTTTATTGCTTACACAAAATAGCCTACTTAAACGTGCCTCGCAACAAATTCTTGATCTTCTAATGATTGATGACGGAGCTCTCTGAAGAGTATCTAAGTCTTCTCTGGTTGAAGATAATAGTCAAAAGGCGTTAAGTTTGGTGACCTCCGAGGCCAGAGAATTGGACCTCCTTTTCCTATCCACCGGTTAGGAAAGTTGTTATTTAGATATTCTCTTACATTTATTGTTAAATTTAGTATTGCCCATAACTCCTTAACTATTGAGTTTTGGATAGAAGTGTTTAAGGCATTTTCAACTTCAAATTTTCAAAGGAATGCAAATTTAGACTATGGCTGATCATAGGCTATATTGAGTCTCTGGGCACCCTGTTTATTTATTAAAATTAAATATTAATTAAATACAAAGTAATTATTTAACGGTCTCTACTATTTACCTCCTATTGAGCTGTTTTGAAAAGCTATGGTTGACACCTTGTTTATTGATACCTTGTTATGATTTCAATTATTAGCTTTAATCTTATAAACATAACTATAAATATAATTTATGAGGTGTGTTCAAAAATTATCTAAACTTTCTTACTAAAAACTACTTCCAATAAAACAGTCTGACACTAATCTCCTTCAAAGTATTACTATTGTGCATTGACACACTTCCCCCATCAGTTCTGCCACTGTCAGAACCACTTCAATACTTCCTTGAATAACCCTTTTGGGATAGCGTGCTGCTAGTCTGTAGCATTCTGTATAATCCTGGGCCATTTGCGTCTCTCAGCATTTGCTCCTTTGTTGATGATTGTACTGTGATTTGACCATCCCGCATCACCAGGGTCTTCAATTTATCAATGACAATCTCATGTCTGGATGTTAAGAGCCTGCCACTCTCCTCTGATATGCGGCCTTCTTTCATGCTGTTGTACCACACTTTTATCTTTGGTGGGGCCCATTGCTTCGTAACGAAAACCTGTTGAAACTTACAAATCGTTACCACTTGAGAATTGCACAGCTTAAAGCAAGCTTAAGTTCTAACGATGTTCAAGTTTTTCTGTCATTTTCAAAAACGAATATCTGACAGCACTTACTATCACTTCCTTACTCATCGGTCTGCTGGTGACTAACAGCTTCTGCAGTCATGAAATGTTTTAAGCATGCCGCTAAGATAGCTATAGACATGCTCCAAGCCACACCTCCCAAGCTTCATGTTTAAGTACTAAAAATTAAAGTCAATTATCAATCAATTTGTGCTTTTATTTTATTTTTTATTTTTTAATAAGTTTACTTTTCATCTTATGATTTCATCATTTTGGTTTCTGAGTCAAATTTGTAGCTATAAATAATGTATATATGTGTAAAGGAAAATATATTGTTTATTTACCCCTTTGAGTTATTTAATGTTTATTTGTAAATTAAATCTGTAAAAATACAGACATAATTGTAAAGAAACTATTATTTTTTATTTTTTCTAATTTAAATATTAAGAACAATATGGAGACGTTTTTATTTATTTTTTTTAATTATAAACTATTGTGTTTGGAAAAAATGAACAATTACAATTTTTTCCTAAATTTTATTTTGTTTTAAATGTATATTTTTTATTAATCCTTACTGGCGTTTAATAATTATTTTTGATTTTCTGATAAATTTAATGTATCTAATTTTTTTTTTTGAAACAGTCATCTTTGAGAATGATTAGTTTTTCTACCTAAATGAGGAAAAGAATGTTTTTAGTTACATTATATTATGTATTTTTATTATTAAAAGGAAATTTTTTGACATAATTAAAGGTTGTTACTTACATTAAACTAAATATGCATCTTGTCACTCTGATTGTTGTCAGTTAGATTTACGTGTCCAGCAATAACATGAGTAAAATTTGACCGATTTAATTGAAATTTTATATACATGTTATTTTTACTAATGCCCAGGCCAAGTTCGTGGACAGCGATATCCATCAAAGAGTTGGCTTGCGTAAAAAATGAGCATCAAATTAAAAATAGGAATTTT
>KZ651376.1:29284-50077 GCA_001010745.2 Gerris buenoi
ATTATTTTTTTTTTTTTATTTTTTTTTTTTTTTTTTCTTTGGGGTTTTAGTCCTGTTCGACTGCTTAGGCCATTACAGGACAGGGGCTATCCGACCACTTTACTCATCTACTCGATTAATTATTATTGTTAAACTTTTATTTATTTAAAAGATGCTTATGATGGATTGCAATTCCTAATAACATTATATTATTTTATTAGGTTTGATATTTAACAGTCTTTGCCGCAATACTGATTGCAGTAGTTTCCATCTGATTGCTGAAGTTACTACAAGTGGTATAAGGTCAAAACTTTGTTGAATGAATACCTGGAAAAATTACAAGTGACTGCACGTTGCATTTCTTATGGGAATGGAATAGTCTAGTCTAAAATCGATGTGGGCCCTGAGAGGCAAGCTCCTACCACCAACATATCTGTGATTGTTGTTGGTAACTCTTTTAATCATAAATTCAAAAACACAATTAGCCACTAATGCCTAAATACCCTTTTACCCTTTAGAAATAATAAGTAAATATTTCAACTGAGATTTTGTGAAACTTTTTCTAACTGAATAAAATTCTAAGTATCTATACCTTTTTTTTTTTTTTAATTTTTGTCAAATCACAATTCCAATAACGATGTTTGTATGTGTTAATCACAATTACAATAATGATGTTTATATGTCTTAATCACCGTTACAATATCGATGTTCATGTGTTAATCAAAATTGCAATATGTTTACCTCGATGTTTACCTATATGTGTTGACAAGGGGTCAAGTAAGTGCAGTGTTTTCCAATTAGTTTTGTAAAATTAAAGTTGTTAGCTTTTTGTTGAACAAAAAGTTGTCTATCTAATATATACACAATCCATATCATTCTTACAAATAACTAGTGACAGTAACATTATTTTTAATCATTACTTGCCATGTAATTAAGAATAATGTTGTTAACTCTAATTACCCATATTTATTACATTCCATCAAGCGTTACTATTAATATGTAAGAACAGTGAACTTTTTGCTAAACAAAAAAAGCTAACAACTTAAATTTTACTTATACAGGGTGTCCCAGCTAATATGGAACAGCGAAATATCTCCGGAACCATGATAGATAGAAAGATGCGGTTTTCAAGTTTCGATAAAGGCTAAAAAGGCGCTTCTAGAACATATTATGCTGAACATTTTCTGTGTGCAGCAAAAGCGTTTGCAGCAAACAAAATAAACAACAAGTAAATAGGAAGCCATATTTTTAAGACTGAATTTGGATTCTATGGTTAAAAATAAGACTTTTTTACTCTTGGAAATTTTTTACTCCGATCATTAGATTGCCGTCTAGAGAGCCCTAAACTTGCTAAAATTGAAATTTTAAGTCCATTTTACAGCTAAACTAATGGATTAAGGAAAAAAAATCAAGAGACAAACAAATCTTATTTTTAGCCATAGAATCCAAATCCAATCAAAAATTCATACCTTGTACGTAACTTTTTTTTTTTGCCTAAAAAAGGTGTTCAGCTGGGCTCAAAAAATGAAAAAAATATCAATAATGCATCTTTTTAAGAATGGATTTAGATTCTATGGCTAAAAATAAGAATTTTTTGTCTCTTAATTTTTTTTCCTAAATCCATTAGTTTAGCTGTAAAATAGACTTAAAATTTCAATTTTAGCAAGTTTAGGGCTCTCTAGACGACAAACTAATGAACGGAGCGAAAAATTTCCAAGAGTAAAAAAGTTTTTTTTTTTTAGCCATAGAATCCAAATCAAGTCTTAAAAATATGGCTTCCTATTCACTTTTTGTTTATTTTGTTTGCTGCACACAGAAAATGTTCAGCATATGTTCTAGAAGCGCCTTTTTAGCCTTTATCGAACTTTGAAAACCGCATCTTTCTATCTATCATGGTTCCGGAGATATTTCGCTGTTCCATATTAGCTAGGACACCCTGTATAATTGGACCACTAAATTGTTATCAACAGGCTTGAAGATGTCTTTCATAGGACGAAATATAGCCCATATTCATCAAATAGTCTTCTACACTATTTTCACCTCTAACTGTCCTATACTGACCTATCTATACTAACAGGGAATCACAACCTAATAATAAAAATGGCAATATATTATTGTGGTTTTTTAAACATTATATAAAGTTGTATATTTATACACTTCTCGTCATTTTTGTAAATACAAATATTATTATTTTGTAAAATATAGAATTACTGCTGGATTACTAGAGTGGTTGAAATAATCTGTACTAAGCTTGTGAATTGAGATTTTAAAATAAATTTATTAAATATCTTTGTGTGGTTTATTTAGTATGTATAAGTTCCACAAAATCTCTGCTAAAATAACTAATTTAGTTAGAACACCAAGACATTAGTAGCCTTATATAGTTAATTAAAAAAATATATATATCACAATAATTAATTTATAAAAACTAAGTAAATAAAATAAAGTTTATTTTAATATATACATATTCACTGCTCTTAATATTAATGTGATAATTGGAATTCTTGTAACCTTTTGTCACATTAAATCGAACAATTTTACTAGTTTATGTTTGCAATCCTGTTTAAGACCATAGGACAAAACTATGTATTCATCAAATTGTTCAATCAACTATAATTAATTACATTATGCATAGTATGACTTAAAATATGGTTATTTAGAGTCCATAAAAATGTTACATCTTGAAGGGAGAATGTTGAAGTTTCTCCTGTAAAATGTTCAAAGAATGTTTTTATATTTGATATTTTACACTCAGTAAAAGGCTTCTTAGCTGTAATTTTTACTGCACTAACTTTCAATAGTTTCATTAAGTATGCTAATAATAATTCTAACAATACTTTTAAATAAATGTAAGGTTTTATAGGCTATGAAAAATTATATCTTATTACTGAAGTGAAAACAAATAATAATATTAACAAAATAATGATGTTGCAATTTGTCGCAACAATACATAATACTATAGTCAAATTTTTGTAAATATTATTTGTAATTTTGGTGAGGTTTGAATTTGATTCATCCTTATTATTTTTATGTATAAATAATCTACTAGTACCTTAAAATACAAGCAAAAGAAAAAAAAAGAAGTTATTTTTTTATCTATAGAAAATCTTAAAAAAATATTACTAGTGAAAGTTATATTATTTTTATTTGAAAAATTCTTATGTAAGCACTTCCTTCGGTTGTATCAAAATATATATTTCCACTTTATTAGTGGGAATCGTAAGGTACTCTGGAGATGTACGACTGATGTAAAAAGTATGCTAATGTATTTACAAATGAGAAGTTTTGAGAGTAATAAGCTTTAAAATTTTGATTACACATTATCCTTTCTATCTGTTCGAAAAAGAAATTGATAACATCATATTATTGGGACACAATGTTAAATAGTGTTTTAAAATGTGAACAACCATTTGTCAATTATTGTTTAACCTACATGATTGTTGCTAGGTAGAAAATCTATGTAGCCTGTGCTATTCATCACAATTATAAATTCACCAATTTCTAACTTAGCTCCAAATTCGCATAGGTAGTGTTTGATTAATAAATTGTATGATGTAATAAATTGTTTTAGAAGTGGGTAATTGTTTAATTGGTTATCCACCCCAAATTACATTAATATGTGAATATTCGCTTGTCTTAATAGTTAATTAGATTAAGTGGTAATTCACCTGTACATAAAAAAGTTTGATGTTCCTTTGTCCCATAATTCTTTGGGCTAAATATGCCTTTGTCTTAATAATAATTTAGACAAAAGAATTCCTTATAAGTGGTAAAAAAATGAGTACCGAAATGTGTGTAATTTTCTATGTCAGTCATTATTTATAGGTCAGTTACACGTAATGTCAAATCTTTGGCAATAGTGTTTGTGAAAATATGTTTTCAATAGCTATCATATAACAAGATGTTTATTTCCTGTCCTAAAATGGATTCATTCTTATTGGTTTAGCGCCTTTTCCCCATCCTTATAGTTGCCAGCCACTTTCTGTACTAAAAGAAGTGGGAGCATAAAGTAGTTTGCCTTTGGAGCATAAGTTGAGTTGTCTTTGAAGGTGGCATAATTATAAAAAGATTTTAGATGCTTCAATGTATTTTTACACCTGACAAATTGTGTTATATTATAATTTTAAAAATTGAGACAATTTTGGCAAATTATTATTATCAGTCATAGAGGAAATTCATTGAGCTTGCCTAATCATTTGTAATCAACTTAAAAAATTAATTATTAAATTAAAAAAGCATATTAATGGGTTATAAGTTTTGTGTAATTAGGAAATATTTACAATTTTACAAAGCCATGTTTAATTAACTGCTTCTCATATAAAGTATAGTGTAATTACACAAATGAATGTATATTATTAGCCAAGACTCCAGTGTGCCTTTTAATAAATGAATGTGCTGTAGAGTTTTTCTGATATAGATTTTTTTTATTATTATTTATTTTTATTTTTTTCAATTATTATATTACTTTTGTCTGGATGTACAGGCGTATTTGTGATATACAAGATTATAAGACTTGTTACTTGTGTTAATTGATTTATTTAAAATAACTAAAACTGGTGGAATGTGCCAGATTTTTTCTTCTTTTTTCCTTCTTCCTTTTGTAATTTTTAAAATAAATATCTATGTATTATTTAAGAAGTTTGTTTGATTTTATTAGCTATTGCTATCTGCTTCCTCATACACCTATATTTTTATTTTATTTTTTCAGGTTATCAATATTAAATGCTATAAGAATATTGGCTAATTGATTTCAATTCTTACATGAGTGCCACATTCTTGTAATAAACTATGGCATAGGTAACTAGTCTGCAGCAACAAGTTATCAGCTATTAGCCAAAGGCTAATAGCCGATAAATTTGGGCCTGAGACCTTGAGGCAATAGCTGCTACATTGGGGCATGAACCCTTAGGCAAAAAGCCAATATTTTTGAGCTAAGGGCCTTGAGCTAGTATCCAATAATTTAAGCCGGGTTTACACGGGTAGAGTAAACAGGAGAGGGGAGTAGCGAGTAGAGTAACTCTACCTGTAGAAACCCGAAAAAATGCTCAGTAGAGTAGAGTAGCTAGTAAAATTGGTAGAGTGCACTATACTCACTACTCTACTCTCCTGTTTACTCTACCCGTGTAAACCCGGCTTTAGGGCCTAAATAATAGTAGGCCAATAGTTTGGTTGAGGCATATGATGATTCATATCAAACCATTAAAAAATATTTTAATAAAACTGACTGAGGATGAATCTAAATGAGTTGAAACATTTCGAAATGAAGTAGAGAAGTCTGCGTTAAATTATTACACCTAATAAAAATCCATTTATCTTTCTTAAGTCAAGCAACAGTCTGAAGCACGCCGCGGCGCCCCTGACAATGATCCGTGGCACACCAGGGTGCTGGGGTGCACACTTTGGGAACCACTGGGTTAAAGTGAACAATTAGATTTTGAGGAATTTCTTAAACACACTTCTATATTGAACAAATCACTCAAATTAAATTGTAAAGGCTAGGCTCAAAGAATATGAACACTGACTTTTAAAACTGAATAATACTAGTTTAATTCTTTTTCATTGTACAAAAAATATTACAATTATTTAAAAGAAATGCATTTATTAATAAATGACATAATATGTGTATTTAGCATATGCATCTATATAAAAATAATTAGATAAATTTACTATAAACCAAGTGCTTATAATTAATAAAATAGGTTATGCATAAACAAAAATTATATTTTTAATACTGGTAACTTTATTTATAATAAGAACTTAAAAATTTAATGTCTATAATAAAGATAATCAAATTCCACTTTTATTAATATTTTAATATAAATAATATCTGTTTACTAAAAATATAAAAACTTTTAAACTTCTTCCATACGAGAAATTATTTAATTAGGTTATATAAAATGTATAATTAACTTCAAAATAGCCTTAAAACAAATTATGAGAGTCCATATCACTTTTTCCAAAAAGGTTCGTAATATTTAGAATATTATAATGTTAGTATTGAAATTTCAATGTTGGGCCCTGTTCCAGAGGATTACCAAGCCCTGGTAATCACTAGTAGCAAGTAAACTCTCATCGTAGTTGAAACTGATGCCTAAAACTGGACTTGCATGACCCTGTAGTCTGTTGACAACTGCTTTACTTTCAACTTCCTCTCTTACATCAATAAAATACACACTTGAATCCTCACATCCAGTTACTGTAACATAAAAACAAGCTCATGATTACAATATCATTTGAACTAAAACTTATATTTTGTCTGTAACTTAAGAAATTAATTTTCGAAATCATCTATATTTATAAAATTAAAGTTTTTCATTTATATATATTCCAAAAAAAAACGAATATGGCCTTAACTTTTTTCATGTATGAGTGTCAGTCGCCCCAGTCCAATTTTATAAGTGCAAAACTGGCTAAATAAAATTGATTTTTTTATTATTATTATTATTATTATTTTATTTATTTATTTATTTATTTTTTTTTTTTTCGAAAATTATTTTGAAATAATTAACTTTGATTTTATATTCAATTTAAATGTGATTTTGTTTAACTTTTCTAGTATATCAATATACTATAGAATGTATTTTTGACGTCACGAAATTCGATTTTAGTATTTTGATGGATTTAAATTCGCCTCGGAGTTAGTAATTATTATGTTTTATCTATTTATCGATTTCTTTTTATGAGTTCTCCCTCTACGACATTATTTGTAAATGGTATGTAATATTATGTTTGTTACATTTAAAAAATAGTAGATATTAAAGTCGATTACTAATATAGAATAAAAAGATTATGAGAAATGTTACCTTCGAGATAGAACCATCGACTTCTCCATGGACACCTTTAAAAAAATACAANACTCGCGGTTTTTTGCGTTTAGTCAGAAGTTGGCCTAAACCGACTGGAAAAATCCAAAAATTTAAAAAAATATATTTTTACCCACCTTAAAAAATTAAAGATGGCAGACGCACTTTAAAGTTTTTTTAGAGGCTTATTGTGGCTAAACAGTAAGTCGTATCAACAAGCTGATTGCGCCAGTAGTAACTGATTTTAAAAGATCGACAACTTTAGTCCTATGACTTTTTGTTGTACCTCCATTGTTTCTACCTTAAATAGAGCTAAATTTCTATTTTTTTATTAGTAAAAAATTGACTTTGAGTGCTTATGGTGTCCGCAATTGTTGACCGATTTAATTTCTGATCGAGGTGCTTAAACATCACACTAATATTCTTTAAATCGAGTATTGATTATTTTAATAATTTTTCCTAGAACTTGAGTTATTAAATATTTACTGGATCAACTGCCTTATTGAGAGAAGAGGCTGGCAATTAAATTAAAACACCATATTTAATTTAATTTAAATTAATTGAATTTCCTGAATGTGGCCATTCAGGAGAAAACTGTACCCTGTACCCTGTACCCCCGTGTACCAATTTGGACCATTTCAGATTTATACCTTCCTGTGGTTGGTCATTATGACCGAGCCGAATTTTGTGCGGATCGGTTCTGCCGTTCAGGAGAAAACTTTTGTACCCTGTACCTTGTACCCCTGTGTACCGATTTGGACCATTTCAGATTTATACCTTCCTGTAGTTGGTCATTATGACCGGGGCCGGATTTAACAATTTGCCGCCCCTAGGTACTATTTTTACGCCCCATCAGAACAAAAGATTTTTACAGAAAAGACGGTAATTTTATTTATTAATTTTATTTAGCTATTTATTACACTAATATAAATATCATAGGTACTTAAATAAAAAAAATAAACATATTGCACACTTGTCAACATATTTAAATTTACTTTACATTGGTTTTCTTCTTGCATACATTGCTGAAAACTCGTCTCTAAGGAGAACAACAGCCATCTTAGCGATAAGCCCCGCGGCCCCTGGTGCTGCCGCCCCTAGGCACGTGCCTATAGTGCCTAGCGGGAAATCCGGCACTGATTATGACCGTGACAAATTTTGTGCGGATCGGTTCTGCCGTTCAGGAGAAAACTTTTGTACCCTGTACCTCGTACCCCTGTGTACCGATTTGCAGGGGTGCAGAATATGTCCGAACGCCTGAACGAGGTTTGGGGGAAATCGTGGCAGGGCTGGGGAAATTTTGGTAGGGGAAAATGTAAATGAAAAAATTAGAACAATAAAATGTCTTATGCTTATGTCTAACTTTTCTCTTCTCAAACGAATTACCATAAAATCTCGCGTATAATACACACTTTTTTTACCTCCTTTTCTGCACCTTTTTCCCTTCAAAAATCGGGTTTTGTATTATACACGAGTAGAAAAAAACAAAAAAAAAACTTTGTTTACAACTTAAATTTTACCTCAATTTTGGTTACCTACTTATTTTTTAGTCTCCCTCTTTTTTAGACAGAAATACTTTTTATCATCAAGTTGTTATTTTATTTCGTTAATTGATCAAAGTTATTCTTTTCTTTTTTATTCTTATCTCAAACACCGGCACCGCCGTGAGATTACAACGTGTGATTACACCGGATGATAAAAAACGACTGAATTCAAAGGCGGCCCTTCTACGAATTGTTGATGTCTTAATATTATTTTTCCTTGTATTGATAAGAATTAAGAAGAATACCTATCCATATTCCATAATTTTATTAATGGATAATTAGATATCTTAAAAATAGTATATATCTAGTTTTCTGTTAGTGTGTTGCAAAGTTTTTTAAACTAAAACTATAACAAATTATTAGTAGTCGTGTAATTGTAGGTAAAAATCTTTTCTTTAATAAAAATATTACGCTATAAATATTGCAAATTACATGTACAATGTGCAAAATATTTCATATATTTTAACTAGGTGCGTATTATACACGATTTGTTTCTAAAATTTGACGATAAAGTCGGGTGCGTATTATACGCAAATATTTAATTTTCCCTAAATTATAGCTCAAAATGTTGCCTGCGTATTATAAATACACGAATGCGTATTATACGCGAGATTTTAGGTAAATACTTACTCCTTCTTTTAAACCTGCAAGAAAGTAGAAGGGTCTGAAATAGTTTTCGAATTCGGTGATCGACGTTGTGTCTAAGTCGGCAATTGTGTTTGAAATCAGTATATTATATCTTGCATCTAAATCGGTTATTTGCAGTGGTTTTTGTATTTAATTTGTTTGCTTTTTTACGAGTACAATGGCAGAAAAATCTGGACGAATATAAACTGCTAAAATTTTTGAATTTATTAAGTTTTTATTATTTTTTTCATTTGGTTTATTTTTTTTATTAAGTGTTTTTATATAAGTGGCGAAATTTTAAGTTATTACTAAGTAAACGTTACAATAAGGATAGCCTGTTATCCGGTTAACATTGAAAAGTTCGATTGGGGAAATTTTAATGAAAAAAAGTATGTTCTGGGGAAATTTGGGGTAGTCAAACATATTCTGCACCCCTGCCGATTTGGACCATTTCAGATTTGTACCTTCCTGTGGTTGCTCACTATGACCGTGCCGAATTTGTGCGGATCAGTTCGTCCGTTCAGGAGAAAACGTTTGTACCCTGTTCCTCGTACCCCTGTGTACCGATTTGGACCATTTCAGATTTATACCTTCCTGCGGTTGGCCACTATGACCGTGCCAAATTTTGTGCGGATTGGTTAAGCCGTTCAGGAGGAGTATGCATCCGAAAAAATGCAAAGTGTAGTATAAGAGCTTCGCTTCGCTCAGCTCAATAATATGGTCTGAAATATTTGACAATGACTGTTGAAAAAAGTCAATATTATTGAAAGCTTAAAACCCGTGAAATACATAAGAAGTGTTTACTCATGGAAACCCTATTCTGAGAGTGTGCAGCGTCTGAAGAATAAAAACAGTGAGTGAACTATTAGATGGATAACGCATGCAAAGCGTGCCGTTTTGGCTAGTTTAACATAAAAATACATCTGTAAGAAGAATTTCATGTTAATCCAAAATACGAGGAATGATAAACAAGCTTCCATAGTCTGCAAAATAGGTTGATAAGCTAGATAGTAAAGTCTGGATTTGAACTAAAAAATTACCAAATTTGAAACCTGTTTGGTCTCCAATCCAGCAGTCAGTCACATTTTTAAATCATATGTACCTAACTACAAAAATATTTGTTTCCTCGACAATGAATTCTTATATCATAATTTAAAAAAGTTGTAAACGTTACATAAAAATAACAATGAAATCATGTTGACAAGAACAATAAAGCTTCCAAAATAGTAGTGCATAAGATGCAGGAAAATGTGATTCAAAAGTGAAAAATGTGATATGTAAATTTCGGACTAATTATTCAATTATATCCTTCAAATAATATGACATACTGCACATTTACATACTATTCACCATATATATAATGAATGCACTCCTTAAAGAAGTCCATATTAATAAAAGATCATTTTTAAAATCCATTTACCAAATTCTTTTTCTTTACCTTTAGGAAGCTCTATCATACAACTATTTTTTTTTTTTAACTCAATTTAATTATTTGTTTCCTTTCTCTTTCTTCATCTTCAAGACCAATTTCATAACCTAGTGATTAATTATTATATAGCACAATGAATATCCTTATTTTTGCAGGTAGTTACTTACCTATACAAGCTCCAAGGCGAAAAGACATGATAGGACAAAATGTTGAATGAATTGGATTGTGATGGGATCTATGTTTTATAGCATATCTTCTTTTAAGTTCAAGCAATCCTTGTCTGTCACAAACTCTGAAAAGTAAAAGAAAAAAATAATAAGAGAAATTATATGGTTTTTCCCCTAGCGAATAGTGTTATGAAGGTAATTTAAATTTGATATTTATTCATTATTAAACAAGAATCAGTAAAATAAATATATTTTAATTATTAAATGGGGAAAAGTAGCAATGAAACTAGGAAACAAACCTATAAAGCCTCACAGAATTGGCAGACAAGTTAACAAGAAGGGAAGGCTCTGATGCTTCCCTGCTAATCCAGGCTCTGTAGTTAATGCTGGTAACAGCTGCCATTTCTCCAAGATACACTCGTCTTAGTTTCCTAAGTTTACCACTTATCATGTCAAAATTGAAAGACAAGATAATTCCCTGTGAAATTATGCACATAGTGAGGTAATAAAAACTATTTGGTTATAATCAAAATTATCTTATTTTGTAAAAGAGATTAAATAAAACAAACCTGGTCATTTCCAGCCCAAAGAAGATTACCACTAGATTCAAAAGCCAATGAAAGAACTTTTCCACCCATTGTACTCTTTTGTTTAATACCAGTAGAAACATTTAATACTTCAACCTCACCTTTGGAGTTACCAGCCTGTTCAGGATTAAGGAAATTATAGTAAAAATTTCAACAATAAAACACTACCAAATACTGACTCATCCTTACGTTAAACTTCATAATAACAAGTCTATACTTTTAATAGCTATATTAGTACTTTAGTAGCAAATAAACTTAAATATTATACTTCAATTTTTAAGTTTTTTGTAGTTTTTATACTATGGGAAGTTTAAATATTAATTTAAATCAAATTATAATCATTATTAACACTGGGAGACAGACAGAGAAAAATAGACTCCAGCGCCAGGATTTGAACCACGGGCCTCTTAATTACCAGTCTAGCGCTCTACCGACTAAGCTACACTGGAGAATGATTTCACCTGACGTTATTGATACCTTGTCCCGACTTTAAGCTTTCATTTTTCCACAAATCTTAGAAGTCAACATTAATGACATAGAACTAGACCGAGAAATAACGCTTATAATTATAAAGTACCCAATTAGTACCTGTACCTAGTACAATCAATTAGAAATTCATTTTTACGTTTTTGGTAGTATTCATACTACGGAACATTTAAATTTTAATTTAAATCAAATTATAATTATTATTAACTACGGGAAACAATCAGAGAAAAATATGCTCCAGCGCCGGGATTTGAACCACGGGCCTCTAAATTACCAGTCTAGCACTCTACCATCTAAGCTACACTGGAGAATAATTCCTTCTGACGTTATTGATACCTTGTCCCGGATTTAAGCTTTCANGAGGCCCGTGGTTCAAATCCCGGTGCTGGAGTCTATTTTTCTCTGTCTGTCTCCCAGTTTTAATAATGATTATAATTTGATTTAAATTAAATATTATATAGTAATAGTAATAATAAAAAATTATACGTGGCGCAACAGCTCATGAAGGGCTTAGCCCTGCAGAAAGGGCTTACATAACTATATTATGAGTGACAGGGTTATTTTGTTGCTCCACAAGCTATATAACATTATTATTGACATTCATAACTGTATATAGACATCACTTCACTTAGATAGCTCCCATCACTTCACTTAAATAGCTCCCATTTAAAAGAGCATGAGCTCCTTGCCTGGCACCCCCAGTTTTCAAAGCAACGAGCAACCATCACAATGAGATGGGCCTCTTATCAATACTTCATAAATAGTAATTAATTTCAACAAAAAACTTATCGCTTGTTTACTGTATGCTCAGTTGATTATATCTACTCCATGAGATTTAAAGGATACAAGAACATAGTTGTTGTTAACAGGGTGAAAGAGGCAAGATAGAAGAGGCACAGGTATGGGTTCTGACACTGAGCGAAGACAAGAATAACTCTGTGTATCCCATAGACAGAGGAGTCCATCCACAGAACAACTCACAACCAAGTCATTTGCAGCTGACCAATCACATCCTAAAAACCAACAACAAATGAAAAAAGTAAGGTCACAGTTTCATTGCTTCCTTCCTGAATACATTTACACAGCTTATCAGTGTTTACAAATCTTCAAAAGACCATTTCCAAACTTTTACTTTTTTCTACAATGCCCATTAACATCGCATGGCTCTATAATTGAAGCGAGCATAATACAATAAATGTTAAATATAAGAAAATAGTTAATCATTTTAATCTTCCGTGTTAGGTCTTGCAGGAGAGAAAAAATTAGTCAAAAATTATTTCATATACAATTGGCTATATTTTTTCACCCCTGCAAATCCCATTACCACCATTTATTTATTGTGAGGTATAACTAAACTAAACTAAGAGTTGGTACAGTTGAAGTTAATAATATCTTTATTAAATTTTGAATAATAAGTGAAATGGTTAACAGTTTTATTACATTTTCCGCATTTTATTTCTTACTTTAATTTTGAGATAATTGAAACAGAAAATGTAATCTAAAAAATTCATAATTTGCTTTTAAAAAATCCTGCAGGAGGGCCCCAGCCCCCTTTTCCCCAGGGGGTTACAATACCAACACCTCCTATTTCAATGTCCCATCATTTTGGTTGATTTTTTTAGGGCCTATGTATTATTGATGTGAGCGTAATGGAATACTACAGAATATTATGAAAATAGAAAATCATTATGAGTCTAATTAGTGAAAAAGAGAGAGTGTAATGGAGTGTGCCTTCCTTCATTACCTCATAACTACATCCCCTTAACCTAACTCACACAGCCCCCAGCTAATTTCAACAACAATTACAAGTGTATCACTTCATTTCACAAAACTTCTACTTGCATCAAGTTGAAATTTTACATGCCTGATTCAATTGTACTTCAGACCAGTGCAGTGGTTCCCAAAGGCTAGCTAGTCACGGACTCAGTAAATAAATTAAATCATTAGGGAACCTTAATATTTGTGTTTAAATTAAAATCATACCTTGACATTCACTTTATTACCATCAGTGTTTTTAATGTTTGTACCCAATCAGAAGGGGGAAAAAAAATATTAGAGAAAAATTAATTGCAAAGTTTCTCTAAACACAAACTAGTTTTATTTTACAAAGCAAATGAGTGCATTGATTATGTATCATTGAGGCAGAGCATTAGAAATAATAAACTAACTACTATCAACATAATATTATGTCTACAAACAACTTTTTTCTCTAAAATTTCTATGATAATGGGTCGCAGCTTGGCGACCTATACATGAATTTCCTTGTAAAGGTGACTTTTTATTATTATTATTCAATTCCATGATGGTGTCATCACGAGCCTTGAGGTGATTTTGATATTTATTCTTCATGAAACTTACGGTTGAAAATGGTGTTCACATGTTTAGGTAGTACAGTGTTAAATGTTTCAACACCTTTAGAGACCTCCTAGTGTACTCGTTACTTAATCAGCTAAAACTCCAATAATTTTTCATATTTGTAAACACTTTTTAACATTTCATTACTTGTCAAGCCCATAAGTTGATCTTGCTCTGCTTCAGTCAAATTTAGCTCTTCAATATCGCTTGTGCTGGTGAATGAATTTATAATCCTACTGTTTTTAGGGTCTGGCTCAGAAAAATACTTTTCTGGTGAGACCGCGAAGGTCTTAAAATGCACTGATACTTCAGCTTTCAATTTTTAAGATAATTCTTCAAACTTATATCCACCCGCCAATCGTGGACCCTTTTAAACCCTTCACAGACACAGACGTTACTGACAAGATGCATATTATATTCTTGAATTTAAGAAAAGAATGTATAGATTTAATTTAAAAAAAAAAAAAAATCAATTACCAGTGACAGGTCTTGTATGTTGCTTGAGTACACACAGCACCGAAGGTGGGTTAGAGAGCACATTACAAATAGAAAGAGTATTGTCATGAGAGACACAACAAAGTCTTGTTCTGTCATTGTTGGCAAATTTCACCATGGGTACAGCACCGACATGCTAAGTAAAAAAAATCACAAAAATAAAGGTGTAACTATGCATTAAAAGAGGTAATTTAAAAATATTTACTAACATCTTTTTAACCAATTAAGCCTCATCTACATATTTGCACAAATGGTGAGGTGTTGAATGAGTGAGGTTTTTTCGGTTGAGTCAGAAGCTTGCAGCAATGAGGTGAACAATCGTCGGTACAAGGTGACAAGTTATTTGGCATGTATGGATGAACATACGAATGTTTGTGGGTGACGANCCCCCCCCCCCCCATAAATTCCTAAACATACATATTCAATAACTAGTTTATTTACCTGATCAAAAATATGGTGAACACCCACAAAAGAATAATTCTCAGCCACTGAATTATCACCAACAATCGCTCTTGAAGCATCTGCCATTTTGGTAGGGACAACACTTTCATCGTCTTTATTAGCTGACCCGCTGTTTTCATTAAGGCATAACATGCTATCTGGGCTTACCTACAATAATTACAAGATAAAAAGAACATTTTATATATTACGTTTTTAAATTTTCTGTTAAATCATATTATGTAATGTTGATCATATAATTGTTATTGTTATATATAATGTTAGTGAAAAAAAAAAAGTTCCGAATTTATTCACTTCACATAAATGACAACCATCTAGAGAGCTGATCTTAAACCTATAAAAGGACAAATCTTTGTACAACGGATCTCGCCATCACCGAATCTAAACTGTGCCAAAATGAGTACAAGTAAAGAAGTACAGCTGCAGAAAAATTAAACCGATACCTAGGACACAAGTGTAAACAAAGCTGGTTGTCACATGTCGATTAATTTATTTCTTCGTTTACTTTTCCTGTTTCGTTGTCATTCAATGTTTATCTCTTAATAAAAAAAATCACAAATTTGAAACCCGTCTAAATTGAGATTGTAAATGTGGGACATGTCAAAACAAATAAAATAACTTGCGGATTTTTTCTGAACTAACTTTCCATACAGCAAAATTTACTGAAAACTAATTAAATTCTGCTGAAAGATGACTAAAAGTATGAAATTAATGCATTGTCATTGTGTTATGAGCTATTAAAAAGTTTCAAAAGTCTAGCTATTCAGGAAGTTAGTTAAAAATCAATTGCAGGATTTCTACTGGACAAACAAAAAAACAAGAAAGCAAGCAAATACAAACTTAGTAAAAAATACATATTACACTTTTTTTAAATTTCGTTTTAACACTGGTGGGAGATATGTATTCACTGTTGTTTCTTTTTTATTCAAGTTAAGTTTTGGTAGCAATGACAATTGAATACCATAATAATAAGATAATTAAACTGAGAGCTATTTCTGCACTAAGTAAATATTTTAGAAATTTTGGTAAAACTAAAATATAATTTGATTAAGAAAGAAAGTTTTACTTACCCTGGTGCTAATACTTTGTTTTTTAAGACTAGTCTGGTCCACAGCAATGCCATAGCGGTTTTGAAGAAGTACTCCTCTAATATGAAGGTACTGTCTCCACAAATCTGGATCTTTGTTGCCACAATGTTCTCTGAGTAGTTGATTCCTCCGTCTAATATATAGGGTCCCTAAAAAATTAACAAAACCATTTTAAATCCAATTTCTAAAACAGATTTTATAATTCATTTTAAGTACAGTGGTGACTATTTTAACACACATGATTTGTTCCTCAAGAATACTATATTGACTGTTAACCAGCATGCTTGAGACTTAAAGGAATATATACTTTCCAAAAATTTGCATTATAGTATAGACTATCAGGAAATGATTCATTAAAGAATGGAAATACCTTTAGAATACAGTTCCCAAGCCCTGAGGTTATATTCTATTCTTATAACCAGTGCTTGATTTGTAAAAAAAAGAAATTCCAGTACTGTGACTTTGTGGTCCAAAAGTTTAGAAATTTTTACTTTTAAAAACGTATTTTTAACGCTCTTCTGATTTTAAAAGTGTGGATACAATTTTTGTATTCACACTTGGTAAACAATTAAAAAAAAGTGGTAAATAAATAAAACTCCTATGAGCACCAACAATCGGCTAAGTCCGATTGTACGTGCCCCAGAAATTATTATTTAATTATTTTGAGTTTTACCTCTACCTGGTTTATATGCAGGAGGGTTGTTTTTCTTCAGAAAATGAGCGGAGCACCGCGTAGCGGTGCGGGGCGGCAATTGAAAATTTAAGGGTACACAAAATTAAGGTTTTTAATTTAATATATGGGATTTTATCACCTAACCTCAAAGTGGGGCACGTACAATCCGACTTTACCCCAACAATCTTCTGTCAGAGCTACCGGTATGGCGTGCCAGTGAGTACTGTCACAAATCAAGCACTGCTTATCGCTAATGTTACAGACGGACATAATCACTTTTGTGTAGGTTGTCATTCGCATTTTGAGGAGGAACAATAATAATAGTACTCTTTTGATTAATAAACGTTAAAAAAGAAGGGGCATAATCTCTTCTACATATCTAAATTTCGAAAGGGAATCTGGACAAAGTAGTAAGTAGCTTAGCTACAGTATTCTAAAGCTTCACCTAAAAATAAGGAATTCACTTAATATAGCTCATTTATTAATAGAAATATTGTCTTAAATTAATTGAGAACTACACAAATATTAAATTTCAAAGTAGATACTAAGGCTGTGAAGTAAGCACTCAAGCAAATACTTAGGCGATATCTAATAAGGTATAAAGCAATAATTAGTTTAAAAAACATACTAAAATTAGGATGGTTTTTTGCTCTGTGAGAATTGTATCTGACATCCAAAGCGAAGATCTGTTGTTGCCACACAGCAGACATATTTAAAACTAATAACAGATAATTTTATCAGAAACTTAAACTCAACAAATTTTATAAATCTTAGGGAGATACATAGATATAGAGATAGAACATTCAAATTTATCCTAAAACATTAAAATTTATCCTTTCCTAAAACGGTTCTAAATTTTTAACTAGATATAAAAATAAACATTCTTATGATAACGTTGACAATTGATAACAGATATGTTTCCGTTTCTGTATATTTTTGAACTCAGGAATTCAGGTTCATTTATAAAATTCGTATTATTTTATTTTTGTTTTGCATTGCAGTCAATATTTCATTTTTTTTTAACACAAATTAAATATAAAAGACCAAATTTGGCTTATTAAATAAAATAATAATAAAAAAGCCTTTATTTATTTTAAAAAAAATTTATTTACCAGCAGCGTTTTAGCTACAGGTTTTTGATAGATGCACTATTCACAGTCGTCTTTTACTAAGCCAGCACAACGTATTTCTTCACGTATGATTGCACCTGGCGTAAATAAATCCTGATTTTTCTCAAAGTAAATTTTAAATGTAAATATCACCATGTGGATATATGGATGTGTATGTGGTTTTGGCGTTTTGGTTTAAGGTTTTAAGTTTAAGTTGTGATTGAAACGAAACATTTTGAAGACAGTAATCTTTTTACATTTCTTTCTTTTGATTATTAATCAATATTATAATAACATTTGTATTTTTTTATTATGAACGGAAATAACGAAAGGGATAATCCAAAGAAGCGAAAGAAGAGACATTTTCGACATAAAAAGCAAAAGAACACTATCGATAATGAAATCTTGTCTCTTCAATCTCGTTACGATAATGTAAGTTTCCATTTGTTTCTCTAATTTTTCCTTATGATTTTTTTCTTAAATATGTACAACATTGAGATTATTTTGCTTAAAACTTCTTTAGAATAATTGAAATACAAATGTCACAGTTTTTACATGCTCTACAACTCAATCTACCTGTAATCTTAAAATTACAGAAGCAATCTGTGAAAATAACATACCTAACACAAAAAAATATTTGTCTTTGTCTGAGAACTTGAGCACTTAAGTTTGGACCACACATAAAAGTAAAGATTTACAAGTACAACTTGTCTCCATTATTAAGAATATTTGTATAACAAGTTTTGTTAGTATTAATTACAAAATGAGGAGTGCCCCTTATAACGGAGAAAGTTTTATTATTATTTAACTGATAATATATCCAATTTTTGAAGTAAAAATATGTTGAATAAACTGCATTTTGAAATAACTTAAGATACGTTTGGAATCACTAACTGGTTGACTACTTGCGGGTAGGTTGTCATGGTGGCTTAAAATAATCTTACTTCTGAACGGGACAGGTCTACCAAACATGTTAATGTGATTTTCAGCCACATCTTCCTCCTAAAACATTGCTCCACACTGTTCATATCAAGAAAGTTCCATGTTTCACAAAAACTAAAAATTAAATAAGAACAGTGGACAACATTTTTTCAGTTGCAACTTTTTCATCAGTTGTAACCGCTTCGACCAACTGCTAAATCAGCCTAAGGTCAACACAGTCAGTTGTTTTGATTGAAATTTCAGGACTCATAGTTTACTTCTGGCTCGACCTGGTTTGGAATTCTGAATGCACACTGAGATAGATTTTTTTTTCTTTTTGTGCATATAATCTTTTCTTTCTAACCAAGATGAGTTATTGATCAAATTAAATCAAAGTCAACTTTTAGTTTGTCCTGGTTCTTTTCATTGTAACACATTTACACACCAATGCTAAAAAAAATGTATTTTATACTTCAAGATAACTAACTTTCAAGCGGTTAGATATTTCACCTAGTATATGGTAGTTGTGAAGTGCTGTTTTAATAAAATGTGTACTATAGTTAACTTATTTTTTTCAGATCGATTCAAATGAAATAAATACGTTTGAAGATTTCCCTCTATCTTCTGGAACTTTGCAAGGTCTTAAAGATAGTTCATACACTGTACCCACTAAAATTCAAAAAGAATCTATTGGCTTTGCACTCCAGAAACATGATATTCTTGGAGCTGCCAAAACTGGAAGTGGGAAGACGCTAGCTTTTTTAATTCCTGTAAGTGTATTTCAGACCAGTAATTTTCTTAAGCACAGTAAAACTCTGATTATACAAACTAATCAGAATAAAGGTCAGTGTGGATATTGAAATATCTAGGTGATTGGATTTGTGATTAAAATAGCTATTTTGAAGGAAAAACTTCAAATAATTATTATTATATTATTAAATTATTAATTAATTATTAAATTATTTAAAGTATTTAAACGTAAATTTTAAGTATTAAAACGTTCAATGGGATAAAACGTAAATACAATAATTTAGTCCTCATGACAAAGTTTGGATGTAGCTTCAGCTTGTGTCTATATTATGGAAATTTGTTGCATGGANGGAAAAACTTCAAATAATTATTATTATATTATTAAATTATTAATTCCCTATATAACTACACACTTTTAACTAATCCATATGTCCTGAACCTACTTTCAACTATTATTATACTTGCAAATGTATCACATCACTACACAATCTCTGCTTGTATCAAGTTGAAATGCCTACAAGTACTGAAATGCTTGAAAGTACATGCCTGTTTCAATAGTACTTTAGGCAATTTTTATAAGATTTATTCAAATCTATACATTGTATCATAACCATGAGTTTGTATGGTCGTTTTTTTTTTTTTTCTCTTTTTAAAATGCTTAAATCCGATTTAAAGGATCACTTCGTTTCGAATCTTTTCCCGTCCTAAAATTCCAATTTTGAATTTGAAGCTCACGATTAAACAATTGTTGCACACAAATGCTTGGACTTTTACTTAAACAAATTGACAGGGAGCATATTTTGTTGAATAGAAGTATGTAATATTTTTGTTTCTATGAGCTGCATTGCTTCCTAAGCTATCGGAATAATGTAATCCAGTCTTTTTAGGTTTATCTGTACCAAAAAAGACGGAGCCTCAATTTTATATTTTTTGATCGCTTTATTTTGATGTTCAGAAAAACATTTTGAAAATTGGCAACGAGATCGCATTATCATTGGTAAATATTCAAGATCAAAGATCAACAAATTCTGTTTATTGTTAATATCTTGCTTCCTATGGCTGACCACCAGTTAAGGATCAGATGAGTTGGAAATATTATGTTCCTTTTATATGTACTACGAACCGTTTGTATAAAAAAAAATGTACTCTGAAGATTCTACACAAGGATTACCAATGACCAATAACAAAAGAGTTTAAAAAAAAAAAAAAAAAAAAAAAACACCTATTGAAAACTTTCTAAATGTTTATATGTAATTAGCTCTACATATAATATGATATATGTAATAAAATTATTGCATTAAAAATATTATAGCTAATATAG
>KZ651376.1:53831-73995 GCA_001010745.2 Gerris buenoi
TTTTTTTACGATTGCAGGAAAACTATTTCGTCTACAGGTTTCATTTTGTGCTTGTCTGAAAGCCAAATAAATTTACTAAAACTTCGTTTCCTATGGCTTTTCTCGTAGGTGAGCGGTTTTATGCCGATATTGGGCCTGAAACAAGAGCAATATTTAAAATTTAAATTTTTTTGGAAAAACTGCCAATTTTCGAACAGTCATTTCGAAGATGCAAATTTAGACTCACAACCCTAACTGTAATAAAAAAAATATTTCCAAAACATTTCAAGTAAAATGGAAAATAGTACTATTTTCACAGCTTCGTAACTCCGTAATCGTTAACTTTAACACAAAAATGCATAAGTCCATTTCTGTTCACAATTTTAAGTAGATTAATTTTGTAAATAACAAAGTTAGCACTAAACCTCATAGTTTTCGAGATATTTGCGAAAAACTATTAAAAATACCCTTTTACCCCCCTTTCCTCCTCCCTCCCCGCCAAACCCGATGCTGCAAGTCGTGCAACTTTTTATCACTTACTACGAGGAGGGCATAGAACAATTTGGCGTGGGGTAGAACTTTTTTTTTTGGATGTTTGGGTAGGAGCCTAATTTTACTGTACTAAAACTAGCCTGGAGATAACGTCAGATTAATTTCAACTGTCAACACTCTTTAAGTTTTGCTAAATTGATACTTTAATTCAAGTGAAAAATAAAAACAATTTTGATAGGTTTAAATAACGGGTGGGAAATTAAATAAATTAGTCAATAATAGTTTGCAAAACCATACAATCATTAATTTATACAAAATAGGATGCGAGGAAGCTATGTGTCACACTAATTGGCAGAGTATTTTTTAATTATATCTTTCATAATGCATATATTATACAAGGTGACCCGCAATAAAATGTCATAACGAAAATGGAGAATTTTACGGGTCAAATGCAACAAAAAATATCATCAACGGTCAATTTTTAGCTTTCTTGGTTTAGAGAGCTACAATTAGTGTAATTTGTGTCTACAAGATTTGCTTTAAGGAGTATAAGGCATAAAGTGTAGTATTTGAGAATTGTAAGGATAAACGCCCATAAGTGATGTTTTTTAATGTTATTTGTAAATATCTCAAATCGAAGCTGCACCGGATCAATGTTGATAGGTACTTTTTGTTCAGTGTCAAATTTCCTATAAGTGTCCCAAGTATTGTGGTTTCGTTCGGGGAAACTTTTTTTTTTTTTTTTTTTTTTCCGTTTGTACAAGAATTGTTTGTGATCCTGACCAAAAAAATGTCATGTCAGGTAACATTCGATCCACTACAAAACAAAAACTAGTCCGTTGATCTTATAGTTAATTTATACCATTTGAAAGCTTTTAAAAAGTAAACGTTTTTCCTGAAATCGCCACACTTATAACATCCCTCATTTATGAGTATAGAAAGCTCAGGAATTCCGTGGTCGAATTTAAAAAAAAAAAAATCAAAACTTTCAAATGTAACTGGACTCAAAAGGTGCTTAGCAGCTGATACATTGAAAGTAAATGAGTGATTCTGAAAGTTTTTTTGTGCTCTTTAAAATTGTTCCTTTGCCTAATTTCTCTAGCTCATTTATTTTTGAGATGTTAGGCATTTTCTGAAAATTTCCGTAAAAAACTTAAAAAAAAAGATATAAATTGATATCTCGAGAACTATTGAGAAATGGGCATGTGATTACTCGATATTTTTTGTTCCGTTTGACCCATGAAATGAAATTTTATCGCGGGTCACCATGTATATAAAAGAACATGGAGGAGCCGAGGAGAGTTTTGATGCCCCCCTAGCTAAAAGTGGCGGGGCGGCGCATCGCTTGCCCTCCTGTTATGTACGCCACTGCTTGGCAATAGGCATTTGAAAGAAAACAAACCAGTGGAGAGCAGTCATGTCCCACCCTTTATGGTGGACAATGTGATTTTCATGATCCTGAGTATAATAATATGTAATTAGTTACCAATTATCAAATTGATAAGTGATCTCTTTGATTTGGTGTATTTGAATAACTAACCTATTAAGTGACAAACTACCATCAACTTGATTTTCGGTCTACTAACTAATTTTGTACTCAGTATCATGAAAATCACATTGTCCTCCATTAAGGGTGGGACATGGCTGCTCTTTTCAAATGCCTATTGCCAAGATATATCCAGCAGACGAACTTAACCGACCACATATTCTTAAAAGGCACCAAAAGATTTACTTATACACCAAATTTTAGCTTGATGTTAGTCAAACACTCTTTACATGCTACCTCCTGGACCATTATTATTCATTGATAACCTGATAATTTAATTATATAAATAAGTGCATTCAGGGACACATATAAGTACATATTAATGAGTTTTCATATTTAGGTGTCTGTTTTAATCATGAATGTAGATATACTTTAATAATTAATGACTATTAATCACTAAAACTCCCTATATTGAATTAATTTATTTGTAAATTATTTAAATTTTGGGATTACATTGATGGTAATTAGTAAAAGATAATTGTTATTTATTTATTTTTTGAGCTACCATGAAATTAGTTTTGTGCCCATTTTATGATTTTTAAATATATTGAATTTTAAAATTTGAGATTTTGTTATATCTTTATAATAATTGTTTAATTCTAATTTTAAATAATAATATTTGATACCAGCATCACCAGCAGTGATGTTTGAACTTATCACTAGATTGTGGATTCATTTAGCTCTCCTGTTTTTTTTTCTGAAAAACAACATTTTCCAAAAGGTCTGGGTAAAATTAAAATGGGTGTTACTGCTACTATTAATATTTTTGTTACATTTTCCACATTTAATTTCTTATTTTATTATTTTTTTTAAATGTTTGTCAAAAGATACAATTTCATCTAAAAAATTCATGTTTTTCCATCAAATTTCGTTAAGTTTCCCTGGGGAAGGGTCCCCCACCCTATATTGCCCTGGGGGTATTTGAGACCTTGAAAAATTCACTGTTCTGTTTTGTTAAGAATTCATTGAATTAATTTATATTATTTTGGTAATTTTACTAGGTAAGGTATATTCATGAAGTGTTCAGACAGTTGTATTTGAGGACATCATTATTGGCTCTTCATGGCAAAATGCATCAATTAAAAAGGATGGAAGTTTATAAAACATTCTGTAAAAAGAAAAATGCAGTTCTTTTTGCTACTGATATTGCTGCAAGAGGATTGGGTAATGTTTCTTTTTATTTTATTTTTTTTTTTTATTATTAATATCATTATTAATTATGACAGAAGAAAGACTACAAGTTAAAGTGATGCCATTTCTTTCCTTGATGTACATAATGATAATTTGTGGATGTACATGCTAGGATAATAATTTAGGACAAATGTTACTTCTAATTATACAATAATTGTCCAAGGAACTCTGTTTGGTCTTAGCAATAATCTCCTCTTCCTGTACTTCCTGGCCTAGCCTATAATGTATCGCATATTCTTAGCCTTGCTATTACTTAGTACCTAATTATTCTTCGGAATTTTAATATTGATCATATAATTTTAGATTTCCCTGAAGTACATTGGGTTATACAAATGGATTGTCCAGAAGATGTTGAAACTTACATCCATAGAGCTGGAAGAACGGCAAGATATCATAAAGGAGGAGAATGTTTACTGTTACTTTGTCCTTCTGAAACAGCAATGGCAGAAAATTTGATAACAGCCAAGATCCCTATAAACCAAATTAAGTAAGTCTAATTTTTTCTTATAAAAATATGTTACTTATTATCACCTACTCATTTTGATTTAATTTAAGCACCTATATAAAATAAAGGTAATACCACGGTTGTAAAACCGATTTGTGGATTTATATGAATGTGTAGTATTATATTGTGTAATTTATAATTTATGTGTTTAGACTATATCAGCTGCAATAAATGGTTTATTATTATATTATTATTATTATACCTATATTAATTAAAATTGATGTGTCATTGATTCTTTTTTAAATATATATATATATATTTTTTTTTTTTTCTATAAAATACTTTAAAATTAAAATCNTTTTTTTCTAGAGTAAACCCAGCTAAAATGTTTTCTCCTCAAGCTAGAATTGAAGCCTTGTTGGCTAAGCAGGTTCATTTCAAAGAAATGGCTCAGAGAGCTTTTGTCTCTTATGTTAAATCAGTATTTCTCATGAAGGATAAATCTATATTTGATGTCCAGGCAATTGATCTTACTCAATTTTCTAGGTGTATATTTTATTTATTTTATTATTTATTTTTTTTTTACTTATTATTCAATATGTTGATAGTGCTGTCAGATTCCTTCTGCTGAGGAAGACTGTGGTGGAAGCAACAATTACCCTCTTTAGAACGGCCATAAAGATTTATAGTTTGTAAGCTTTCTAATTGAAAGCTAGATTATTTGAATATTATAATAATAAAATATAGAGAAATAGGTGACCATTACTAATCGAACAAGATCCATGAAAATAAAACCAATTGATTTAACTGGGGTGTAAGGTAGTAGAGCATTGCATTATTACTCATCAATATTCATCATACAAGAATCAAATCAAGTATAACTCCAAATCGGTAGGTTCACATGTGTGGCTCTTTCATTGATCTTTGGTTGTTTGATTATTGGGAAGTGTAACGAGTCATTATAATTTTTCATACGTGACCCATTATTTCATGCGCATTTACCAACCTGGAGTTATCCACTTATTTACCTACCCTTACCGAAATCAAGGATTAAATCCAGATCTCATGTGTGCCAATCATTTACAGTAGCAAACTAATATATAGAGGAACTATGTATTTTTAAATAATTTATAAATAGTGATTTTATGCATAAATAAGCTTAATTAATTTGAATTCCAAGCTAAAGACTTTATATAGGAGGGAAATATCAGCTACAATATATTTTTATCTATTATTGCTGTCTTTAGTTTGGAACTGTCTCATTTTAGAGAATATAACCAAGATTATTTGACTGAATTTCCTATGAGATTAATCACTTCTAACAATGTTCTTTTAAAATAACTCTTTTTGGTATCTCTACATATTGTTTGCCTCAATAATTTACTACTGTAATTTTTGTTAAATTTATAGGTCACTAGGTCTTGTAATTTGCCCTAGAGTCAGGTTTTTAAAAAAGCATTCTAAATCGAAAGAAGACGGATCAATGATGAAGTTAACCTCTACAAATGATGACAGGGAAGATAACAATAGTGAAAGAGAAGAGGGTTCTCCTGAATATCAGTCTGAATCTGAGTTACAAGAAATAGAGTTGAACTCTAAACAAAAAGAAGGTGGACATCTAGACTTTGGTAAATTTATAAATTATTTTAATACTTAATTGGGAAAATACTAAGTACAAATGTGTAAATAATCACTCTCAGACATATATTCATATGTTATGTAGGGGACTACTAAAAGTGAGAATATTAATTAATGTACGTTTTATTTTACATCCCTTATAGCCCAGTCAAATAAGACATAATAAAAGGCTTCATCTTGTAAAAGGCTATGTAGTACCTAAGCAAATTGTAAAGGGGGCCCACACAACTTCCGATTATCTGCGCAGTTTATCTCGTGTGACGTCATTTCTGAGCGATAAATTGTGTGAACTGCGCAGTTTGGAGTTTTTAGTTTTTCAGATAAAAAGTGTGTGCATCCGAACCCTCTTTTGCAACGATTTTGTAAATTTTATTAGTAAACACAAAACCAAGTAAAGAAAAAACTGAAGATAAATTGGACGGTATCCTACACACCTTCAGTTCAGATAATTTACGGATTTTCACACAATTTTCGACAGATAACTGCACTGATAAACTGAAGGTGTGTAGCCCCCTTAAGGGTAAGTGTCCATCTGAGACTAAATCTCGAGAGCTAGTCTCGAGATTAGTCTCAGAACCTTGTCTACTTGAGAGCAACATCAGCCTCTCTCGAGTCTCGGAGAGTCAGCGAGTCTCCGAGACGAGACTAATCTCAGCCCCATGTCCACTAGCGACGTCAATCTCGAGAGCGAGTCTTGATACTAAAAAGTCTCAGATGGACACTCACCCTAAGAAACCACATTTGCAGCTTTGATAGGCCAGTGCGAGCTGTGAAATATATAATTATTTCACTTTTTGCTTAATATCTCCTTAAGTCTGCGTCTGACAGAAAAAGGTTTATGTTTTTTTGTATAAAGTAGATAACAATTTCTAAAATTGTTGGATGTATAAATTGACTTGCCTATATTTATTTATTTATTTTTTTTTAAACTTAAATATACTCTAACACACCTTCTGCATTATTTCTAGGGTTAGATGATAATGAAGATGATTTCTTAAAATTCAAAAGAAAAGATCATGACTTGCCCAATGATTTGTCTGAAATAAAAGTACTTGAGGAGGAATTAACAGTAAAGAAAGAGAAGAAAGTAAAACCGACAGCATTGGCAAAGAAGATATTGAAAAAGAAACTTGTTGTAAATACTAAGACTATGTTTACTGAAGAAGGAGAGGTAATTTAACCATTTGATAATTTAAAAGTAAAATGAATTAAATTAATAAGAAATGTTTTAAGATCTGACTTGTATAAGTCAAATAAAAGAATTGTTAAGTGACTATAATTGCAACAGTTATTTGATGAAAGCTAGTGTTGACACTTGATCAGTGGCTGCGCTTGATCTATTTAACAGGGTGGGGTAACATACTTCACTATATTTTTGGTTTCATATCCTGATTTTTTTTCCATGCCATTAAATACTTTATGTAAAATACTAATTTCAAGGTTATGCTCTTCCTTTAAATGGGAATTAAATAAATTATTATTTACAGACTTGGAACATACGAAACATGTTGTTTTCTTTTTTAAATGGATATTTGTAATATGTCTACTGATTAGCAATGATTACTTATATTTAGTTTTTCTTTTTGACGAACACGCATACATACATACATGTCTCACTAAAACATTATTATTTGCAAAGTCTTTAGGTCATTGGTTACTCATAAACTCTAACATCATATTCTCTTCAAAATAGCTTAGGATTCACAAACTGAAAAAAAAAAAAAAAAAAAAAAAAAAAAAAAAAAAAAAAAAAAAAAAAGAGAAAACAACTTTGTACAATGATAACTTACTCACAATCCTCTCTTATGCGAAAAGGAAAGTAAAAAAGACTACGATATCGAAATACAAAAATGAGAAAATAACGACACACTTTCCCTTCGTAAGGGAGAAGGAACGTAATAAGACTAAATCCAGTATTTTAGTAGAGAAGTTTAGTAATTCAGTACTCGACTCGTTTGGACACTTTGTTACTTAATAAATTTATATACTGCTATATAAATTAAATATATAAATTACTCGACTGTGGCTACTAATACTAAAATACTCGACGTGTGTAGGGTTACCATATCACCCGTTTTTACAAAGCTCAGAGAATTTTATTTAGTAATTTACTAGTGTAACAAACATATAACCCATATTACCTTAATAATTTAAATAAAAACACCTTTTAAAATTTATTGAAAACAAAACCTTAAAAAATACAATACGCAAAAACAAACTTAGAATAATAATCTTTGAGTCTATCCATTTTTTTAACAAAAACAGTGTTTGATTAAGTAACTAGTTCCTTTGATTCCCTCTATGCCTTTACTAGCGCTAGGAGTTTGATAACACTCTGTTATCAATTGTTTGGTTTCATTTCATCACAAATAATCTCCTTTTGCATTTCATAAAACAAGTTCCTACATAAAAAAAAAATCAGTAAAAGTTTTTATTTACGAATAGTTCAGTAAATGTTAAAAGGAGCGGAACCGTCTTCAAGTTAAAACGGTGAAACATTTAATAACGGTTTTGTACAACTTGAGACATTTAAGTTGTACAGATTTTTATGAAGAAATTATGAAAAAAAAACTTTTTGAAAAAAATAAAAAGTTGTCAAAAGTATAATGATAATGTAAATATAACAATAAACAATAATAGTAAATAAGAATAAGACAATTTACCATTTCGTTTTGTTATTTTTAAATACAGATTAAGTAAAACTTAATATGTTATATAACCTATATACCTGTTATACATACCTATATAAAAGGTCAATGTACAATTTGTTTAAAAAAATAAATATGTATCATTTTATTAAAAAAAAAAAAAAAAAATCTCTACAAAAATTCATTAAAATTAATAACAAAATTTGATCTCAGATAAAAAATTTGATTTTTTCAAAAATTTTCCCCCGGACCCCCCTAAAAATTTCCCCCAGTTTTTTAGATTTGAAATATGGTAACCCTAGACGTGTGCAAACTAGGTTTAAAGTCTATCAGACAAGTAAGTAATACAAGGAAGATCTCTGCAGTCATGTGATAGATGAACCTTGAACTGCGTCTGAAGCTAGCCTAAGGTCTGAGCAGAGGAGGCTGATAGTGACACTTGGGGGGGGGGGGGTTGCCTGCCTACTTTTATCCAGGTTCGCACGTCGAGTGATTGGTTAGGGTGTTGCCCCAGCACCGTTTATAACTCTGCAATGCTAGCCAGGAGTGGAGGATGAGCAAAGGAGCCCCCACCCTTCCCTGGCCAGGGCTATTACCCTCAGCCCAACCTGGCCACTTTTAAACGATCTGGATCTACATCTACGATTGCACTAAAAACACTAAAACTATTTATCTATTTATTTGTGTTGCCAACAAAATAATTTGTCTTTTCTTTAAATAATTTGGTGGGGCTTAGCCCCACCTTCCCTTAATGACCTGCCGTCACTGCACTTGACAGTAATTTTATATCCTTTATTTAATCTTTGTAATTCAATTGTCTACCTAATAATACAGTAGATCATAACAGGAGAGAGATCTACTACTTTACACATTTACTTGATGGCATTATTAGTGTGAAGTTTGTCTCGTATTTTTTAGGAATTAATATAGATTTGTTTTGGCTGATCCTCAATTCTTAATTTTTTTTCCTCCTGTTCTGAACCTAATTATTATTCTAAGTGCTTTTCATTTTATAAATTTTAAGTTACCTTTTTTGCATCACCTTGATATTATATTATTCAACTAATTAAATCATCTAACATTGATGTTCATTTATGTTATTTAAGGAATGATAATTTTTATTTCAGGTTGTTTTAGATTCAAGACGTGATAAAGTTAGTGAAGTTGGAAGAGATTATGAAAAGAATGCTGAAGGAGGAATAAATATCCAAGAAGCTAGAACGGTATGAATATGTATATTGTAAATTATCGTATATGATGTTGAAATTTTATTTACCGATGTTTAGATGTCCACCATCTTCTTGTAAGGAGTTTATTTCTTTGTCTTGTTACTAAGATTCAGACTAATATCTGGAAGAACTCCAATCACTTTCACTAGTCATATTTTACCATCAAGTGACATTAAACTTATTTTACTTAGTCAGAATATCTATGTGCCTCAGAGTATTCTAAATCCCTCTTTTATTTCTATACCCACCCCCGTGGATCACATCTAATTTGTAATTGAATCTGTCAACTGAAGAATCATTTTTAAATGTAAACTTTCAGCAAAAGCAAAGTTACAGTAGAACCTCAATTAACCGTCAAACACGGGACCGAAGCCTTAAGGGAAAATCAAAAACAAGGTTAAGGGAGAAAAAGGAAAAAATGGAGGGGGCCATTTCCAAGATTTTGCTTTTTCATTACCTATATCTGTTGTTTTACTCTACTCAGAAAAAAATATTATCAACAGTTCAGACTTACAATTTGAGGAAGCATTAATTAAATGTTTTTTTATTAATTCCGAATTTCAAAGGAACCTATTAACATTCTTCGGAGAAAAAATTAGAACTATCGCCTAACATTTGATCAGCATTAAACAAAGACTCAGGGGGGAGAGTGTGATTGTGTTCAAATATAATTCCTGGACAGCCTAGATGAAGGAATAACTCTTACAATTCTGAGAAAAATCCCGGTTAAACATATATGAAAGGAGGGGACCCTTTTTCCAAGATTTGATTGTTTACCTCCTTCTGTTCTACTCGGAAAATGCTATGGATTACACCCGAACAAATGGTTTAATAAAAAAAAAAACATATATTTTTTTTTAAACCAAGTACATATTTAATTTTTTTATAATCATACACAGTGTATTTTTATGTGCAAAATAAATGCAAGTCTTAATTGTTACATTAATTTTTCTTTTTTTACCATTAATATTTAATAATCCTGATTTAGTGAACTACTCGATATATCATATTTTTTCTTCGACCTCTTGAAGATATGATATCGGGATTATACTGTATCTTTTATTATTATGCTTAAATTCTACAGAGATGCCCTGTACCTAGTATTAATTTCCTAATTTTAGAAGATAAATAGTCTGGGCTCAATTAATCTTCTTTTAAAATCAATTGTTTTATTTTAGCCTTTTAATATAAAAGTGATAAATATGTAGCGAGAGGGGCTTATATGGCCGCCATCTTAAATCACATGGCATATTTTGAAATCTTTTTAAAAAAAAATTGTTTTTGTGAAACGAAACTAACGTCCTAATTTCAAGATTCTAGTGCAATTATGTTTGGAAATATATTAATGTTGAATTCTGCATATTATTTTCAGCCATACTGAATCAAGATGGCAGATTGTAAAAATATTTTCCTAGCAAGTACCTAGGATGTAAGAGGAACCTCAATGGAAAATGTTTGCTCTCTAGCTATATCTGTTCTATAGGTATTTTGATGGACATAAATGGCTGTCAAATTGATTCAAGATTGAATTAGCAAGCACATAAGGGGACCTCTGTGCAAAATTATGACCGCTTTGAAGTAATAAAGATTCTTAAAACTATTGAAGCGGATCTAAATGTTTAAAAAGAGAAAACAACTTTTTAAAGATATCTTTTGTTCTAAAGTATACTTAATATACATTGTCTAAAGTACAATCGAAACATGCATGTAAAATTTCAACTTTATGCAAGCATAATTTTTGTGTAGAGAAGTGTTAATTTTATAATAGTTAAAATAGAGATGGTCGGTCACCCTACTCCCCCCCCCCCCCCCCCCCCCCCCCCCCCTCCCCTACTCAGCTCTATTACAATCATCATCTTTAACAACTCATCATGATTCTATTTTCTTATTATCAAAAATTTATTGCATTACGCTTGTTTAATGATAGAGCCAAGCAATGCCGTGTAGTAAATTCACAGGTATGTAATTTAACTTCTGTATTTCTGAATGTTTAGGCTATGATAGAAGAAGACAAGAAGGATAGAGTTATGTTCAGAGAGAAAATGAAAGCCAAGAAAAAAGAGATGAAGATGAAGAGGAGGGAGCAACTTGGTCTTGTGTCTAAGAAGAATGATGATTTTGAAGCAAGTGAAGAGGAAAGTGAAAGTGATGGTTCTGGGCCTGATCTATCATGGTTACCAGATCCAGATAAGATTTACGGCAAGCTAAATCCAGAGGATCAAAGGTATTTTATTTTCTATTTGTGGCCATCCTTTTTAAAAGAACTCTAAAAAAAGTTTATTTTATTAAACCAAGATTATTGGAGCATGCTGTATTTTATTTGCTTTTACTTGTGAGTTGCTAAAATTATTTAGATTTCAAAATTGGTTTTTAAGATTTTTTTCTAGTCGCAAATGTTAATCTTGATGACAGTCTCTTGCAAATAGTTAACTTGTCTCTTAATGCTGTATTCATGGTCTTTTAAATTTCAAATGAAGAAACAAATTCTGGAGATATATTTTGTGTATGAACCATTATTTGTTTTATTCTAGCTAATTATTATTTGTGTTGTTAGTTTTTCGTTTTTTACTTATTTTATTTGCCATTCCTTTATTTCAGTGAAAACTCTGAAGAGGAAGAGGATGCTACTCCTTCTAAAAGAGCTAAGATTCAATTTAATAATGAGTCGGACTCCGAATCAGAAGATGATGTATCTCTGAGAGATGAAGAAGAATTTGCATTGCAGCTTCTCTCCAAGAATAAATAATCACTGGAGCTATACACTGACTTCTGAGTTTTAAAAAAATTATACATATCTCATTATGTAAAGAAGAAGAAACTATATAGGGTGTTGCCTAACGTGATTTAAATACTTAAGGAGGTGATTCTGCATCTAAAGAAGAAGTAAAAAAAGTTAATGGTGCCCAAAGAGGTCCAAACTTAATTTGAGGGCCATTAGGAAATGTGGAGAAAAATTTAAACCTAAACAGAAATTATGTCCTTCCATTATTTTTGCCATGTATAAAGGCGGAAATACAGATGCCAGTTACTCGCACAAAAACATTCGAGTAGCTCCCAGAGGAGAGCTATTGGCATGTGTAAACATCAAATAGCATGTGAGTGAAAAGCATGCGAGTAAATCACACGAGGTTTAATTTTTGTCTTACCAGTGGCACAAGTCTAGGGGTGGGAGAACTGATAAGGCACGTGTAATCAGGCCTGCCAGCACAAGTTTGCTAGTAGCTAGCACGAGTCTCCCTCAGCCCTTCAGTCTTCAGTCGCGTTCCTTCCTTTCGCAGGTACCTGACAACTCATCTTCTTTCTACGGAAGCATTCGCAATTGATTTATAAAATTATTGACGTCCCCGAACCGCATTTCATTTAGTAAGCACTGACTCACTCCATGTACCTAATTCTCTTCTAGATATCCAAACTTTTACCCACACTCTTTGTGTCTTTATTATTTTTCAAATGTTTAAAAACACAGTTCTTTGCAAGTAACAGAACAATCTGGTTAATTTCATTCTGCCCCGATACATTCATAATGTACATTGAAACACAATTAATAAAACTATAAAAATTAATTAAATCAGATACAATTATTTCATTATTTATTCCGGCTAAGAGAAGGCAAAAAGCGTGTGCCTGTTTCAAAACTAGAACTGTGACTGGAATGTGTTTGTCATGTGCTAGTAGCTCGCACGACCTATCATCCGGATGATACTAGCTTCCTTTGTAGCATGCTGTTTCCCTGGCAAATGTACACAGCGTCTGCAGCATGCCAGCTACTGACGTGCTAGTAAATCGCCTCTGCACTCAATTTGTTAAAAAAATGAAAAGTTATAAATACATATAACTCCCAAACAGTTAAAAAAAGGGATGATGCATACCTACTTTTTGGTTATTTTTAAGGTGTGGAATTACCTTCTGAAGTATTTACATCCTGTAGCAGAACACTATGGTGTTTGTCATTGTTAAAATTTGTAAATGTAGAGCCCAGAATATGCATTTTATTCTAAATCAAAATAACTCAAATTTACAATGTTCCCATTTATGAATAAGTATATTGACTGGTTTATTTTAAATATGTTATAATTTTAAATTAAATTATAAATACATAATTGTATATGAATTTATAAAATGTTATTGTTTACATTCTTTTAATTTTTTTATTAATATCTCTAAACCAGGGGTTCTCACCAGGATTGCATAAAGAGCCAAATTTCAGAATCTGAAGATTTCTAAGGGCCGCTGGATGTTGCAACTAGGGAAAATTTTTGGTTCCCTGTCTGTCTGTCTGTCTGTCATTATTTTGGCAAACAAACATATCTAACAAATATATCAGGCCATGATAAATGTCCGCTGGTTCTTTGGACACTGCTATTCTGCAGGTGCTGAAGGATTTCTTGTGTTAGGCGGGACCTATGTTTGTTCTTAATGAAATTCATTTAACTAAAAATTGATTCACTTGTGTAGGTTCAAGCAAATATGGTCAGGATTAGTTTTGAACAATTTATTTACTGTCATTGCTTAGGCACTTATTTATATCGATATTTCATATCGATATTTTTGGATTCGATATATCGAAATCGTAGTCCCAACCCTATAACAAAAATTACTCTTACAAGGTTCTGTGTTGAGATCATATATCTTAATTTATTTTAACATTGAATTGATATTGTTAAATAATATTTAAAGTTTGAGTAATTTAAGGTAGTAGTTTAAAGAGAGTCATGTATATAAAAAGCCTCCATATTAATACTTCTAAATTTTCTGAATGTGTTCATTCACTGATTGGCCTTCTGAGATGGATTTATTATAAAATTCTAGATGTCTCTGCTTTGTCAATTGATGAAAGGCTCACTGTGTATGCTGTTGTGTTTTAGTAATAACTACTAGTTTTATCTAGTAACGTCCTTGGCAGAAATGTACATTTATAACTATAAGTGAATCTAATAAATCCTTATTGAAATGTACATGAATTCAACCACCTGGAGTTCACTTAAAGCTCAGAGTTATTCTCTACTCTGTTAGGAACTGTCCAACTGTCTTCAGATATAGTAAGTTTTGATGCTAATTCATTTTTTAAATTGATGCATTTTAAAAACCCTTAGATTGATTTGGGTGATCCACATAAAAAAAAAAATCAACAATGACATTTAAAGATAAACTACAGGTTTTATCAATGTTCGTAGGCTTCCGCGGTTACAATTATAATAAAGTTCTAGGTCTTCCGGTGGTGACCACGTCTCGAAGGGTGTGGGTTCCCGACGTTTCGCTCCTACTGCTAGAATTATCTTCAGGGATGTTCATGGTCTCCTAGGTTTAAGACAGGTGTGAACTGGAGATTCGGTTGAGGAAACTGTAGTTTTTTTTCCTCTTTGGCCTTAGGTCATATCTGGTAGTGATTTCGTCAGATGTTACGTCTGATGTTATGTTTGATCCACCAATACCAGCTGATGAAACATCTGACAAAATCACCACCAGATATGAACTAAGGCCAAGGAGGAATAAAACGACCGTTTCCTCAACCAAACCTCCAGTTCACACCTGTCTTAAACCTAGGACACCATGAACATCCCTGAAGATGATTCTAGCAGTAGGAGCGAACCGTCAGGACGCACACCCTTTGAGACGCGGTCAACACCGGAAGACCTAGAACTTCATTACAGGTTTTATATTCAACTTAATAATTTACACAACAAATATAAACAAACAAACACAAAAAAATGTATTTATAAAAAAGAACAGGAACAAAAAACAATTTATGTTAATGGTTTGATATAATAATATTTCAACGTTTAATACTTTAAACAAACATTTAAAATGTAATCTTTAAACTTAAATAAATTTTAAATCAGTCTATCACGGACAAAAATGTATTCTACTTAAGGATACACAAGTTGTAGTAGTTTTAATTACTTAAAATCACATTAATTTGTTTAAATATTAGGTAAAATTTGACATCGAGTAAATATTATAATAAATGAGTGACATGGTTCTATCACACTATTTAAAATTAAAGAAATCAAATTGAATGAATTATTAACTTTATACATATCTTCTTTGTAAGTTTCATTAATACAATGATTTTTTTTTTCATATAGGTTTTTTTAATTATCTTATATGAGCATTTTCCTCAACGATGTTAAGAAAACGTACTATTTAACTGTAGAAGTTTTTAATAAATATTTTTTACAAGTTCTGCTTAGATAATTAAATGTTAACATTTGATATACATAAATAGTAAATATAATTTGTAACCTACACCAATGAAAGATAGGGTTTTTACATTCAGTGCTGGGATATCATGGATGCAACAAGTGTAAAATGTGGGGTAGATGATTAAAGAACTTTTTGTATATATTTATGTTTAAAACTTGTTTTAATTGGTAAATAAAACAAAATACCATTGTTAGGATATTTTACTCTATTATAAATTTATTTTTGCTGTTTTTTTTTTTTTGTTTTTTTTTAAGTCCGATTAACACAGCATTAGGTTACAGGATAGAGGGATTGGCCATTTTACATATCTACTAATTTGTGATCATAAGTATGAAACAAGTCTCGCCTCTCTGGGAATAAAACCCTTGAAGAGGCAAAGGTTTCAGGTAAGTTTTGATTATGCTAACCACTGTTTTTACCAATCCCTAGATACTTCATTATTTTTACTAAGGGATCTACTACATCAATTGATTACAAGCATATATATATTTCTTTATTTGTTTTATTATCTTATATCTAATGGTATTTACTGATGCAGCTAATGTACAATCAATAATTTATTTCTTTATACATACTTTAACGTAATTATATGGTTGTATAATTGTGAGCTTTTTAATACTGTATTTTATAAAGTTTTTCTAAGGTTCCTTTGGCCATATGTATTTATAGTTCATATTCAACTTCTTTATCATTTATTTTATTGCAGTGAATAAAGTGGATATTTAAATTTTATTATGTAATGTTCAATCATTCTCAAATATTTTTTTTTTTTTCTTTCTTTAGTTATTACTTAAGATCCCTCTTCCATTAATTTACTTAGCTATTGAAATATTTTACTACTATTAGTAAAACATTACCTATTTCATTCTTGCATTTATCAGAACCTCACATTGACATTGATAAAATTACATTAATTTTAATTCTCCTCTTTGACTATGGGTTTGCACAGGTGTATACACTTAATTGCATAGATTAAAAATCCCCTGTATATTTTATACTTTGATACATATTATATGTATGTATATTATAATTTTGAGTATTTAGGATGTACAGGAAATAATAATCATTACCTACTCAATGTTAATGCTGTATAAAACATGACATATTTTTGGTAATTTTGTGGCAGCCATACAGGAAATAATAATCATTACCTACTCAATGTTAATGTTGTATAAAACATGACATATTTTCGGTAATTTTGTGGCAGCCATTTTGAAAATAATGTCGTAATATGTATACTCTCTCTCTCTCTACTTATCAAGAATTTTAAAATTATATGCAGCAAACCATAAAAGCTTAAATTTTTTTTAAAACCCTCATTTTAGACATTTTGTTTCCAAAATGCTGGCAAAAAATTAAAATTTTGTAATTGTAGTTACATAATATTATGTACTCCTACTCTGTACCACTGTAATATGTACTTACTACTCTTGGAGACGTTTTAATTGATGTATTACATGTCATGCTGACTAAAAACATAATGTTTAGTAGTTTGCCTTATTGGCGGCCATCTTTTTATTTCCAAAAACTAAATAGTTTTCAAAAATGCTGAGATGCACCTGTATGCCAAATTTAATTTAAATTGGTAAATTTTTACGGCAGTTAAAGTGAGAGAAACACACAAACTTTTAAAATTCCTAGAATCTTAAATGAATACTCACCACGCTTGACCAAATATTACCGATAACACATTTATTCCAGTTACCCAACATTTAAGGTTTGGTTTCTGGGATGTAACTAGGGGTTTAGGTTGAATTTTTTTTTTTTTTTTTTTTTTTTTTTAAATCTATAATGCCTATGAAAATACAATTTTATATTACTGATACTTACTTTTCATTAATTTTCTTCTATTTTGATGACTATTATCTTTTCATCAATTTTCATTGTTTAATTTTATAGCCTGTTTGAACCTTAAATAAACTGTAATTTCTTGATGGCCTTTTATACCCTTACATTTAAATATAATTACTTTTATTTTACCTGTATGTTTGATTTGCTATCTGACATTGCTGATAACAACCTCTTAGAGTTTGTGCTGTAGTTTTCTTAGGAGCGAGAGCATTGTGGAGACTATTCACAAGTTAGCATCCTCCAAATGTCCATCCATCTGCTCAGAAGAAAAAAAGATAAAATATTAATTTTTAACATGTTTAAATTATGATATTGAAAAGATCCGCCCGCACTTCTGTTTATAATGCTTACAAATATTTTTTATAAATATACATTTTATTTTCAAGATGTATGTTTTTGTAAATTTTATATGCATTTTGATTTTTTCTTTGCATATTTTTTTTCAGTTATTACTCCCAAACATATATCTGCAATTTTGTATTTAAGTATGTATATTTAATTTAATGCAAATTGTAAACTTTGTATTGTTTGATTTTTTGCTTTTAGTACTGACGGATCTTTTTTTTTTAATTGTAATAAATATTAAGAATAATCTCGTTACAACTTTTTTTTTATTATAAGAAAATAAATTTAATTGCAAACATATCATTTGGGAGCATAATTACAAATTGAAATATTTCATTCAAGTTAACAAAAATTATGCCCTATATAATAATATTAATATTATAACAATTATGTTTCTGAACAAATTATGTTTTTACAATTCAAAGATCTTACATATTGTAGAGAAGCAGTGATTTATTTCAAGTTATAACGAGATTAATTATTTATTAAAAATCCTCTTGATAAAAATATATGAAAGATAATATTTTAACACATTTGAGTAGGTATTATGGCTGTGTTTAAATATTTATATACTACTCCTTAGAACCATATTTTATATAGTGGGTGTGATTTTTAAATTACATTGGTGCATGTCTAACTACATTATAAGCCTGCATCATTTGTGATGTGTCTGACAAATAATTTTTCTGCATAGCTTCATTAAGTGCAGTATTTTTGAGTAAACTTTATACATTTTTTTTAGTTTATTTTTATTATAACTAACTTAAATTTGTAATGCCTGCAGTGTTTATATGGCTGACATATGTTTATAATAACTCAATTTTTAAAGTCTATTGGGTATATTAAAGAAGAATTTATTATAACAGTAATAAAGAACTACCTCAAAAAATGAGTGACTATTAATAATAAAGGTTATTAAACTATAAATAGCTGGTCTCTGATTTTTTTTTTTTTTTTTTTTTTTTTTTTTTTTTTTTTAAATATAAGTACATGTTTCTTAGTTTTAGTTATAATCATTTGTGAATTCTTCACATCTTCTTTTCTCTAACAATTTAAACATGTTGAATTTGAAGGTATGATGGAAAAACTAGTGTCTAAATATTCTCACCCCTATTTTATTTTAAAAATATATCATGCTAGAACAAACTATTTTTTAACTTAGACTAAATAAAGAAGCCTTCTGATTTTAATGATTTATTAAACAAAAACAATAGAATTACTTTGTTGTATTATAAATAATAAAAAGTAAACTTAAAAATGTAAAGTAAAACTTGTAACAAAATAGCACCAATTTTGGATATTATTTTAATATTACTTTTGGAATGCTTTATAAGTTAGCACCATTAAATAGTGGTCAAATATTTATAAATCTGTTAAAGAGAGTCCACATCTCTTGGATACTCGTTCACATTGTTTTGAGTATTGCCATTATTAGCACCTCATTTTCAGTAAATGTAAGAGGCATCAACTCAGGAAAATTTACTTCTTGTTGCTAGATTGTCATAAAATATATTGTTTTTCTCATTGTGATACCAGTATATTGTTAACATATTTTAAATTTCTAACGTTTTTGCTCAAGACATTCAGAGTTAGCTATTGATTTCTTTTATAATCAGTGATTTGTGATTCATAATTTAAATAATTTGATTTATAGATTTTTTTTTTTTAAAAAAAAGGCCCATCTGCAATCTTGGGAATCATAAATATGATATTGGTGCCCTCCTTGGAATTTCCTTATTTATTGTGTAAAGCACAGGTTTTTAAATTAAGTTATTTTGTTTTAACAATTGTTTTTTGTAATTTTTCTATTTAAGGACTATGCTTTCACCTACTTCTTAAGCCATTATTGTTAGGATTAATAAAGAGGGCTCCAAATAATTTATATAATAGTTCCCAACTCATTTATCCCAAGTTTAATAGTTACATTTATTTTATCACAGAGGCTACCTTGCCCCTCAGAGCTGTCTCTGAGCTTTGCATTGTTAGTCATATTCAATGCAAAAAGAATTTAAAAGTCAAACAGATTTCTATTAAGAGTATAAAAAAAATACACCAAACACATTATATATTTAGGATTTTTAATGATTTTACTTAAAATTAATTTAAAAAATCACTGGGTAAAAACTTTCATCCTGGCATTCAATAAGTTAGTGGTACATCACGATTCTACCAGTAATTTGTGTATTGTAAATGACTATTTTTAAAAAAGTAATATTAATTACTAATTGATGAAAAAAGCAAAAATATTTATAAATTTTTAAAAATGTACTCTATTTTAATGTGCCAAATATTTTATGCTTAAAAATCACAAAGGGTATAAAACCAACCAAAAACATCACATTTTTAACACCTCTAACTATGAAATGTGTAACGAGTATAATATGATCACCAAACTTTTTTAATATTAAATTATTTTTTATTCTTTCTGAGATGTGACACTGCTTCTATATTAGCAAAATTTTAATTTTATACACAGATCTGTATTATCAAACTTTTCTTACGCTGAGCAAAATATATTTACTGTTGTCTTATAATATATTATTAAAATAAATATTCCCAAAATTAACTTAATTGGTAAATAGTAAAATTTACATTA
>KZ651376.1:75628-109739 GCA_001010745.2 Gerris buenoi
TATATATATATATTTATAATTAATATAAATATTTCCAAGTAGCTTGAAAGAATTTAGTGCACCAAAGAATGATTTATTTATCAAATATATTTCATAATAGTTATAAAATTACCTATTTGTTTTAGTTTTTTCATTAAATGTACTTTAATTTAAATTAATATTGTTTTTTAAAAGTTTTTGAAGGGTAATTTTTTTTCTTAAATCAATTTTTTTATTTGCATAAGTTGAAAAAAATGTAAGAGTAACTGAAAAACACACTAGCTATTGACCATTATAAAAATAAATACTTGAAGATGACTACGTGATGAGTCAAAACATAAAACAAGTGTTCTTCTTTAATTATTGCACCTTACAATCCAACATCATTTTTTATACTCTTGAATTAGTAAATTTAACTCATTAAAATTATTTTTTTATTTATTTAAGTAATTTTTGTCTTTAACCTATTTTGTAAACAGGTTCAATAATTTTAAAAATAAAAGAAGAAATTATTTATGTTTATAGAAAAAAAAATCCCTTTTAAATTAAATTAAATTTGAAAATTGTTTAATTTCAAAAAATAAATAATTAAAATTTTGTAGAAGGCACCGAGTTTCAAGTTATATTGACGCAAATATAGTTTATTATTTTATCAATATTGTTTATGAAATTTCTTAAATTTACCGATTGTAATGTTTCTTTAGTAATTGATTCCAGAATTATTTTTGTGTTGTAATGTTTAAAATGTTAATTTATTTATTTTTATAATTCTCTTAAGTACTTAATTGTTGGCTCTATCTTAAAAAATCTCCAAAACTATAGAAAAACAAAGGAACCAAATTTAAATAAAATAACGATATATTAAGCTAATATTTTTTTCTTATGAAATATATATTTTTAGAAGAGGAAAAAAACAGGACAATTGAAGTTAAATATAGTAACAGAAATATTGATATGTGGGGTAAACTATTTGTATCAGTTGATCAAAAATTTACATCAATTTTAATAATTATAAAAATTTTATATTCTTAATTGTATTCTTTAAACAAAATTACTTCTTAAGTTTTCTGGACCGTAAAAATGAAAGGCTTAATTATGTTATGGGATATAATAGTTGTGACAGTAAATGACAACTATTTCAATTTAATTTTTGTTCCCCTTTTTTAATTATTCTTAGACAGAACATGAAAGAGTAAAGATCTATCTAGCAAGGAGGCGTTTTAGGGATATCATATTTCTCGGACTCAATTTGTTAAGTATTTAATGTTGTTGCAAATTATAAGTATGCATCAGAAAGTTCTAAGTCAGATGCGGAAGCACGTGATGAGTGAGTTAATCCAAAGTATGCGGAATCTGATGTTCCCGCCTCAGTTATGAAGTCTGCCACTATGAGAGTATCTTTGATTACCGTCAGCGTGTCTCCAGACTGTTTACCCTCTCCAGCACCGCCTCCTCCTCCGCCCCCACCACCTCCACCTCCACCTCCTCCTCCTTTAATAGCGTCCCTCTCAGCAAGTCTCAACTTCAGTAGTCTAATTTTTTCTTCTTTCTGTAAAATAGCCATTTTCTTTTTCAAACACTAGTTTTAATGGAAAGTGAGAATTAAATTCTCTGATTTTATATTCTAAATGCTGTTACTCAACCAACAATGATAGTAATAATTTTTTTCCGGTAATGAAAGTTTTCTCCTCTTGATAAAAATAAAATATATTTATGAGCGATTTGAGGTGAAAAAGAGTACTTAGAATTTAAAAAAAAATTCCATGTTTCAAAAACTAAATGTTGCCTATGTTTATGCAGTCTATTTTACTCCATTTTGGATCTTAAATATAAAGGGGGAATTTATCACTTAGGCATGCCTTATACGTGATTACCTGCACAGATAAACAGAAGAAGTGTGGCCCCCTTAAGGGTTTGGCCTACTCAAAAACAATTAATGCATTGTAATCATGTTTTGTTTGTTTTTTTATTATGACTTCTTTACCTGACTTATAAGTTTTTGCAATTCTTCATTTTCAGCTAACAGCTTTTGGTATCTATCTTCATCTTCCTTTGACAATCCAACATCAGGATTATACTTCGATTCAGCTTTGTCTCTGGGATGACGGATTACTTCTATTACCTACAAAAATAAATTGGTAAATATATAAGTATGATAAAAATATCTTGCGGAGTGTGTCCTTTACCATTTACACCAATAATTGAATTGAAGGCATTAATTTTTATTTTACTATTTAATAAATATGAAATTTTTTATATTTAGTATCCCACTTTATATTACTTCATTGTCTACAGTGGCTATTTTAGCCATCAAAAAACAACAATTGTACTTTTAATAAAATAATTTACTTTTGGAACGAATATGAGAGCCATTGAGAGGAGACAACAAAAAATCAGAGCTAGAGATACAAAGGTGAAGCTGGCATCTTGTTGGGACGATATAACCATCGTCACTGGACCAGTTATCAAGCAGAGAACCACAACATTGTAGATAGACATGCCAACATAGCGAGAATCATTAATTTGCTTGACTTTTATACTTCTTGTTTCATATGCCAAGAATAGTCCAAACAGAAGTACCAATCCTTTATAGCTGTACATCAATCCTGAAATATTTGCATAATATTAATGTATACAATTATACCTAACAAATATTGCTGTAGTTATGTGCAGTACAACTAACTAATGTTAGGACCTAAAACAATCTCTTTTTTATACTCCTTTTTAGTGGACATTAGTGTGAGACAATATAACAGTTGACAATATAACCTTCTTCTTATTAACAGAGCCGCTTCTAGGATCTAAGAACCCATAGGCCGGAATTGTGGTGCGGGCCCCCTACAAAGTTTCGATTTTGGTTCCTATATATTTCATAATAGTTATAAAATTACCTATTTGTTTTAGTTTTTTCATTAAATGTACTTTAATTTAAATTAATATTGTTTTTTAAAAGTTTTTGAAGGGTAATTTTTTTTCTTAAATCAATTTTTTTATTTGCATAAGTTGAAAAAAATGTAAGAGTAACTGAAAAACACACTAGCTATTGACCATTATAAAAATAAATACTTGAAGATGACTACGTGATGAGTCAAAACATAAAACAAGTGTTCTTCTTTAATTATTGCACCTTACAATCCAACATCATTTTTTATACTCTTGAATTAGTAAANGGCTGTGGAAGGCACTTTTTGATTACGTCCATAGACGTCTACAGTCTGATTAAGGCACTTACTAATTACGTCTATAGACGTCTACAGTGCCAAAAGGGTTAAAGAGCGTAAAAAAAAGTCAGAATCACTAATTTATTTCCAAATAATCAGTTTCTAAGCATCTTTTTAGTCCTGATACATTTGAAAATTTGGATTTTTTAAAATTCGACCACAAAATTCCTGAGCTCTCTACTCTAAACTGACGGATGTTAGAAGTGTGGCAATTTCAGGAAAAACTTCTGATATTCTCAAGCTTTTAAATGGTATAATTAAAGTTTAAGATAAACGGACTTGTTTTTAAATTGTGGTGGATTGAATTTTGGTCAGGATCACAACAAATTCTTGTACAAATGCAAAAAAGGTTTCACCGAACGGAAATCCTGGTCTAAACCGCAACGATATCGAACTCAGCTGTCCCAAGAATGACTTAAAATGCTGTCAAATTCTATGGTATGTGCAAACCCACAACAGATGATGTTGTGGTATCCGATTCCTTACTATTTTCTTCAGACTCCTTAAGTTCTGTTGGGATATGTAGTGTTAAATTATGTTCTTTTTTGGCACATTTCTTACTGGTCCAAGTAGACCGGCAAATTAGCGTGTTGTGGTTGTTTTAGAAACTATATTTACAGAGGTTATGTTAGGCTACCAATAGTACTCTTTTTTTTTTTTTTTTTTTTTTTTTAATTTACATTGTACATTTAATTGAAGCGAGTGTACGAGCTTCAATCTATGTTAAAACCAAAATGTTCTTTGTCTGTCTGTGTGTGTGACTGAAACACTCCTTTTGTCTGACATTAACTTTTTCTCTTGGGTGCGGGCTGCAGCCTATGTGACCTATGCTTAAAAGTGGCCCAGCTTATTAATGTAACTATTCCTAATATCTATGACTAATTTATTGTGGTAGTCTGTTAAAAGGGTGTGTTTGTCCTTGCTTATGTATTGAATGTCGTTTATTTCTTGTGGGTAATAATGGGAGTGTAAATGAATTTATCTATGTGGATAATACTGTAGTTGACCCTTTCCTTCCTTATTAAATATCTACAATTGAAAATTTTATTTTCAATTGAATCTTCTGAAATTTAAAAACAGTTAACAAATTATTCTTTCAGCTTATGTAATTTCTCACTTACCAAGCCAAACCTTATGATTTTCACTCTCACAGTGTTCTAGAAGGGGTCTTATTTTAATGTCATCCTCTGTATTAACTGGATTTTCCAAGGGGAACTGTTCTATTCTTCTTTGTAAAGGATCATACAGTTGCCATGTCATCAATAAAACTAAATCTATTGCCAGAAGTATTGTGACCATTATGTAGAGTTTCCATGGCTGTATTCTCTTCTGTAAATAATTAAAAAAATATATATATTTTTATTATTATCTATTGATGTATGCCTTTATGTAAATTATATTAATTTAATCTTTATTACCTTTAACTGTTATACAGTGTGGTCCATGGGAAACTGGCATTTTTGTAAATGGTAGCTCTGAACAGGTAGATTGACATGAGACCTACCCTAAATTAACTGTAAGAATGTGCCATTCACTATATACATGGTTAAGTGGGGCGTGGAACATCGGGTGTTTGTGAAGTTGTGAATTTTTAATAACTGTGTAGCAAGAGTTAACTAATATAAAATTGATTTTTTTTCCAACTCATGTTTCACTTAGTCATTCAGTGCCCCTCTAGGAGCTAATTGCTCACTTTGTAAAAACAAAATTGTAAGACAGTCTATATCTTACGTAAATAATTCCTTTGAAATTAAAGATTTTTTTAAATTGTTAAACAAAATGAATGCTTACCAAAGTGTCAGATTTTGCCTTAGTTGTTAGTCTATGCACTCGCCAAACTTTAGAGAACATCGCCCCATATCCAAGAGTGAATCCAATAGATAAAAGCCACACTCTAAACTGGCAAATGTATGGATAGACTTCAGGTGATACAAACTGACCGTCTAAGCCAAGCACGATAACTGATGACATACATGTAATCACTCCAACCAGCATTATCGTATTACAAACTGGATGACTTAACATTATCACCCTAGGAAAAAATAATAAATATTATTATAACAATAAAATTCAATGTATAATAATCATATATTCTGAAGCCTTTGTAATAAGAATCAGAATATATTATTTTACTATGTTTTTATTAGCTTGCTTTCTTGTTTGTTTGTTGGTACAACACTGGCAATCGATTTCTAACTAACTTCCAGAATAGTAAGACATTTGAAACTTTTAGCATAGCTCAGAACACAATGACAATGCATTATTTTAATACTTTTAGCCATCTTTAAGCAGAATTTAATTGGTTTTCTGCAAATTTTGCTGTATGGAAAGTTAGTTGGGGAAAAAATCCGCAAGTTATTTTATTTGTTTTGCCATGTCCCATATTTACAATCTTCATTTTGATGGGTTTCAAATTTGTGATTTTTATAAATAAAAGATAAACATTGAATGACATCAAAACAGGAAATATATCGATTATATTATTTCAAATATATTGATGGCACGGTTTAAATTTGGTGTTGGGGAGATCCGTTGTACAAAGATATGTCCTTTTATAGGTTTAAGATCAGCTCTCTATATGGTTGTCATTTATGTGAAGTAAATAAACTCGGAACAATTTTTTTTTTTTTTTTTTTCATTAACATTATGTAAAAATAACAATAACAATTATACTATCAACATTACATATGATTCAACAGAAAATTTAAAAACGTAGAATATAAAAAGTTCTTTTTATCTTGAAATTATCTACTGTTAATATTTGAACCAAGTGAAGAACTTCATGTTATAAATAATTTGAATTTGACTTGCTGTATTTATTTTTTGTTACCTCCTGTGTCGATAAAGCACATTAAACACAACGAGTAGGATTGCTGTAATGATGCCAATACAGGCTATTGTGCACATACAGATGAATAATGGAACAGAAAGAGTCCTTAAAACTTTTCTTACTATAGTCCTGTCCTGAGGAACTTTGCCACCTATAGAATAAATAAAGGAATAAATAGATTCTTTCTAATACGAATTTTTTGAATCTTAACTGTTTTAAAATCAAATAGAAAATTATAATTAAATATTGTTTGCATACCTATCCATCTTTCTTGGTTAAGCCATGTCAAATTATCTGCTTGTACGTCAAAGAATCCAAGTTTTACATAACTTCCATTGACTACTTGTTCTATTTGAGTCAGTGCAATCCTGTCACCTTGTGAACTGAAGGCTACTATCCCCTAAAATATGAGCATACATAGTAAGGAATGTAATTGTAATGTTAAATAAACATTGAATATAGTGTATTAGAATATTAAAAAATATGTATATATATTAAATTTTAATTATTTTTGTCATAATTATTGTTTATCAAGTAAGTTGTAGCTAAAGTATAGTTCTTGGTTTAAGAGGCACTATACCTACATTTACCAGTGATTTCTTCGGTAAGATAGGTATAGATAAAAAAGAGTTGACAAGAATAGCTGAATTAATTATTTTAGATTCTCTTGGCATTTTAAATCATCGTATATATGGCTAAACTTAATTTTATTTTTGACATGTTGTTCATTTTTTTGTCAAAAAAAAAATCTTGACTGAGTTAATTTTTAAAAGCTATTATTTTTACAAATTTATAATGATGATTGTATACTTAAATTTGTGTATATTTTGCATTATTTTATTTATTTAATAAGTTATTGTCTGTTAAAAGATTGATTCAGTAAGCTATGTATTTTTAGCATCTCATTATAAATTAGCAGCCTCCTGTATGGTTTTTTTTGTAAAATATATTGTTTCTCTCTAAATAAACAGTAGCTAGTTATTTATAATTTTATTGCTTAAGCAAATCAATTAATTAGTTAAAATTTTTCTTTGTAAAGAAAAATCAGTACTTACTGATACACCCAAAAATTGTGTTGAATTCATAGCTGAATATATATCGTCAGCAATATCTTTATCAGCATAGGTGAAATTCTTTAATGTTTTCCCATGGCGATGAAGTCGTCCCATAGTTTTGTTAAATGCTAAAATTAAGACATACATGGTGAAAGCAATTTCAATAAGATAATTTACTGTATCAATAATTTTATTTTGGTGTAGTTAATACTAATATAAGTAATTTGTTTTACCTAATGCAACTGACCAAACAGCATCATATGCCAGGGGAGCTTCTTGGTATCCCTCAGGATATCTCTTATTATCTATATCATAACCTGCATCTTTCAAAACCTGGTTTAACCTTACTCGGAAATTTTCTGAAGTCTGAAACAAAAATTAAATTTAAAAATACTACAAACATCGTTTATTAACTTGTTGCTTTGGTCAAAATTGACAAATTAAATTTTGTGAGAAAATTCGTAATCTCTTTATTAGGAACTATGACAAATTACATTATTTATTATTTCATTAGTGTATCCGAAACGAATAATTTTGTTGCTAGTGCAGTATAGCCAGAACATACCCTTAGCAGCTTGAGTTTGATTTAGGAGGATGAATTTAAATGTTTAAATGATAAAACCATTTTCTGCTCCAGTTGATTAAATTGGTTCATATTTATACTGGGTGGACCAAAAGTAGACTTACACATTTTGCATATTTTAAAAACAATTAAAAAACAGACACAAATACCGATCTGCATCAATTTCAATAAATCCAAAGCTAAGGCCTGTGTAGTTCTCATCGCACCTAGTATTCCCAGTCATACTGTCCTCTAAACATGCTTTAGTTGCTTCTTTTTGGTGGTCTCAGCCACCAGAATCAGGTGTATGATAAAATTGGTCTGACCAAGGCTGAGTATATCCAGTGTATAACTTTGGACTTGAGACCCTTTGAGGGACCCATATAGCTCTTCTGCTCACCCAGAAAGCAGCCGAAGCTTTGTTGAGTTTGCTTTCTACGAGACCAGCAAGTTAAGTTGTAAGTTTCCTAAACTGCATCAGACGTGGGCCTGGGCACAAGTGGATGGGTGACCAAGGATCTGTCTTTACTTCCTGGACTAAGTCCTCGCTCGGTTCACTTAGCATTGCCATATAAATTGATAGCTGCTTATGTTAAGTGGCGTCTAACTAGTTGCATATGTCAATTGTGAGGTTTGTACAGCTGATAGAGCGACACCCTAATCCCATGTCATCCTTAACATTTATAGTTGTGTAAGCGATTTGGCAGGTTCTAGGCGCTAGTGTGTAAGCTAGATTTTGAATAATAACAAATATATGTTTAACCATCGAATAAATAAATACTATTTTGTAATTGTATGAGCAACTTACTCCTCAAGGAAATAAAACTCTAGAGCAAAATTGATATTCAAAAAACCAAAATACTTAATGTTTAATACTGAGGAGTCTAAATTTTCCTCAAAACCAAGTAAGTATGGTTTTCTCTAGATAAGTTGGTTAATTATTAAATCAAGGGAGTTCATTATTATTTCTGCTATTTCTAGCTTGGTTATTATTAGCATGCAGTTAAGTGTAAAATAAGTACATATTATATTATAAAGAGATTTCAGTGTTAAAGTAATTTTAACTTATTAAGGTTTTATATTTAACTTGAATGTATTGAAATTGTTTCCCACTCTTTTGTTTATTTTAGGACCCTCTCATTTGATTTTAGGTCTGAATTCTAAGATTTGTTTTTGACAACAATCTGTTTTAGCTTTTATCTTACCATTCCAGATACAGTTGTTTGGTTGTTTTGATTCCACATAAGAGCTTCAGTTGTTAAATGACCTTCTGCTGCTATTTGCATTTCCTCTTTTGTACACTCTATTCCCTCCTTTTCCAAGTTTATTTCAAACCAATTATCTTCATACCAACCTGAAGGAAAATAAACATTTTCTTAAGTATATAGTTAAATAATCAAATAATTGAAAATAGATGGATTTTAATACTTTATAAAGTAATTTATCAATGCAGAATCCTCTAAGAACCATTCTTCAACTAATAAATTAAATCAATTTTTTAACAGCCGTCCTTCCAAAATTTGTCATTTTCTGGAGAGAACAGAAAAATGAAAGATAGATCTTTATCTTTGACTCACACATTTTTCTATAATTCCAGCTCTTTTATCTCCTTCCTACTTCTCTGGCCCGATAAATAATTTTGGGTAGAAAGATGGCTCTAAGAAATAAATGTAGTAATTTGTGGAGAGTTGTACTTTACAATTTAATGCAACAATTTGTTTTAAATATTTCTATAAATATTAATTTTAGTATTTTATCAATTGTAGCTAAGTATAAAAATTAATAATTATTAATCAATTTTAATATATTTAAGTAATTGATTTTACCAATAAAAAACCAGACATATGATTTTCCATAGAGACCCTGCTTGTAAACCTCACATAGGACTCGTCTTGCTGCTACCACGTAAAACAAACCTACAATGATTCGAGCATCTTGTCTACGAAGATTTCTCACGGCATCACTTGGATCACTAAGAAAACTCTGTCTTGTGACTATTTCTATTCCTTTTTCTTTGCAACGAGCTTCTAAGTCTTCAACAGTCTGTAACATTATAATTGGAAATGTTTTTTATTGATCCCATTCTAAAATATTTATTTTTTGTATTATTATAATAATAATAATATTTAGTTTGATAATAATGAATAAACCATACTGATATAAAAACTTCTTCTGCTTGTTGTAGAATAGCAATGCGAGACCAAAGAAATTTTTCCATTAGTTTTATTCGAGTTGGATTGTGCACTGTTGCAGAAGGATGTGTTCTGAAAAGAGTTGGAAATCTGTTTCGGTCTGACAGGGCTGGTGAACTAGCTCCGTAACACAACTGCAAAATAAAGCAATTAAGAAAGCAAATACTATCTGATTTAACTGAATTAATAATTGTATCATCCAATTATAGTATTTTTTAAAAAAGAAAAAATAAAAGTTCATTTTAAATTTTAATGTAAATAAAAGTTTGTTTACAACAACTAGGTTCCACATCTTTGCTGCTTCAGCAACTGTTGTGCAGACTGTACTACAACCCGCTAAAAGCATAAGTTTCTGTGGTTTGTTATAGAGTAAGTTGTACATAACAGATGCTCCTAGACCAGGTTCACACTAAAAATATAAATAGTAATAATAATAATAAAAAATAGCAATAACCACATTATTGATATTGAAAAAGTTCTTAATAATTTATATTTAATGCATGCCTAATTAAATCAGGGTCCTGGAAGTTTTAACTTACCTCGCTGTCATTCCAGTGTAGTTTCAGAATATATCCTGGTAAAATATTTTTATTTTCGTTGACATCTTTAAGTGCCAGATTTGCTGCTGGTTCACATGCCTGTAATAAATAAAGGCTTAATTATCAATAACCATTGCCATAGGAATTTTGTTGATAGCAATCTATTCAACTAAGACTAGGCTAGCCACTTTGGGGAATGCTGAACCCTCTTGATACCTCTGATCTTAAAAACAGTTAATTACAACTTCAAACCATTATAATAACAGAGGAATATGTGTCCTGAGATTTTTACATCAAATATCTGGGGGCACGGGAGTGACCTTGCCTTGTCGTAGTTTAAAAAAAAAACTAACAACGCCTTTATTGTTTATCGAAGTGTCTAAAACCTGAGGTTGATAGTTTCCTTTTCTCACTTATATTTTTAATTTGAGTTTGGGCACCATGGTTTACAATCTTTCTGGAATTCGGCTCTAATAGTATCAGTTTTAAAGTCTGGGGATTGTTTTTCAGCATCTAATAATCATCCTTTTCCTTATATACAGTCTTTGAACAGGTAATCCATCTTTCCCTTGCTCCTTAGATCGATCTCCTCTTAATCCTTGTCAAAATGGCTTCCACCCAAATCACTCCACCTCATCAAACCTTGTGACCTTCCTCTCTTTGGCTGGATCCTCTACAGTTATTGCCTATATTCTTATTATCTAAGTGATGTCCCCCTTTCACGTGTTGTTGCTGTTCATGATCTTGGGGTCATTAGCGACTTAAGATTGAAGTTTGACAAGCAGCTAGAAGCTATAACTAAGAGAGTTTTATGTACCTTTGGCTTGATTCGTTGCATCTCTCATTGTTTATCCTTTGATTGTTTCCTCCACCCATATAAATCCTTTCTTTGTCATTGTCTTGTGTATGTCCTTTCTGGCTAGAATGTTTATGATGTGACTAAGTCTAGAGTGATTGAGAATGTGCAGAGGTATTTCATCTAAGTATGTTATCGCAGGTACTTGTATCAGCATGTGTATTATAACTATAACTATGAGTTCTTGTATGTTTGGTTTGAGTAGTATTCTTTGAGTAAAAAGGATAAAACATTCGAGCCTGGACTACCCCAGGAGTTTTGGATAAATTAAAAAAAAAAAAAAACAACTTATTAAAACATCAAATGAATTGGAAGGAACAGATAACAAAGTTATTTATAAATAATAGTGTATTTTGCAGTATTGTCTAATACTAAAGAGTGTTAGTATTAGACTAGAGTAGTATTAGAGTAGAGTAGTACTTTGTATATAGACTCCGATAATAGGAGTTACCATTATAACATGTGATATATTCGACTTATGTCTGTATTACACCCTCCCCCCTATATCTATCTTTAAAATAATTTATTTTAGTTCTTACTTTGACTTGTTACAGATCAGACCTAATTTTCGCCTACAACGTCTAGTTTATAGCTATTTTACATATTTCTTTGGGTTCAGATCCATTGCGAGATAGTTAACTGTGTTTATCAATGATGGATAAATAAGACATTTTTTTTATATGGCTATAATGTGATTAAAAGCTAATTCCTTCGGTCCTTTTTTAAAGTACATAGTCATAGTGTCCCATGTCTCCAATTAGAGTTTTTTTGTAATTAAGTTATTTTTAATAATAAATATACAAATGTACACTCACAAGGACTCATATTAAAAATAAATAAATATTATGAACCAATATATTATATTATTAAAATTTAGGTGGTAACAGAGCATATAAGTAAAAAAAATACCAACCTGTCCTCCCTGCCAGCCTCCTTCTCCTCCAATAGGGAAAATTCCTCCAATATGAAGGACATTTTCATCTCGAACTCCTAATGCTTCAAATGGAAAAGTTATGATTAGCACTACTCCTAGCAGTAGAGGAGCACCTGACCTCCTTATCTAAAAAATAATATTATGTTATTAAAAATTAAAAAGTTCAGCAACTCCAATTTGATGTCTATTGAAATGAGTCTAACCCCTCTTGACTAAATTAGGCCTTAGGTTGATTATGTTAAACCGGCAAGACTTTACTGAAGAGCAGTAAAGTCTATGTACTTAAAACTTATTTTCATTATTATAATTTCAAAATTAAATTATCTCTCAAGGACAAAATTGATTATTATTTAATCAAACACTGCGGTTAAGCATGTAACATATGTATCATTACGAGTAAGTATTTGAATCGTTTAAACATCAGTATAATACGTTCGAGTTAAAATTAACTTCTGATTCGATCTTTTAAGTATATGTACTTGTAAAGTATTTCATTTTACAAATTTGTTTTAATGTGTGTTTTAAAGATCGTTTTACTGCTATTTGTATATGAATTTGTTTATAAATAATCCAAATAACGAGTAAATCAAAGGGGTATTCATAGAGCTTACCTTGTCCTTCATTCTTGGTCACATCATTATTGATCCACTGTTTCTTAGGACTTATAGGGTCAGTGGAGCAGGAAACTTCTGCGATTGCGTACGAATTAAAATTAATCAAGAATTAATTTTTATTTAGTTTCTTTCAGTAAAATAAAAATTACTCGATAAATATTTATTTAATATTGTGAACTCTAAACATTAATATACTATTTTTAAAAAAACATTTTATAATTATTATTAAATTTGTTCGAAAGGAAAAAAAATGCTTAAAGCAATATTTAAAAAACAATTAATTAGATCTTTTTAAAAACATTTAATTTAGAGAAATAATACGTCGGAAATTATAATCTTTTTAGTAGATATTCTGCATGTAGAAAATCGGGAATAAAACGGTGTTTTTTTAGTTGGCTACACTGTAATTAAAAATGTCACCAAATTTAAAATATTCAATACTCGGAATTCTTACGTAACATTATCATTTATATTATTTAATTTTTGTGTTATATATGTGGTTTTTATATTCCTATTTATAAATTATTTATTCTTATAAGAATACATCATATGTTTAAGGTAGATATGCTCTAACATATGCTTACGATATTTAGGACGTTTGTGTTTGTAAAGAGATCTTTCAAAAATGAAGTTTATTGTTTGAACGAGGGTGTAAAACAAGTCATATAATTTTAATTATTTTCCCTTTCTTTGTTCAGCTTTGATAATTATTTATCTTCATTCTAGTGTCTAGTGGTGGGGGTGGGGATTGTGGGAAGATAACAGATAACAGTTATTTTTGCTGTCACCTGTTGCCAGAGCCGAACTTGTGTTTGGTTTGTGCAAATTCATTTATCGAACAGAGTGTTGGTGATTGTTGTGACCGTTAACAATTGCCATAATTTTTTTCTCATTATTGTAGATGTTGAAATTTGTTCGTCCAGATAAAGTTATTAGCTCTGTCAATTCCCTTTGCAATCTAAGTCTGCGAACCATGGCAACTCTAGGAGACAAGTTTGACCTTCCACCTAGATATAGTTCTTCTGAATCCAACGTTTGGTGAGTTGTAATAATATTTCAGTAATTCATTTACAAAAATTCGTTCTTTATAAAGCATTTGTTTGTTCCATTATGTTAACGACAATGCTGCGCTCGTTCTCAATTAATATAGCGCATTTTTTATCATCATAGTGTAATTATCATGATTGCTCTATAATAAAGATCTGCTATGAAGGTCATTAGCTAGTGTTAATTGAGTGAAATTAAATTTTGCTGGAAGTATGGCATCTGTTTTAGTTAATAGACATTAAATCTCTTAGAGACCGCATCATTACTCTCACAATAAAGGGTTCTTGCCATTTGGTATTGAGCAATTTTCTATACATATTAAACGTTAACATATTGTATAATGGCAAATTTACCTTTATAGGTGGCTCCTAGAAATAACATTCTCATTCCTAGATATAAGATATAACAGCTTTTAATATAACAATGAATGCATAATCACCAGGTTAACTTTTGCTAGAACTGCTTCTACAACTCATATTTCTTTATCTCTTTGCCTCTTTATATTTTTGCTTTTTTCTACATGATTATCAGAGGGAGAAGTTATAAGATAATTTTCTCTCTACTCTGTCTTGGGTTTTCCTTTTTTATCAATAAAATCCATCCAAGCTTAGCCATAAACTCCATATATATTAGGCTCTATTATTATTTGTTCCTCAGGAGTTCTGCACTATTAATTAGGACCACCCATTTCTAATTATTTGATTTACTTAGGTTTTTTTATTTTAAAACTTTTCCTTTTTACATCATAAAAGTAAGTGCCACCTTCTAAGGTAAATATTGGAAGATAATGGTTAAGTTAGGTCGAAAAGTTCAAACATTAAGCTAAACTAACCGTAGCCTTCCCATATTTTCCGTAGTAAAGTAAGGGACGTTTATTTTTAAAAAAAGGGAAGAAAATCAAACAATTAGAAATAGGTGGGCCAAATAGTGTAGACTTGCCGTCCCTCGCTTATTAGTTAAAGGGTGAAGCTAATAATGGTGGGGTTTAAATGGAATTTTTACTTTTTCTCACCTTTGGTAGGAAAAAGTTATGTTTTCACCCAAAACTTTTTTTTTTATATTTCAACTCAATTATCAGTTTTGGGTGTTTTTAAGACCTCCTGAGGGGTTTTCAGCATGGGGCAATACTGAATTGAGCCAATCCTACTACCTGGCTTTAATCCATCTATTGAATTGAGCCAATGTCTGTTAGCTTGGTTAGTTTTTGCTGTACAGTTTACAGCCACACCGATCTAATTATTTTTTTAATTGTGTATAATTTTTTCTTGTACCTTAAGTTTTATGTAATTTGATTTTAGGGATGTATTTAGTAAGCTTGCCCAGGAACATAAGCCAGTTAACTTAGGGCAGGGTTTTCCTGACTATCCATCTCCACCTCATGTTTATTCATCATTATCACAGGTTTCTACAGGATCAAATGTTTTGTTACATCAATATTCAAGGGGAAGGGTGAGTGTTTACAGTTTTTTAAACTTTAGTTATTCTCTGTGTTGTGGGGAATTATATAAATCAATTAGGATGTGTTCAGAATCACTATCCAGGTTGACTGATAGGTCGACCAGAGGTTTGTTTTACTGCAGGGATAGACAAGGTAAAAATATAAATTGGGACCGGTTTGTGTATTGAAACTATGGCAATTCCTTACAATTAAATACTTTTTAATATCTTATCTTTATAAGTTTCTGAGTAGTACCTAGCAAATAAAAAACAAAATAACATTTTACAAAATCACTTCGCATTGAAGTTAATAATTATTTCAAATTTTAAGTTAAATGCTAAAAAGATAATGTTTAGGTTAACTAACCGAACTAATTGTAATCAGGACTTGGCCGAAGAGGTCACAACTACTAACTCAACCAAAGGTTAATGACCTCATTTTTTTTTTTTTTAAACTTTCATTTTTTTTGACTGTGGTTGGTCTTTCTGGACACACCCGTTACTTCTCGGTTGACCTGGTAAATGATTCTGAATGGGCCCTTATTGTTATTCAATACAAAGAAACAATTTTTTATGGTCTCCAGTCAAACTTTCATTTTTTCGGAAAAGTTGTGGAGCAATTTAATGCTTGATAATTACATTTATATGTATATATGCACCAATGTACATGCACATATGAAATTATAACAGCATTTACAAAATATAAATAAAGCTATTTAAGAAATTATTTCATTAGGAAGGATTTTATTAAGGAAATGTGAACCTGTGCACTGTTAAGTGAAGTGCATGAGGTCTGGTTTTTTCAATTTTTTTCAGGTGTGCTTTCTTTGCATGTGGAATCAAAAGTAATCTACAAATGTTTCTAATTTATTAAATAAAATATTTACTGTAATAGATTTTTTTTTTGTAATCTATCCCTAAAAATCTATATTACCAATCTATAACTGCCCATTCCCTGATTTTCCCATTCTGATGACAGATTGACTGTAGTAATACTTATTTATTAAATTAATTACTGTTACTTAATTAATTAATTAATTAATTAGTTAATTAATTACTAGCTCTGAAACCAAGGTCCAAACCCTGACGTGAGTTCGAATCCCGGAGGGATCAGACATGTTTCACACTGATGATCTCATCGAGTAGATGAATAAAGTGGTCGGATAACCCCCCGTCCTGAAATGACCTATTGAGCTGTCGAACGGGACTAAAATAAAAAAAAATAAATAAATAAAAAAATGACTGTTGTTTTTCGTAATCACTCCTAAATGATACCCCAGTGCAAATGATATAGTCTTGTGTACTGAAAACCACTTGTTATTCATTTTTATTTTTTTTTTATTTTTACCTGATTTTTTTATGAGCTATTATTGGCTCAAATAATGTTTGAAAATGAAGTTTGTTTTTTAAAAATGTTCTTACCCTCCAAATTTTAAGTGTTAACTAACCTATACAACTTAAGTGTTACATATATGCTTTTAATGTTTATTATTATTTTTTATTTTTTTAAGGGTCACTTGAAACTAGCTCAGAACTTGTGCAAACTTTACTCTCCATTGATAAATCATGAACTTGATTTTCAATCTGAGCTAATGGTTTCAAGTGGAGCATACGAAGCATTGTTCTGTACATTCTTAGGACATGTCAATCCAGGTGATGAAGTTATTCTTATTGAACCATTCTTTGACTGTTATGATGCTATGGTTAAAGCAGCTGGTGGCACTTCCGTATTTATACCTCTTAAGCCCGTAAGATTTCTATTATATTTGTCTTTTATTAAAAAATAGATGTTTTTTTTGTAATTTTTAATATAAATAATCTATTTACAGCTTGTTTATAATATTAATTGATCCGATTCAAAGTATCAGAAACTTTAATAATGTTAGTTTCAAAAATTATATCTGGTCACATAGATAAACCCCCTTTACTAGACCAGTTTTTTAAACCTGATCTATTTTGTATTATCTTAAAATATTGTGTTTTTATTTTAATGGGGATGCACAGTGGGGCCAAATCCCGAAAAGCTGGCCAAAACCTCAAAAAAAAATTATTGATTCTTGCAATTTTGATTGGTCATGTGAGTAGAGGGATAGTTGTTCTATCTAATCACAAAAGTTGAAGGGGCTAATCGTAAACCTGCGTCTGTAAGTTCAGTTCAAAGTTGACCTTCGTTAGTAGTACACTGCATAGCGTTAACGAGCAAAGAAAATGACGCGTTTTTATCGATTTTACAACATGGAAGTGCGAAGTTCGATTTTAATTCGACGACATGGAAACGACTCTTGCAGGTATGTAGAACATATTTAAACACTTATACAACCTATATTTCATTTTTATCTTATTGAAACAAAGCATGATTCTATGTCCTTATGAAAACGATGTAATTTTAGAAACTTTTATTTTCAACTAGATAAAAAGTACACCACTATATCCCGCGAAGATCTTAGTATAGGGATTTAGTATACTATATTATCTTACAAAATTCGTAAAAATTTGCTGCCTTTTACTGCCTAACATACCAAAGTGATTAAACATACATAACAGGTAGAGTCAATGAAGCTCTAAAATGGCCACATTTCGAATAAAGAAGTCGGCCTTTTTGTTGAATATTTTTTTGGATTATTTTTCCTTTGCGTTATAAACCAAGGATAAGGGGTTTATTGGGGTCGCTGATTACGAATTTTATGTCAAAAAAATAATAAAATATAAATGGCGGCCTAAAATTGCGGGGAATATTTTCTATTTAATACGAAATTTGTTATTAATGTACATAACGCAAGAACTATGACTGTACATAGCGCAAAAAACTTTCATTTTGTTAAAATATTTAAAATAATAGTTTGTAGTTTAGGATGTTAGTTGTAGTTATTTTTCAGTATTTTCTTTATTAGTCCATGCATATAGGTACTTGGCCCTTAAACAGCATTCCTGAGCCTGAGGGCCGAGGGCTCACCTCCACTAATCATTCACAGAACCCTTACGTATATTTATTATTTATACAAATAATAAAATAATACAGTTAATATTGCATTTTATTTTTAAGGACCCTCCTTCCTTACGCATAATTATTCTATTTCTAAGTTTACATAAATATGCAATCAATTTTTAATTGGATGCTTTTATTCTTTACAGGATCTAGAGATGAAAATTAGTATATACCCGAAAGGAAGTTTTTATAATAATCTCATCAAAGAGTATTTGAAAGAGGGATTATATACTATAATAGAGCAAATGGAAGAAAACATTTCAGTTTATACTTATTAGCGATTTAAATTTTATTTCATTAAATTTAATATTTTATTATAAAAAAATGTATTTATTTATTTTTTATTATAATTATAATTTTTTATTTATATTTATTTATTTATTTATTTGTTTTTTTTATTTCGTAAATCCCATTTTGGTAAAATTATTTCATCTTTTTAACATATTTTAATATTGAAATGTTACTTTTTTAAAAATATTTTTTAATTAAAACTTAAACTAATTTTTTAGCTATATATGTGAATTTTTTTTATATTTTATTAAACCAAATGACTTCTTTTACTATTTTGGATTAGTTTTTATACTATAATATACTATAGATATAAAATATTTCCTATAATTTGCGATATTACTTCATCAGAAAATATTTTCTACATTTATGGCGGCCATATTGGATCCACCATTTTGTTGACACTAGTTTTGACTTCAGATTTGTAATTAGTAACGTCAAAAACCCCGATATACCAATTTTTACTCGAATCTAAGTTCATTTGAGGTTTTGGCCAGCTTTTCGGGATTTGGCCCCACTGTGGGATGGTGTAATAGTCAGTAAAGGAAGAAGGTTGGAAAGTACCCAACCTGCCCTGATCTAGACCACGTCTAGGATTTATGATATTTCCTGATGGTCTGAATTGTTGGCAGTTTTTCCTTTGTGTGCTGACAATATCTTATAAGTATTTTGTCTTTGTTAATAAAAAGTATTAATAAGTGGTGTTAGCAGTAATTTAGGATCAGCTACAGGTGAATCACATCAGAAACATAGATCTTACTACACTGTCTTCTTCTTATCAGTGTGAAGTCTACAGGCATTTTGTAGTTAAATTTCCTTACAAGTTGTCCATCACTCCTTAGACAATATATGAATTTTGTCTGTGGCAATTTGTTAGCCTTTGTCAATTGTTATTGCAATATCATTAATGATTTAAAACTTTATAGATAAAAAGGAAAGGCCAAGTAATGTCCAGTGACTGGAAGTTGGATATGGATGAACTAGCAAAGTTATTCAACTCTAAGACAAAACTTATTATTGTAAATACTCCTCACAATCCTGTGGGAAAAGTTTTTACAATGGAGGAGTTAACAGCCATTGCTGACCTTTGTAAAAAGTGGAATGTTCTCTGCATTGCTGATGAGGTTTATGAATGGATGGTTTATAAACCAAATAAACACATCAGGATGGGTAATTTGTATTTCTTGTAAAAAAATGCATTTCCTTTTTTTTTAATTCTTTAAAATTATAGAAATTAGTTCGGAATCATTCCAGGGACCCTTGATAATAAAAGTATTTATTGATTTTGCCAATATATACTTTTATATACTTTTATTTTATATTTGAAAACTCTTATTTAGTTCTTATGAATGAATCTGTTGAATTTTATTTGTTTATAGCTACACTTCCTGGAATGTGGGAAAGAACAATCACTATTGGCTCTGCGGGTAAAACTTTTAGTGTAACAGGATGGAAAACTGGTTGGGCCTATGGGCCTGCCAATATTATGAAAAATTTGTTTGTTGTTCATCAAAACTGTGTCAACTCTTGCAACACTCCTGTTCAGGTTCAGTGTTCGCTTTTTATTTTAAATATCATTATAATTATTTAAAGAACAAAAATAAATAGTATTTAAAATATGCTCATTAGTTTAAATTGGATAATAATATTTGCTCATATTTATGCAATGTTTTATTTTATTTCTTTACTTATAATTTGTCTAGAATACCTTTGTATATTTTTTTAGGAGGCTGTTGCCCAGGCATTGGAAGTTGAACTAGCTAGGTTTGGAAAACCTGAATGTTACATGGAAAGCTTAGCTGAGGAACTTAGGCCTAAAAGAGATTTTATGGCAAATTTTCTTACCGAAGTAGGCATGGTTCCAACCATTCCTGAAGCTGGGTACTTCATGATGGCTGATTGGTCTGCTTTGGGTAGTTACTTTTTCATTATTATTAAAATTTTAATGTAAGATTGTTTTTTAGGGTTTCGAACCTCTTATGTCCGTACTTCCAATGCATCTTAGTTTATATTTAGAATATATCCTGAAATTCCATCTATAAGTACTTTTTTTGCAAAAAAAAAAAAAAAAAAAAAAAAAAAAAAATGGGGTATATCATTTTAAAAATGTATTGGAAAATGAATCAGAAGTATATAAAACATTTTCAAAATGGTGGGCGTTATTTTCCCAAAATAACCTATTCTCCCTCAACTACCCCATAAGGACTGGTCCTAAAAATTTGAAAAAAATACATAAATACACATCTCTGAAGTCCAATAATATTTCTGGGAGTTCATTTAAAAAAATACATTTTTAGAAAAGTTGAATGCACATAACCATATTGTGACCCAAAATTTTAATTTATTTAAATTTTTTAGTGGGTTGTCATTTTAAAGGTAGTGGAAATTAAATAACAAATATGTAAAAGCACACCATGCTTCTCCAAATTACGAATGTTACACATTTTAGTAAGAGAGAAAATACAATGTAGGAAATAAGAATTTTTATGGCCGAAGAAAACCTTTTAGTAGCTTGCTGGCAAGTACATGATGGGATTTTTTAAAATTCTGTTATGAATTTAAAAAAAAAAAAAATGTCTTGGACACAGAAAAACTATTTTTTGGTTTCTTCTTTAATATTCTGTTCTAGATATTATTAAAAAGTTAATTTTTATTCTTTTCAATGTATTAAGGACTAATTTATGTTTCCCTTTTTTTCTAAAGCTGACAGAGTAGATTTGAACTCTGAGAATGACAAGTACAAGGATTATAGGTTTGCTAAGTGGATGACAAAGAATCAGAAACTTCAAGGAATTCCTCCATCAGCCTTTTATAGTGAAGGTCATGCTGAATTGGGTGGTGATTTCATCAGATACTGTTTTATTAAGGTACTTCTTATGTTTGAATATATATTTTTTTAATAAATGTCCTTAATTTACACTATGTGTTTTAATATTATTATTTTTAAAGGATAATTAGGAATTTTTTTTTGTCAAAAAATATTGTAGCATATAAGATTATTAGTTTTATTATAGTAAAAAGTAAAAGGTAAATATTTTATGATTGTTTATAAAATTCTTAAGTGAAGTAAAATCCTTATTCTCTGGGCTATTTTGTTTTGAAATCATATATTATTTAAAAGCCCACGGGAGTTAGTTGTGTTTGCAAACTTCTCTCTGAAGATGCCGTTGATTTTCACAAATTATTATCGACCCCTTGTTTATTTTGGGAGGAAAAGGAAACACCTACATTACCCCTCCCATTATTTTGACAACGTTGGCCATTGCATTTTAATATTGAAAAATTGTATAATTTTTTTTTTTTTTTTTTAATATATGTGACCATATGAACTTCTGGGGGATTTTTTTTAAAGTTGATTATGGGGATACTTTTATGCTAGATTCAATAAATTAGATAATTTTAATTTCAAGTGGTAATAACGTAACACTTTATACATTTGGTTTTAAACTTAATACATTTGTGATATTCATCAAAACTTCTTAAAAATATATTTTAATTAACTAGGGGGCTCCGACCCCTACTCGCTTCACTTGTGTACTCCTGCGAAAGGAGGCATGGAGGCTATGCGTCTACCCTCCCTATTAGTATCACAGGACTATCCCCTCTATATGATTATACAACTATATATTTAATTCATACAAGCTTATGTATTTGTAATTTTCCATAATGAGTCCAATTATTAAATTATTTTGATTTTCCAATTTTCTTTATCGTAATTTTGCTATTACTGTATTTTTATATTGGTGTAATATTAATTTCACCAAACCCTCTTTAATTATTTTATTTTAGAATCTGCATTTTATAAATCCTTCAAAATGATAGAAGAACAAGAAAAAAAAACTTTTTTTAAATGTAATGATTATAATTATTATTATTTATTTATTTTTTTAGGATGATGAAACTTTGAAGAAAGCAGAAAGTTTATTGAAAAACTGGATATCGAAACCAAGCAAACTGTGATCATGGTCATTGTGATAACTATTTTAGCAAATTGCAAAAATTTGTCAGCATAAAAGTGAAAACATTATCTATTTAAAATAGTATAATAAGGCAATACTAAAGAATTAACTTCCAATACTAAAGTAACTGCCAAATTAAATTATGCTGAAGGATTTTTAAAATATCTAAGCAAGTTAAATTTTTTATAAAAATTGTTACCCTTATTGTTGATAATTAAATTAAATTTATTTTGTTTTATCTTTCTTTCGTTGGTGTTATTTATGTACATTTAAATAAGAATAACAACTAAGCTGATTGCTTCTGAAGAGAATTAGTGAGACCTACTCACTGTATAAAACTCAAGAATAAAATTATCTGTTCATTATCAAACCACAATATGTATTAAATTTCTATTTTGGTGTGTTATTATTCATCATAGAAACAGAGGAGAAATATGATGGTATTTTTCATCATGAAGGAAAGGAGAAGATCTACCACAAATAAAATTAATCTCAGATAATACTGAATACCACATCTTAGTGATTTTATTAATTTATATTTTAACTATGGGGTTAACTCATGGTCAAAAATAAATATCATGAACTAAAATATCAATCTCAATCTATTTAAAAATTTATTAAAAATTATTTATATAAGGCAGTGGTTTCCAACCTGTGGGTCGCGACGGTTTTTTTGGGGGGGTCGCCAACTTAAAATTAAATTCACCAAATCTGGAGCTCTTAATACCCATCTGTTCTAAGAACTGTGCAAAGACGTGGATTCTGATCACGACGATCTTCTTTTCTATACTGCCGTACGGTGGTTGTCGAAAGGAAAAGTTGTAAATTGTGTATTTGAATTGAAAGATCAAATCAAAATGTCCCTGGAAATGCAAGGAAAACATGATCTATTGGTATATTTTAACGACCAAGCTTGGTTGGAAAGAGTAGCATATCTAGCATTAGAACAGCAAAATATGCTTAACCTGAAACTTCAAGGAAAGGAAACGAATATTATCACATTCCACGATAGCCATAGGGTATTTTTATCCAAGCTTCAAAACTGGCGAAGAAAAATAAATCTTGGAAACATCGCCATGTTTAAGAAACTCTGCGGTGTAATTGATGAATCTGAAGATGAAGGTGAAATAAATGATAATTTGAAAGAAGGGATTACTGAACATCTCGAATCCCATGAAAACGAACTCCAACGTTACTTCCCTGAGCTGGAAGATGATAAAACAACATTAACATGAATTCCATTCTCTGCTTCAATTGAATTTTTACAAAATGCATTTTTGGATTTGCGAAATGATTCCTCGGCACGTAACGTTTTTAAAAAAAAATTCGCTCACACAATTCTGGTATGGTATATATCATTCATACCCAAAAGTGGCTAGCATTTCTAGTTTTTGTGCTATTTGTGTCTACATATCTCTGCGAGAGTGGATTTTTAACTCTTCTTCGTTTAAAAAAAAGGAATAAATTAATTAAATGCAATTAGATTAATAAATTTATTTTATATTTATTTNTTTTTTAATTTTAATTACATTATTAAAAATGCCTTTTTAAATTAGGGGGGGGGGGGGTCGCAGGTCACTTGGCTTTTATAAAAAGGGGTCGCCAAACAAAAAAGGTTGGGAACCACTGATATAAGGTCTAATATTGTATTTAACTAAGAAGTGCATGCTGATATTGTTCATTACGAGTTCTTATATTGAATTTAGATTTTCAGGTTCGAATGTCAAAAGAAACCTGTTAACTGCTAACCTGTGGCATATGAGATAGGAATGGCATGAGTGCCCATATGAATTTTTCCAGGGGGGTGGGAATACCACCGGCCAAGGGGTGGGGGTAGGTTTCTTGAAAACAAAACACCTGATATGACTACAGAAGTATATATTTTTCCTCTTTTTTTGAGAGCTAGGGGGGGGGGGGGGGGTAAGCCCTTTCCCCTGCCCATAGGTATGGGCGCCCATGGGCCATGGAAATTAAATTTAGAATCACCTCATTAATGTTTGTGATTTACTACAATAACTGTTTTATAAATATCTTTATATTATAACTATATTTAAAAAAAAAAAAAATGTGCTTATTGAGCTTTTTTTGAATTTAATCACATCTTGTAAAGTATGCTGTAGATTCTATTTGTTGATTTATCGATTCATTAATACACTTTTTGCATCTCTTGTTTCTGAACCAAATGTTTTTCCACTTCTGAAATACAATTGAAAGTTTAAATTAATCTCTGTGAAACCGATTAGTTTGAAACAGTAAAGCCACATTTCATTTAATGTCTGATAATACAACTGTCTCAACACAACGAAATCTACAATATGATAGTGGTAATGTCTGCCTCGTATAGCAAACAATTTTTTTTTTTAATTATTATCTAGTAAAAACAGTAATATATTAGCCAAAAGTGGTATATTTCTAATATTTGCATAGTTTATAGTTTGTTAATACTATTTGCATATCTATATAGTTATAGTTTGTTAATATTATTTGCATATCTATATTTAGCTATAGTTTGATATATTATTTGCATAGTTTATAGTTTCTGAAACTCCCATCTCTGGAGATGTCAAAAGAATACATGGTTACAATCATAACCATTTTGATTGCGGGCCCATACTTACTCCACTGGCAATAGTTGTTTTTAATAATTAAAATTACTTTGTTTTAACTTACCTGAACATGTGTCCTGGGACGTGACCTGAATAATTAGGTATCATCCCTGTCGAGGTGGGATATATTTCCACTGGAGACATGATTAGAGGAGGCTGGGGCCTCACTGCATTTGCTGGAACCCACTCGGCGCTCTTGTATCGTCTGTAGTTTGATGTGAAATCACTAAGTGCTGATTTAGTAAATGGTCCAAAACCCTGTCCATACTTGCTCTGACCAAATGGCACATGTCCATCAAATCCTGTAAAATTCAGAGCAGTCAACTTAAACATTTAGAAAATTCAGAAAAATATAATTTAATGAAACAAAATGGCATCTGAGTTATTATTACCTGATTAGCATTTAGCATTATTTTGTATTTTCTCCTGGTAATAAAATATTAAAGGCCATTGCTCATTAAGAACCTATTAATGCAACTTCATAGGGAATTCTATTGTGATTTTTAAAAATTAGAATTTCTTTGTATTTTGATTCTTGAGCCAGGATATTTCTTAATCTCATGCTTGAACTCCATTATTATAGTAGTAGTAGCGAAATTTTTACTACAAAACAATATAATTTTTTACTGTGATGTATACAGATAAAACATTTTTAGCTTGACCAAAATTTTTGTCTGCTAGAGTTGGTCTAAAAAATACATTGTTCTAAATTAGACATGATTTGGTTATCTTTGGCTGTTATACCAGAAAGTAAAAAAAAAATATTAAGCATCTTTAGACCAGTTGCCAGTTATGGATCAGAGACCTGGGCACTAGTAATTTATGATGAGGAAAAGCTCCAGAGATGGGAGCGTAAGATTCTCAGGAAAATATATGGAGCGGTCCTGGAAGAAGAAGTGTGGAGGAGTAGGACAAACAAAGAGATTAGTGACATGTACGCTCAACCGGACATAGTAAATGTCATTAAAGCATCAAGGATCCGCTGGTTTGGACATGTTGCCCGAATGGAAGAGAATAGGATCCCTAAGAAAATGATGGACGGAAGACCAGGGTATGAAAGAAGAAAAGGGAGACCTAGATGTCCAAGATGATCTGAGGAGGCTAGGTGTACACTCTTGGAGGAGACGTGCGCAGGATGGGAGGAGGGTTGTTATGGCATCCAAGGCCCTACATGGGCTGTAGTGCCGTGGAGAAGTAAGTAAATAAATTATAAAAAGTAATAAGGTAAGTAATAAAGGATTTAATAACTTGTAAATAATATATTCCTACAATAATAATATTCCAATAATTTTGATTGAACAACTAATATTAAATCACATCTCCATATTTGTAAAAACTGACAAAAAAAAAAGATTAAAAATTAAAATAAATAATATCTTCACATTCTGAATCACTCTAAAATTAAAATGTTACTTCAAATGGTTAAAAAATAAAAAAATTGAAGAATTTTTTTTAAAAATTTAAAAGAAAAGTAGATCCCAACAAAAACACTAGTGCAAAAAAAATAAGCCTCACGTAAAAAGTTGTTAGATCATAGGTTTAGCCAAGTCTCCCACTGTCCAAGTAAGTTCCTAGGTATAATTTATCCAGTGCAAGTACCTACATGATGTTTGTTTGTCCCTCTCTGTATTCTCTTTCCCAAATCACTCTAAGTACACCTTTAAATTTATAAACATTTTCTGACTTGGCAAATATCAAATAATAAATATTATTTTTTCATTTGAGTTGTGCAACACAAGGATAGAATTTGTATACAACACTGCATTTAATTTTAGCCTCTTTGGGGTGTGAATTTGCCAAGTCAGAAAATGTTTTTAAATTTAAACGTGTAGAGTGATTTGGGAAAGAGAATAGATAAAGGGACAGGCAAACATCATGTACTTGAACTGGATAAATTATACTTAGTCTAGTAGAACTTACTTTGGACAGTGGCTAAACCTGTGATCTCACAACTTTTTCGCAAGACATGGTTTTAGTTGGGATTTCATTTCTTTTTTTAAGTATAAAAATATCTAGAATAAATATGTTATATGCGTAGAAATATATATAATAAATATTTATTTATTTATTGTTTTATCAGGGTGTCAGACTACCACATCCGACCTAATTTACTTTGTTACCCACTTTAGGGTGGGTAACAAAGTAAAAGAGTACCGATGATTTTAATAGTTAATAGTATTTTAAATAAAAATTTAATTTTTAAGATCCTCTCTCATGGAGATAGAATTGCCGCATTAATATGTGTTTAACTTATGAATACAGCTGATTATCAATAAATTGTGACTGAAGATGACCCTACAAGGGTGGAAACTTCTTATGCTACATAATTTAAATTGTTATTATTAATACACCTGAATTATCCATCAACTTTATATAAAAAAATGAAATAGTTAAAAGAAAAAAATGATATTCATATTTTATCATTTTTATAAAATATTTAAATAAAAAATAACGAGCAAAGAAAAAGAACATACATTTTTTTCAACGTAACAGCAATATTTTTAGTAGTCCCAAAAACCCTGCAAGATTAATGCTTGTTGGTTAGACATGTTTCGTTTTCGTGCCAAATTTTTACAACCCTCGCTCGATGTAAGAAATACAGCTATACTGCAATTTATTTTGTGTGGAATTAAAATTATTAGTCTTGAATTTACAGCCTTCTTTATTAATTTTTTTAGTAACTTAATTTAAACTCTCTTGGGTTTTCTTTAACGACAACACTATACGACTAAGCGACAAAGTGCCCTACCGTCATCATCAATTTTTTGTATACTTTCGTCATTCTGAGATCAGTATTAAACAAACCCGGTAAACGTAATAATTTTAAACTGACGACAATAAATAAAGAACTGAAATACATTGTAACATGACTTTGATTCTACGCTAGTCCTAAACTGATAAGGAAAATTATTTTTGTTTTCAAAATCAAAAGTTCAAAAGTAATACATTTTATTTTATTATCACTTCCTACATTTTACAATGAAAAAAAAAAAAAAAATGTTGGCTCAGCATTACACCATGAATATAATTTATTACTTTATGAAGAAATAAGTTTTAGCAATACAAATATTTTAATATCATCTTTAGGGTAGGCTCTTTCAAATGTAAACAAGGTAAAATTACTTAAGTGTTTAAGATCCTGATCAGAGAAATATTGACTAAAGTGAGAATAAATTACCTAAATTTTAAAATACAATATTTAGTTTAATATTCTATCCTAAGTAATAATGTAAATATTTATGGTCATTTTTCGATTTAAGACAACAGTTAACTTTTAACAAAACGTTTGAGACAACAGTTAAATTAAAAGATAAACTAAAGTGATTACAACTTGATAAACACTGTCTCATAGAGTCCTTGAGAATGGAGTTTCCAGAAAATATAACCATTAAAATTAAGCAGTAAAGTTACTCAAAACTGATAGTAACATGAAATATTTTTTAAGACTTTTCAAAAGTAATTCCATACGATAAAGAGTGGAATATCTTAATTTACTTTTGTTTCCATGCTTATGAAGCATAAGCCTATTGTGCTCATTTTTAAGAACGAAGATTTTAATCTTCGATTACAAGAAATCCGATTCAGGCTGAGTGGGAGCATTTTTGGTCTCGTGTCAGTCGTTCTGGACGACACCATTTTTGCGAAACTCTATCTTAACAACTGCTCTTTCGATTTTAATTATATTTGGTTTGAAGGTCATATTTAGTGGGCTAAATATTAGATAAATTGTTGGTCCCATAATAATTTAATTTCTCTGCGCACTATTGCTTCCTTATCGTATGAAAAGGCACTTTAATGTTTTTATTTTAAATTATTGTTTCCGAAAAAAATGTATCAAATTTTAATCGACATAAGTTATTATGTCTTTAAGTACCTATATAAAAAAACCATTTGTTATCTACTCGATGACCTCTTTAAAATTGCATATAAATTGTTAAGTGTTGTCGCCTACTATTTTTAATAATTAAAAAATGATTTTTAATTAAAAAAGAATAATATTATTTTTATGTCCGATTAGGATAAAACTTTGTATTAAAACATGTTATACTTGTATTATTACATGTTATGCAACTTATTTGATACTAGGAACCATAATCTATCTTTTTCTGCATACTCCAGTACTTTACGATTTAATGCCTGCAGGTTCTTCCTCGCCTCGACGCTCTGAATTATATGGCTCACTATTGATCTCATCATTCTCGCTTCGGTGGTACAATGTACAGTACAAATGTATGATGTGTGAAGTGGCTGGAATTCTCTACCACGGGGCGTAAAAAGGGCCTAAAAGATGGTCTAATTGCAAGGTTCGAATAAGTGGTTCGTCCTACCCATCTTAGTAGGAAGTACTAGACTACTACTACTAATGCCTAGTGTATGTTTTAAGGTGTGGTACAAGTAGTAAACAAATGTATATTTTTTTTTATGTATTTAGTGCACCTTCTAGAGCCTATTATTTTTTAAAAAATAATTTGGTATATATTAAGAGTACATAAGTGGTAAGGTCAAAATACTAGAAACCTATCAAGAAAGGTTCTATACTAGAAACCATCCAATTAGATGTATTTGGTTGAAAAGCTCTTAAATTCATAAGTTCAATGCATGTTGTTGTGTACAGTTTTGCCGTATTTCCATTTCAGAGGGGGAAAACAATTGTTTTTCCAATTTTATTATTTTGGTGACTTTCAAAAAAAGCTGCCAAAGTAATAGNACTGATTTATTATCATTCTTTAAAAAAACTTATTTTTAATAACTAAATTTTATTTAATTATTTAAAGTTTGGCGGTATTTTCACAGATGTAAACAAACTTTGACGTCATCAAAATTATCGCACAAATAAATAATTATATTCACTTATAACTTTTAAACTAACTAATAGAATTTCATCAAGTTTTTTTATATTTGTTCCTTAATTTTTTCCGGTTTGAACGATATGCTATAAGTCAAAAACCCTATGTGTAATTTCAGTATTATTAACCGTCAAAGTTTAAAAATTCAAAAATTTATAACTTCAAAATGGCGGCCAATATCAAAATGATATTTGGCGGGCTTGTTTGTCATACAGAGAGGTACATTCGTGCCAAATTTCAACTCGATTAGGACTATTTTCGATTTATTACGATTTTTTTAAATTTTTGCTGACTCAGTAAACTGGGCTCAAGATGCCGGAAAAAGGTGATTTTCCGGGCGGCACAACTACAGGTTAGGACTGATTTCTCTGCCAAGTTTCAACTCTCTAGGTTAAATACCTTGGGCGCTCCGATGATAACACACATACACAGGGCCGTCCCTAGGGGTTCAGGCGCCCGGGTCAAAGTCATGTGTGGCGCCCCCCTCCCCCTCCCTATTGCCATTACCCTATTAGTTATGGATGGAGGGCCTGACGGCGCCCTCCTTGACGCGGCGCCCGGGGTAGTTTGACCCAGTTGACCCCCCTTAGGGACGGCCCTGCACATACACACACATACGTCATGCTGAAAACCACTCAGGAGGTCTTAAAACCACCTAAAACGGATAATTCCGTTGAAATATCGAGAAAAAAAATTTGGTGAAAACAATACTTTTCCTACTATTAGTAGTGAGGAAAAGTAAAAAATGTACGATAACGCAGAAATTTGCACCAATTTTAGCTCTGACAAATAATTTCCGCTGAATTTCGTTTTGATACCTGTCGTCATTTTGAAAACATCGACTTATTGAACTTTGAAACTTCAACGCTGAATAATTTTGGAACAATTTCGCAGGTTGAGGTAAAATTCGCACCAATAGTATCTCCCTATCAGATAAAAATTTTTCAACTAATTATCTGCCACTATTTTGTAATTATTTGGAATGGAAAAGTTTCGAGACACCCAGTGTTCGACTTTTTAGGGTTTCATAAATCATCCTCGATACCCTTATGGATGGGTAATGTGTAATGTGGCTGTCTGTTCGTCGTACTTTGGTTCATATCCCTCGAACCGTTGATGCTAGAGATATGAAATTCGAAATACTGGCGTAACTTGGCGAAACGAAATTTGGCCACGCTGCACATGTGCTCACAAAAGATTAGCAATTTATAAAAATTGCTAATTCTTCCTGGGAAATTTATCTTGCGCGCTGGGTTTAACAAAATTCTTCTTGTTCTTAATTTAACTGAAGCAGAAGATCCTTCATTTGTTTATCCTTTCATTTAAAATGTGTCTTTAAGATTGCAAATAAGAAACATTATGTAGGTAGGAAACTATATAGATACATTTAATTTTTTTTATTGTAAGTATATTTTATTGTTTTTTGTGAATCTTTGATAGAAAATGGCAAATACAATCCAAGTTTTTAGAACGTAAAAAGAAGCTGTTGAAAACAAATCGAAGTTAACCAGACAATTTAGAAATATTTGCGGGTGTCGGGTGTATAAGAGCTTATCTACCCCCAAGTTAATCTTTTTCCAATTCCTAAGAAAATTATTGAGAAAAAATATTCATTGAGGACAGTGCCTTTAGTTACCTACTCAAATTATACCTAAAGATGTATATCTTGCAATTTCAAAATTGAAACTATGTATTCCAATGTTGAAATATATGGAGTCGGTTTAAGAGACCGCCATTTTAAGGAAAAATGGTCAGGTTGAAATATCTCTTCTAAGTGGTCACCTGCACCGTAAAGGTTAGCATCCGGTAAAATTACAAGATTATAGCTCTTGAGGATCTCAAGATTTCGTGATGAAGTCAGTGGTATAAAGGCCGAAATACACGGCGACACTTAGAGCGAGAGAGTCTAGCGAGAGCGGTGTCCGATCTGTCTACACGGAGAGCCAAAATTTGGCTAGACTGGTGTCCGAGAGTGCTCTCGGAGTGTCAACTTGAATAAAGTTCCTAGACCAGTATCCGAACTGTCTACACGGTGTCCCNAATTATCAGTTATTGATTAAAAAAAAATAACCTGATAACACAATTTAGTGAATTGCTAGATGTTTTTCCTGCTTCGCCAAAAAAAATGTCAAGTGGATATAGCTGCTTTTGGAATTCAGCTATTCAATAGATACTGTCAAGTCACTTATTAGTTTAGAAGTTCTCTACTAGGTAGCTCTAGTGGCGCTGTTTACAATAGTTTAATTTTTTTACAATATTTTGAATAGGCGGTTTTTCTATAAGCCTTGTAAGGGACAAAGAACCAGATTTTTTTTTTTAAAAAATCCTATATTTGTTCAATAAACTCTACCTATATACAAAATTTCAAGTTTCTAGGATTGTTATAAGTGCCTTGGAATTATGATAAGTGACAAAATATCAATACTTTAGGCTTATGTTATTATTATTACTATTACATATATATCTTATGAACTACTATGGGTAGAGGTGTGAAATTTTAATTTCTGGTTCAGATTGTCGAGAACTTTAAATTAAAATTAATTTTTTATATCTCATTATCTTCAATAGGATAATAGAGGGGGTCCAAATTGCCGTGAGTTGGTTCCAGTAAAGGATGGTACGGCTGTGCACGACTTGGCGGGAAAATTTTCAAGTTTGCTTTTCTATTAATATTTAATTTTTCTTAAAGAACTAAATGAGACCATCTGCTGGTCTATAATATTATAGACGATCTATATATTACATATACATATATCAATATATTCGTTATCTATTTATTACATTTATATAATTAATATATTTTTCTTTATATGCCAAACTAAATATTTATACGTCACATTTATGACAAAAAATAATTCAATAATAATATGATAATAAATATCAATAATAATAATATAATGAAGTGTTCAATGGATTCGTTTTCCCCAGAAGCGTTCAGTTTTACACCTATAATCATATCTTATTATCCATGGCTTGTAATTTAACCATAGAGGCTCTCATTTTAAAAATGAGAGGTATATGGTTGAGGGTTGAGGCTATTTTGTTTTGAAGTGAGGTACTTTGTGCTTCCGGGTTCCGGGGTTAAACTCTATACTGAGGAATGTGTCATGGTTCTCTGAACAAGTTAATCTGCCGTGTAGTTGCTCTTTCACCCCCGCTGTTACATTATCAAGCAACAACTTCATCATATCTTCCGCTAAGCCTGTATTGCTTGGCGCTTGGCCACTCTTCTATGTCTATGGATGAATTTGATGTAGTATGCATGGGTGGCTGTCACCACTATAGCCTGTCTTTATAGATGCAAAACTAGCAAAACAAAATCAATTTTTTTTTTCGAAGAGGTGTGCCCATGGGCGTTATACATATACATGTTAAAATAAATAAATAAAAAGTAAAAATAATTCTGTATAATAATAGTAATATACCTACATATATTATTATTATTATCATACAGATTTATTTTATGGCTAGAGGGGGTCTAAAGGTAAAAAAATGTAAATATCGTTTTAGTTGTTTAAGGGGGATAAACATTTTTTTTAAAAAAAAACTTTACGGTTTTTTCCAGTCGGTTTGGGCTCAAAATTTCCGACCAAACGCAAAAAACCGCTAGTCTCAATGTGGTCTTGAGTCTAGAAGTACCCTAACATTTTGCTTAGCTAGTCTGTAGGTTTTGGTTATGATGGGTCATCCTAATTTTTTTAGTTTGTTATTTTTAAAAAATGTTTAATAACTTTGGTTCTCCTCGATTATTAGATGAAACAAAGCTTACTAGATGCTCAAGATGTTTGCGCCCACCTCTGGAAAAAAATGAATCAATTTCGGTTGGCCAGTTTTGTGTCTTTGAAGTCGAACTGGTAGCGGCAGACACACATACATAATCAAATACATACACGGAAATATTTAGGGCCGGATTCGGTTTTTGCAATGTATAAAATTAAAAAGTATCCAAAAAATTTTCTATTCTGACCAGTGTACAGATAAAACTTTAATTTGATATATTTAGATACATAACTTTTTTCAGTGTTATTATAAAAAAATTACAAAACATTGTTACTACAAAGTTTAATTGAAACGATAAGTAATAATTTTAATTTTTTTAAATTTTCCTCTGTAATGGGCAAAAATATTTTAATGCATAGAAAAGTTTGGTATTTTATTT
>KZ651376.1:118757-132764 GCA_001010745.2 Gerris buenoi
AACTTTTTATATACTACGTTTTTTAATTCAATTAATTCATTTTTTATTTACTTGGTTTACTTATTATTTTTTGCTGTCATTCAATGTTTACCTCTCAAAAAAAAATCTTAATTTGAAATCTGTCAAAATGAAGGATTGTAAATATTGGGGATATGACAAAACAAATAAAATAACATGCGGATTTTTTCCGAACTAACTTTCCATGCAGCAAATTTGCTGAAAACGAATTAAAATCTGCTGAAAAATTACTAAAAGCGTTAAAATAATGCATTGTCATCGTGTTCTGAGCTGTTCTGAAAGTTTCAAACGTCTAGCTACTCGGGATGTTAGTTAAAATTCGATTGCAAGATTTGTACCGGACAAACAAACAAACATACAAACAAGAAACCAAGTTAATAAAAACGTAGTAAAAATACCATTTTAAAAAACTGGTCTTATTTTCAACATTTTTTTTTTTCTTCTTTACTCTCTACCTAAATTGTTTCCATGTGCAAAATTTGGGAAGATTGAAAGACGGAAAGTGGTTCAAAATTGGGGTAACGGAAACTTGCGATGTAATTGTCCCGGCGTTGGATTCTTGGATTCATAATTACAAAAAAAAGTTGATAGCGACCCACGCTTTTATTTTTAGTTACATACCCATATAATAGTGTGATCGCTCGTAGTACTTTGGCTGTTTAAAAGTAATTATTTTCTCATTTTTAGTACATTCTTTATAAAAGCGTGTTTTTATTTTTTGTTAAATATAATATTATTTTTCTCTCTCTGTCTCCCAGTGTTAATAATAATAATAATTTGATTCAAATTAAAATTTAAACATTCCGTAGTATGGTTACTACCAAACACTGAAAAATTGAATTTCGATGAAACTTACAAAGCAAAGTAATATAAGACCTGTAAAAAATTGTATAGCATTTACTTGTTTCTAATTATTTACTAGTGTAAACGCAACCTTCTTTTCTTATTTTCTAAACACGAATTGTGCCTTGTTTACTAACATAAACGTTGTTTCATCATACTTGCACTTCATAATGCACATTCTTGTATCAAGACCGAGACATTAAGTTTTGTTAGATGTCAAACTCGATATTTTTTTATGGGCCAGTCTTGACGTGATTATTGTTTAAAGGACCATTAAGTAAAGCAACTCCTTCTTAGATAAAGATCAATTTCAACATAATTATCTTTCTTAAAATTACCTTATAAAGTTTGTTGGTATTATCTGTATTGGTGTCTATTGGTATTACCCATTAATTAACCTTTCAGTCGTCTTATGTTCATGATATATATTTCTACATTATTGTGATATTATTTCTACTAAAGGTAAGTTATTACTTTAAAAACTGCGTGTTACAGAAAATAATGCTTACCATTTTGGTATAGAATATAATTTAAATAATCACCTGGTATAAAATATTTGTCCTTGTCTGTAACTTCCATAAAGTAGGGAGACTGTTGAGAAGGTTGAGGCATGTCCTGAGGTTCGTCCACTTTCAGACTTCTCAATATTCCACATGCTTCAGGTCTCACTTCTAACAGAGGCAGTTTGAATTCTGTTTTGATGTTCTAGTAAAAACGTTTTGAAAAACATTAAATATAAATTATATTACATATATAAGTAGGATTATTTTTAAAACTATTATTTCTAAAAATGTTTTTAGGGTCCGTAGGCAAAACCAAGGGCTTATAAAATTATCTGCGTTTGTCTGTCTGCATGTCCATATGTCTGGAGCTCGTTAAAACACCTCTTCAAAAATTTGAAACTGAAATTATTTTAAGTGTAAATAGTCCCAAAGTAGTTTAAACCGGAAAAAAATATAGAGAAGCCCCAAAAAATCATCTATCCGTCTATCCACAACAAGGGTTTAAAATGTTAAGGGGTCTGAACTTTTTTAACGGAAATATGTCGTGTAGGGTGGCAATTAAAGGGGAGGATATACTGGGTAAAAGTATAAAATATATTTAGGTTCGTTTTTGTCCCAGTTAATCTTTGCGTCCTTAAAATTTGTATCTGTCGTGCCTCCCTCCCCCTCTAGTTTGGTCGATATAATAATGCGTTTGATTTACATCATATATCATTATAAAAGTTAGAGCAAAATAAAACAGAATTTTAAATGGTCGCCATCATGGAATGGCTGGTTTTTAGTTTTACATTTTATAACGTAGTTATATACAATAATAGCTTCTAACCCTAATAAACCCTCATTACTAATACATAATAAGCAATTTCCTTTTGATTTTAGTAATTTATTAAATTGCTTATTGACTCTTTTGTGAGCTTAAATTTATTGCAATTTTATTTGTACCTTATCGCTTCTTTTTATGTTATTTTAAGTTGGAAAAACGTTAAATTAATCATAGTATAGGAAAAATAGATCAATCATAGCATAACTATGGAATTTTAGAAAAGGATATTCCAAATTGTAAGTACAAAATATTATATATGTAAAAGAACCTGAACCTGAATTATATTTAACATGGACTACCCCTATAACAGAAATTAATTATTTCAGATTGACAACAGCCACCTGGGTTAGATTAAAATAATATCTGAGAAACAACAGAATGAAATAGTAATTTTTAAGTTATTAAAAGCACATTTATGTTAATTACGTATTTTGTTACAAAACAGTAAATTTACTGGAGTTACTGACAATGAATGTGGTTTGTTGATACAAAGAGGGGTCGAAATATCGCTTATAATAATAAGTGAGATTTTAATTAGTTTTGAACAATTAACAATTGAATATTATTATAGTGACTTACAGCTAAGTCCTCGGCAGTTGGGTCAATTTTATCGTTTAGTATCGCTACTTCTCTTTCAAGCTGGTTTAGTGCTTGTCTATTCTTCATCTGCTCTTGTTCAAACTCAGATACAGCTTCCACGGCACCTACAGAGAACCTTTGGCCCATTTGATTATTCATTCGAGGCACTCGACCTGTTGCAATAAATTGATAAAGTATATGTATGGTTGTTATCTCAAAAGCGCAAGCTTTAAACAATAAATAGATCATGTATAAATTAGAACATTCTAAATATTAAAATAATATTTCCTTGAAGTGAAATTATTGAATTTCAACAAAATAATCTCATTAATATATTTTTGTATAAAAAATAAAAATGACTTTATATACTACCAAAATTATTGCAATAGCTACCCTTTTTTTTTAATAAATGGGTGAGAGTTGCAATACTTTTAGCGAGGAGTATATTTGGCTGCGAACTACGTATTTTGGATTTCATTCAAAAATACGAATAAGAAGGAAAACCCCTGTCGGGCTCTGATGACTTCTATCAAAATGGCCCGGACTATTTGTGCGTGTTCACTAACAAATCACTCAATGGAGAGTTGTAAGGTACGGAGGTATGATTGACTAATTGTAAGTGGAGGATTAATACACAGAGAGACTATTGTAAACCCGGTGGATCTAATGCAGCTGGACACCAGGCAGGCAACGCTCGACCTGTGGAGAAGCGAATAGGAAGGAAATGCAAATACGACTCTGCCGGCACTCGGTGGGGCAGCTGATACAGCAGGACACCGAGTGGGCGATGATTAGTATAAGGCGAGTAGGAAGGAAGGGTGTGATGATACAATACAATACAATGTAAAAATACAGAAAGAGGCTCGCGGATCAATTAGACACAAAGAGGTGGCGGTCGCCACATACCTCCCCCCCAATTGACCCGTGAGGTGTAAGATGAGAGGCTGAAGGAGCGAAGAGACGAAGATCTATTGAAGAGGCTGTGCCAAGACGACAGTCGAAGAAGCTGGGATGGCGCTCGAAGGTCCATAGCGCGTCTGCGTAGGTCACGAAGTCTAGCAGTAGGAAGGTGTGGTGATGGTGATGGTTTTGGCCTAGATTCCATAATCCTGGTTGCATTAGGCCAGTAGCTGTAATGAGCGGCTTGATGTCCAGTCGCTCGGAGGTGTCAGGGTTAGTTTCCTAAGCGCTCAGCGCCGGGCATCTGGCTGCCAGACGCAGGGTGTGTGGAGTGGTATGCCCCTCTCTGCAAATGCCCGTTAGTACCAGCAGGGCGTAGATTTCCTTGGAGAGTTGTGCCGAGTGCGACAGTGTTCTTGTCGGGAGCTTCGTTTCTCCAGGTCGACTGACAGTGGCGGCGATAACGGGCCCGCAGGGCCCGCGGGGGCCCCGGGGATCTGGGGGCCCCTGGGGGCTCCTGGAAAGGAAATAAAGGGGGCCCCCACTAAAAGTTTGCGGGGGGCCCCCAATATCTTACCGCCGCCACTGTCGACTGGTATAGCCTTCACAGCGAAGGACAGATAATACCAGTAGGGCTCGAACTTTCCTGCTTGCTGTAAGTCTTGGTCGCCTGCAGGGCTGGGGCGTGAAAGACGCCGGTCGGTGTACTGCTGCGAAGAGGCCGGTTGAGTCCCTGAAGCCGGGGTCACAGCAGGATTCTTTTCTCTGTGTGCCGAAGTGTAGTTGTAAGTTCTCAGCAGTAGCTCACTTAACCTTCCTATCTCGTTGGAGGATGTCATGTGAAATCACAACGAGGTCACCAATTATCTTAACTTCTAATGTCCTTGTGAGATCTCACCTTTCGAATCAAGTTGCCCATTTTTTTTTGTTAGAGATAAAAGATTTTAACAATGCAGACAGTTTATGGTTTCAGAATGTGTCAGGTATCAGGTATCTATTACTGTACCAAATTCCAACCAAATTATGTAATATTAATTAAACCTTTTTTTTTATTTGTAAATCTGTTTAACAATTACCATTTAAGTTGATTATAAAATAACATTAAATTAACAATTAGACATCCTAAGTAATAAATACCCTGCTAATTGCTTAGTTGAGTAAAATATTACCTTCGTATCCAGGAAGAACGGGATGTTTGAAAACAGCATCTCTGGTTTTGAATCGAGAGTTGACCAAATCTACATCTGTTATTGCTGGTTTTTGAGCCTAGTCATAAAAATAAAAAAATATAATATAAAGCTATGTCCTGCAGAAGAACTTAGCTGACCACATAATATTCTTATGAAAGGCACCAAAAGATTAACTTATATGCTAAATTCTACTTGATGTTAGTCAGACTCAACTTTTTCCACGCTATCTCCTGGACTAATAGACGCATAAAGCTATGCAGCAATGTTTTTCCTCAGCAATATTGATTAGGATCACTTGAAAAAAATTCTTGGCTTCACTTCTGTGGCAAGGAAGAAAATTTCTGTGAGTTTAACCATATTGCTTTTGATTTCTTAGCAGTATCCATGGGTTTATCTAATACCTAATTTAAAAAAATACATGATGCTAGAGGTACATTCATAACATAAAATAGAATGGATCCGGTTTATCTATTCATAATTGCTTTTGGAAGTGACTGAATGGGAAAGAGTAGATCCATGTCCCGAAAACCATAAGAAAATACGAGAAGAATAATTGTGTTAATACTAACTATTTTTACCGTCTTGAAACTAAGTTCGTCTAGTCCGGTTTCAAGCGAGTTTATCACCCTGGTCTACAAAATAAACCCCTTTTACTTTTCCTCACTACCTATAGTAGGAAAAGTATTGTTTTTACCAATTTTTTTTTTTTTTTTTTTTTTTTTTTTTAGATTTTAACGGAATTTTTAAAAACTCCTGAGTGGTTTTCAGGATGACGTCTGTATGTATGTGTGTATGTGTGTTATCATCGTAGCGCCCAAGGTATTTAACCTAGAGCATTAGTTCCCAAAGTGGGGGGCGCCCCCCCCCCCCCCCCTCGGAAGGCGTGAAGACAAGTCAAGGGGGGCGCGGGACCTCAAGATCGAGATAGCTTTGCGGTCCGAACGTCTAATGCGATTATATAAAAATCCAAATATCAAACAAGTTGGAGAACCTCACTGACAAATTAAACAGATACTTTCCTAACACATGTGATGACATCATTTACAGGTAAACAATGTATCCTTGATGCTTTCAGTGTCCTCATAGATTCCCTATTCCCTGCCCGAAACACTTCAAGAACAAGTTTTAGAAATAAAAAAAGGTTCTACTGCCGATTTTGATAAAATGGAAAAATCATCGTTTTGGGTTAAGTATTGCAAAGTGTACCCCAGTATATCACAGCAAGCACTTTGATAGTATTTACCTTTTTCAAGCACTTATTTGTGCAAAAAAGATTTTTCAGCCCATGTTATAATGGTTTATTTCATTTTTTCATTATCACATAAAATTGTGTAAGGGGGGGGGGATTTATTCTTGACAGTGGGGGCTTGGTAAAAAAACTTTGGGAACCCCTGACCTAGAGAGTTGAAACTTGGCAGAAAAATCAGTCATTACCTGGTCTGTAGTGGTGCCGCCCGGAAAATCAACTTTTTCCGCCATCTTGAACCCAGTTTGCTGAGTCAAAAAAAAGAAAAAAAAAAATCGTAATAAATCGAAAATGGTCTTGTTTGAGTTGAATTTGGTACGAATGTACTTCATTGCATGAAAAACAAGCCCACCAAATTTCATTTTGATATTGGCCGCCATTTTGAAGTTATCAATTTTTGAATTTTTAAACTTAGACGGTTAATAATACCGAAAGTATAAATAGGTTTTTAATATATAGCATATCGTTGGAACCGGAAAAAATTAAGGAACAAATATAAAAAAAACGATGAAATTCCATTTATTAGTTCAAAAGTTATACGTGAATATAATTATTTATTAGTGCGATAATTTTGATGACGTCAAAGTTTGTTTACATCTGTCAAAATACCGCCAAACTTCAAATATTTAAATAAAATATAGGTATTAAAAATACGGGTTTTTTTAAGATCAAAAATAACATCTTTTCAGAGGACGAAAGGGGTCTATTTTTGTTATCCCTCCCCCCCACAGTGATTTTTTGGGTATACTCTACCTATGGAAGTACAAATAACCACCACTAACCTCCACAACTTGGGTTTTGCAGTTATTAAAAAAAAATATTGCATCTTTGAAGCTCTATATTTCGGAAAGTATGGGGTTTAGGGAAAAATGTGAAATATAAAAATTGTTCCCAATTTAGTGCTCTACAAGAAAGGATAAACAAAAACCCGAAAAATTTAGTTTGTTGTTAGTTAGTGGTGGTTATTATTGGTTACTAGTGGTTAGTAGTTGTGGTTAGTGGTGGTTATTTGTACTTCCACAGGTAGAATATACCCAAACAATCTAACTAGGAGGGGTGAGATACTTAAAATAGACCTCTGTCCTCTACAGAAAAAATGTAATTTTTGATATTTTCTAAAAAAAAATATTGCATCTTTGAAGCTCCATATTACGGAAAAAATGTGTTATATAAAAATTGTTGCAAATTTAGTGCTCTACAAGAAAGATAGAACACTTTTTTCAGGACATATAGGTAAAGAGTTATAAAGAAAAAACTATAAAAAAACAAAAAATTTCGCGTATTTTGGCCCCCCCTCTGGGTTAGCACAGGGTCTAGGAGGTGGAAAACTTGGGTTTTTAACTAATGGCTAGGTACATACAATAAAAAAAAAAAAAAGATTTTATGACCTTTTGCAAGGTAAAATGTACACTGGACTATAATGGAATTCAAATTTTTTTCTTTTAATGAATAATTTTATTGTGACATAATTTAGCATTATTTTCAATTTTATTTTATTTGTTCATTGTAGAACCATGTTTTGTATTTATTAAAGGAATAAAAAATAAATCATTCGATAGAATTTTTATTTGATAAAACTTCAACTGAATAATATTTATTTAATATACTTCGAGTCAAGTATTTTTTTTATTTCATGTACCAATTAATAATATATAAAGGACATAATAGTTGAACCGTAAGTTAAGTTTTCGAGTTACTGCCATCTTGCACTAATGGACTTTTCCCTGGAACATTTACCTATAAGGAATTTTCTCTCTTTCTTGTAGCTTATTCGTGACTGGTGGCTTATTATCAGGAGACGATTTTGTCCATAAACCACTCCTCCGGTCTTGGAAAACGGGTCCTGCGGGACGTGAGATTTTGACGATAAATCAAACGTTTTTAAGATTTAAACTCGTTTTCTTTGTTGGGGTGTGGGGCAGAGGGGGGGGGATGGATTCCAGAGATTCTTAAGTTACATTTGAATCGAATTTATATTCATAATTCATGGGCCCCCAGGAACAGGTTCTGGCAAAGAGATCAGTATCGTAAGGCTCGCTTCTTTAACTCGACCCCTAACCAGACAATATCTTCACTCCCGCTTCACCAATCCTAATTCTACGTTCTTCATACTTCTTCACTATTCGCACTTTCTTATACACAACCCTCACACTGTTTTTTCCCTTTTTTTTATTATGTTAATACATTTTTATCCGGCTTTACTTACAAGCACACACACATGTAGAGAATTATCGCTAGATTTAATGTCCTGAGAAGAACTCCCCAGATCGAAAGAGGTTTTAATATAAAATAGGATTAAATCTATTATGTATGTACAGTATGTACTGTGCTGTTCAATATAACTATAAACAACCATATAGTGAGGAAATGTAATACTAACTCATATATGTTTGACGCTAAACTTTGTAAGATAGTTCGTTTAAATCTTCGCGGTTTATTTATAAGCATTAAAGTTAACAGTCGATTGTAACTATATTTAATTAGTGCGTCAGGTAATCATAACTATCCTTCCTGTTCTTCTCGGCACGAGACTATTTTTTCCTTACTTGTTCACATTCACAATAGTAGTAAATACAAAACTTTAATGTATTATAAATTTTCAATGATTTAATTTTTAATCGATAATGTGAATATTGTAATTTACTTCTAAGTAAAAATAATTAATATAAAAATTCCATTTTTTAAAACTGGTCTTATGTACAATTTTTTTTTTTTTTTTTTTTTTTTTTTTTTTTTTTTTTTTTTTTTTTTTTTTTTTTTTTTTTTTTTTTTNGAAAATTAAAAAGCAAATAAATTTGACGCCATTTTGTTTTTTTATTATTATTATTATTTTGGTTTCTGTATTCTTCACCTTAGTTGTTTCTATGTGCAAAATTTGGGGAAGATTGAATGACGGGAAGTGGTACAAAATTGGGATAATAGGTGTGCGATGAAACTTACAAAGCAAAGTAATATAAGACCAGTAAAAAGGATGACCAAAGTTAGTAAACTAAACATTATATCAGTTTAATTGATTTAAGATCTAATAGCAAATTATAAAAATAAATTGAATTAGTGTTAACCCGTGTCGAAGGACTCTTCACTATCTTTGCCCTTGTATAGTATGGTATGACCCGTACTCCACTAATAGGATAGATAATCCTTTATTTACCTCAAAATCCGTTAGAGTCCTGTCTGCTAGGACAAGTTTTTCGCCCCTCTGCACCGAAGGATCTAGTAGAAGTTTATGTGTCACTGAACCGAATGTATCTCCGACCCTAAATATGTATTGTGGAATATGCCCCGTGTACCTGCGAATAAAAATATGTTTTATACATCTAACGCAATTGACGTTGTTAATTATTTTATAGCTAACAATCACATGTAAGTTTTAAGGATTAATGTTTTTATGAACTGCTATTCGTAAGCTTTTGAAAGATATAAGATATAAGTTTATAAGAAATAAGTTTAGTTTTTGAATTATGGTGCCGTGAAATTATTCTGACATGATCTCAGCTGATTCTTGCAACAGGGTGTGTCTTCGAACGAAACCACACTTCAGGATCTTGTAAGAAGATTGACGATGAGCAAAAAAGCTCCTAAGTGCATGGCCGATGCTCCACACGATCTAAACAACATTCCTAACCAGGAAGGGTCAGAACAGTTTCTGCTAATCCCAAAGCACGAACTGGACAACTATCGGCATCAGGTAGAGGGTGGCAGGTGAAAGCGAGTAAGGAATTGGCTTCGACCTACAAGGATGAGAGATTGGAGATAGGAAAATGGACGCATTACTGTTTTGGACTGATATACATATTTAGGAAATAAAGAATTTGGTGACGTATTTAGTCAGCACCATGCCTCCAAACCCACAACTTACACTGATCCTAGTTCAATGTGACTATTTATTTGACAATTACATTAATGTTCTGCCTCTTTCTCACTATTTATCTGAGCTGAAAAATCAGCTGCTCTTTGGTGGACGAAAAATGCGGGTGAGAGTTTCCTCTCAGTTCAATGGTTTTCTTGAGTGGCTATACCCCTTTTGTATTTTTGAAAATCCTGAAAAAAGGGCAAACTGATACATATTTGCACATTAACGCCGACTTGCGGGCTCACGTCATAATTGATAGGAAGACAAAACTCAAACATGAATTCATTTATATAACATGAGCAAAATGACCCAGCTCAGTATGGCAAAAATCAATCTGTGTATTTATTGAAGAAACGTTTCGTAATTGCTCTAGTTTCTGCCGATGTTTCTTCGATGTTTCTTGCCACTCTTAAGTTCATCTGTTCAATGTTTATTGCTACTACGTTTATTGATTCATAATTTTTTGTTCTTTTTCTTATTTAGACTTTTTAAAGTTTTGTTTTTAAAATTTACAATAAAAAGTTAAATATCATTTTCAAAAATAAAAATTTATTTAAACGTTTTTAGTGTTTATCTTGTCCCTATTTTCATTTTTTAGATTAAAAATGTAAAACTTTTCTATTTTCATTATAACAATGTAGGAGTAACAGTCGTTTCAGTGATACGAAGGTAGACAGTTTCGCTGACTATAAGTTTTACTATTGAATCAAAAGAAAAGTTGTATAAGTGTAGGGAGTCTAAAATGGCATAGTTGTCCAGTTCGTGCTCGGCTCAAGAGGGCTTGCTTCTAAAATGTTGTCCAATTCGAGCTCGAGGATTAACTTGAGTAAGTGGAAGTTGTCCAATTCGTGCCCGCCGGATGCCGATAGTTGTCCAGTGCGTGCGTAGGGATAAGTTCGCCCTTTTCTAACCTTTCCTTATAGTTAGGAATGGCGTCCAGTTCGTACGCAGCCGTTTTTTTAATGCTCTTTTAATTGTACCTTAGCGCAATTTATTTCTACGCATATTTTTTTAATGATTGTAAAAAACGCTAAAAACCAAAAAATCGGTATCCCGAGATCTATTGAAAATGAATTGCCCAATGATTTCAAATCGTAAGATTCAAATCTATAAAAGCTTATACTAGGCATTTTTTTAAATTGTATTTGACATATATAGTACCCACCATTTTTATTGACACCCACTCACTCACACACAAGATATATTTTATTATCTTTTTATTATTTTGAATTTTTTTTAATATATGTACTACACATAGGACCTTGCGCGTCGAACACTTCTGCACAAGACGTTGATCATTGGCCTCCTCATTTCTGCATTTAAACGCATTCGTCTCCCACACTCTCCAAACCGTTTTCGAAGCACTTGTGCTGCCTCCAAACAGCAGCTTTTGATTAGATTTCTCTCCTGAACTCTGCTGGATCATGATCATGGCCAATGTCTCCATAGCCAATTTTTTCACTTTTTACTTTGTTACCACCCATTTATATTTACGAAAGAGTGATATTCCTTTTTCCCAAAGTAAATTAGACTAAAGATCCCTTTGCCTGAATAGTTATTAACTTTAATTATATGAGAAATTTAGTGAGATAGTTAATAACTTTGTTACCCATCCTGCTTTTAAATTTTTTTATGGATATCAATATAGGCGGGTAACAAACTCCTCTTTTACTTTGATAAGGTCCCACTTTCTTTTGTTATGGTGGGTAACATAGTAAAAGAGCATCAAATACATTGCATTTTTATGCTTCGTTCAAGACTTTAGATAGGGGTCAACTACAAAGACTATAAGAACCACACGGGAGCTTGTAATCGACTGACGCTGGTGCGTTTTGAAGGTTGCTGTCTTCCTCCTCAGTAAAAAAACAGGTCTCGTTACTTTTTATACAATTCATGTATATGGGAAGGTCACCCTACCTAGAAATTAAAGAATTTTATTTGAAATAAGATAAGATCGAATAAATGGAAACCTACCCTGGTATATGATGCGGATCAGGTGTCTCCAACATGATCTGATTTCAAAGACTGCTCTAAATATTGATGAAATTCTAATTGAAAATTTAATTGAAGATTTTATTTATTGTAATTATGTCAAGTAATTATTTATTGAAAATCTTATTGTCATTATTTTAATTTTATAATCTTGGGTGATTTGTAAAATATTTAACTAAGAGGATTTAAAACTAACGCGTGGTTTTTGCTTTGAGCTTACCGAAGGTAACGGAAGCATTATGATTGTTCTGAAGAACAAATTACCTTTTTTGACGTATCCGAATTAATCAATTTCTGGGCAGAAATCCGTTTCAGACATCTAACACTTTTTTGGTCTCATGTCTGTCTGTCTTTCAATATTTTTGTGAACCAACATATCTCAAGAGCTACAACTACAAGTCTAATTTTATAGAAATGTGGATGTTAGGTGATAATTAGGTCATATTTGGTTATGAACCTCTCGGATTAACAACTAACCCATCCCATAATATTTGAGATTGGGCGATATACTATGACCGAGAAAATGTTAAATAAATGTTTCCTCAACAATACATTTTATTTTATTTTTATTTATTTCTTCATTTCTCTGATGAATTATTGACTTATATATCCTTTTTCTTCTTCATATGAGCATAGGGCTAAAATAATCATAGGCTCTTCATTTAACATACTTTATTCTTAAATTGTTACAAATAAATTCACTCTTTATAATTACACACGTGTTGCACTATATCTATTAATTTCTCACGCCCGAATACACCACTTACAATCCAAACCACACTTTCAAAAACTAAGCACATTCCTAATCACAACAAAGGCTATAGTCTGTTCTCCACAACGGATTCAGTTGCCAGCTACTATCTTACGTTTGCAGTGTGATGACGATGACCAAAGGCATGGGCATGGGCACCCATCCATAAGGGTTTCCAACGCTGGTAAACATTAAAATGAAGTCATACTTGGAATGAACTCTTTTAAGTTTATGTTTACTAGAAAAAGCAAGATTTAAAAAATTCATTAATATTATCCCAGCCACTGACCCAGCCTCAGCTAATAAGATAATAAATATAAAGAATAGCATGACAATTTAAAGTACCGGTGTGGAAATTCCACTCATGACTTCCATGAAATTTTGCCGTGTCAATACGTGAGCAAGAGAGAACTCTGTATAAACTACATCGTACAAACAGCTAATATTGATTATAGTTTTGCAACAAAAATAATAATGATAATAAAAACAATAAAAAAAAACATATGTATCTATTTAAGGTAGAAGGGATGGTCCTACGACAAAAAGTCATACGACCAAAGTTGTAGATCTTTTAAAATCAGTTACCGCTGGTGCTATCCGCTTTTCGATACGACTTTACAGTTTACCCGCAATTTGGTTCCGAAAAAAAACCTTAAAAAAACACTAAAATGCCAATATCTCCCAAACCGCTTGTCCGATTGTGCTCAAAAAGTATAGGTACAATTTACTGTATAGGACACATACATATACCCTAAAGGAAATTGAAATCAAATAAAGCCTACTGAAGTTATCGTCGACCGACCGATTTCTTGCTTAAGTGACAGTAGCTCCGAAGCGTCGTGAACTACGATGATGTGGTTTGCGCCATCAGTTTTGCCGACAAAAGTTCTAATAATTGCAAGATAAAAAGAACTTTTTATATACTAAGTTTTTAAATTTCCTATCATAAATCATAAATTTGAAACCTGTCAAAATGAAGATTGGGACATGTCAAAACAAATTAAATAACTTGCGGATTTTTTCCGAACTAATTTTCCATACAGCAAAATTTGCTGAAAACGAATTAAATTTTGCTGAAAGATGGCTAAAAGTATTAAAATAATGCATTGTCATCGTGTTCTGAGCTATTCTAATAGTTTCAAATGTCTAGCTACTCGGGAAGTTAGTTAAAAATCGATTGCAAGATTTGTACTGGACAAACAAACAAGAAACCAAGGTAATAAAAACGTAGTAAAAATGCCGCAATCCGCATCTCAATACGATGTCTTGAAGCGATGTTATAGAGGTTTAAAGATCCGAACGAACGTAC
>KZ651376.1:150672-163687 GCA_001010745.2 Gerris buenoi
ATATATATACCACTTAGGGTTAGTGTTTCATTTTCGGCGCCATTTTGTTAAGAAACATCAAAATTTTTCGTCCCCCCCCCTCCTCAACCTTACTAATTTTGTTTCACAAAACCAACGAAACCCTTTTTACGTGAGAATTCACGCCTTACCAATTTATTTTATTTTTAAATAGATTTTACTTTACACTTCTAATGAAGACCCATTTTTTATTTAAGCTTAGTTTTTTCCTTCAGCTTCAAATTTACGGAAAGAGATATTATGTACGGCAGGTTTATCCGAAATACGGAGTGGTCTTTGATTCAGAACGACTAGCTCAAACTTTATTAACTACCCCAAGAAATTAAATGTAAAAAAATAGGTAAATTTTTTGATTGACTACAATAAATTTTCTTTTATACATGTAAATAGTCTAACTGCTAATATAATATACTACAAGTAAATTCGTAATAATTTATTACTTTAAATTTGTAGCAAATAATTGATTTACAATTTCTCTTACTTAAATTTTCTTCATTTTAAATCTCAATTAATCTATATATATAAAATTAAAGTTTTGTCTGTACATTGGTCAGAATTGAAAATTTTTTGGATAATTTTTCATTTTACACATTCCGAAAACCGAATCCGGCCTTAACTTTTTTCGTGTATGTGTGTATGTCACCCCAGTTAGACTTTATAGGCGCAAAACTGGCTAAATGAAATCGATTATTTTTTTTTCAAGGGTGAGCGCAAACATGTTGCTCAATTTGTGCGCTTGGTTTCATCTAAAAATATTGAGTAGAACCAAAGTTATTAACAATTTTATTAAAAAAAAGTATATAAAACACAACCCAAAATAATTCCGTCGACCCACCCTAACCAAACCCCACAGACTCGCTAATCAAAATGTTTGGGTACTTCTAGACCATCTAGAGACTCGCGGTTTTTTGCGTTTGGTCGGAAGTTGGCCCAAAATGACTGTAAAAATCCGAAACGTTAAAATGAATGTTTGTTTGTCTGTCTGTCTGTCTCTTATGCCTGCCTAAACCGGGCATCCGATTGCGATAAAACTTTGGGAAAAGGTTTTTAAGTTGGTAAAACTATGTTCCGACAGATAGGAACCCGGGCTGTGCCGGGCACTTCAGCTATATAAAATAAATTAAATGTTTAATTATTTATTTTAAAGTTAAATAAACTGCTTACAACTATGATCGATCTTCACCTGTCCATGAGGTGTAAATAAAATATCTTTCGTATAATTATCACAATATATATATATATTTTTTTTTTTATTGTTATGAAGTCTGAAGTCACCGCCGCTGGATACGCCACTGGCCACTCACCCTCGCCACTGTAATAACAATAACCTAACTTTAAAGTTTAGTTCCCAGATATAATAAAAATAATCATGGCTATCAAATTCAATCACACCAACAAACAAGCATTTTATGAAATTTCCATTATTATTTAGGTCAATCTTGGGCCAAGGTAAACTCAATTCAGTGGAGGATTTTAGGGAAGAGTAAGAATGTTTGTCATTTAGGAGTTGTCAAGTCATAGCTCTTAAAAGTGTAATGTAACATTATTCCTCTTACACGTTATTCTAATACATACTTATAAGTCAATAATAGGTGAATCGAGCCTTGATGTCTAATATACATAATTTATTCCTGACCAGTTCTCCGACATAAATTAAAGTGCTAGTAGATGTTTAGAAAATCTGTTAGCATTGGGTTTGCGCCTGCTCAGTGAGTTATACTAGAAAGATTCCAACCGTATAAGTATAATCGGTCCAAATATAATTACCGTCTTCCCTCAGTTTGATATATTCACCGGTGTAACCCCCTCCAGGCTCCAGCTACCGGAATCAAATGTCCCTTTCAATTAGGTATTATTTATACTTCTTTGATTCGAAAATTTTCTCTTACATATTAACGAAAGGGGCCGGATTTTAATTTCTAATTAGACTCGTCGGAATTGGAATTCTACAAACGATCCCACGTTTCTTCTAGGAAGGTGTAAGGTGTAAAATCTCATCGACTACCGGGCTTTCTTGAAATCTCGGCCTCTAGAAAAGTTTTTCATTCATAAAGATTATATCGTACCAAAAAAAAAAAAAAAAACTCGAGATGGGAAGGATAATAATAGGCCGGGATACCCCCTAAATAAAATGTAAATAAGATGACCAACCTCTCTGATATATTAGAGGCCGTGGAATTCGCCTCATCACGAGGGTTTTAAGTCATTAGAGCAAGTCTAAAATTAAAAGATACTCTTATGGTTATGGCCACCTTATTTAGAAGTATATTATCAAATTTCCTGCATTAGATACTTTTAAGACCTTGAGCTAATTAAACTCGGCAGCATAAGACTTGTCTTCAAAACTGAGTATAAATAAATAAACATAGTACGTAAATAACTGGCTCAACATTATTCTTGTTTTTTTCTCTGAGCTTTAACTAATCCATTATTTTTCCAAATATTTATATAATTTTAATTCATTTACTTTACTGTTACATAATTTTTAATAGTTCTTTCGAAAGAGGTATAATATATCTTTCGAAAAGGAAAATAAAAACCTTGAATAATTAATATATTTACATTCATTTTATACTTCCTATAATAATAAGTTTGATGGAGTAACGAATATGTATTTAAATTCAAAAATTTCCCATTAAACATTCTCAACATAGAACTTCTAGCCTACTACTAATTGTTATTCATAATCAATTAACATGATAAACTAATGTTGGGACCGCATGTTTTTTGGTATTACCCTCTAAATCTAATCGATGTTTAAATTATATGGCTGCTATATGTGGCATTCAGGGAGATAAAACTAAAACCTAGCTGCTCTTATTTTAGTTAAAAGAAGTAAAGAAAAAGATAGGAATGAGTTAGTTGGGGCGAGGATGATTTAATTCCGTCATGCTTTCGACACCTCTACTGTAGATATAACAAGTTTGGCCAAGTGTGTTTACATTTCGGCTGATCTATTAAGTGTCTTAATTTCAATTTAATAATTAAAACACACATAAAGTGCTCGATTAATTATTTTTATCTCCAGTAGGGTAAAAAAGTTATGATTTTGAATTAGTTTAGAGGGACTAAAGCAGGTCTTTTCATCCCTGAATCAAAAAGTAGGGCGAAAAAGTAAAGATTGCAATATAAAGATTGAAAAAGTAAAGATGCATAAGGCTGATAAACTAATAGTTTGTCTTTATTTTTAAAATCATTGATCAGAACAGCTTTTTTAAATAAAGAGTCTTACGGTAAAATATTAAATTCAATAAATAGACGTTTTGAACCCAAGGCTATTAAACAATAATTGGGAATAGATCCCGTCAGAGCATGATAAACCAGTTTTAAAACTGATTTATCTGCGAAATCTATTAGTCTGACAAAAGCGTACATAGTTAGTAACTTTTGAGACTACTGCACTAATATGATCCTTCCAGTTCAAGAAATGATCTATAATGACTCCTTGATATTTTACTGAACTTATACTTTTTCGATTTCTTTAGTGTATTGACATACAGAACTGATAAGAGACCCTGAACTTTTATTAATAGCAGTGTGATGTCTGTTGCATAGTAGGTCGTGCAGTTTCAGTCTACAGTATTTTGGTACTTAATACTAGATATTTGACTATCGTCGTGGTTATGTCTATAAATAATGTAAAATGTCTTTAATAAATATACTGCTAAATTGTCTCGTTGGATATGCAAATGTAATTACCAAACAGAATGGCGAGTATTTTGGATGAATGGCTACATGAGAGTAAGATAGATAATGTAATCCCACTGAGAATTTAAAAAAAAATGGTTGCTTTGCCCTGTTTTGAATCCTAGTGGAGTCACATTCATATGTATTCAATATTAAATCAGTGTATAAGGTTAAAATTAATATGGGGCCAACAGCGAGTTAATTATGATCTACCATCCAAGTAGCATAACATTCCAACGATTACCTCTTAAGATATATGGTGGTTGAACAACTGTTCAACAGTTGTCAGTCTCTCTTCAGACACAACACTGATGTCTGAAACTAATTTCTGTCCAGTAATTTTTGAATTCAGGGACATTGAAACATTGCAGTCTTTAGAGTGATCACTATGCTTCCATTCGCAAGCTTGAAGGTTAAAAATATGTCTGACAACTGACAATTTGTGGCCAGATTCGCTTTTTCAGGTTTCGGGCGAATGCGTCACATGAGATTAGTTCATGTTTTGATTCCTAGAGGTCGACCAAGAAGTCATGAACACGGTAGAAACTGAAAGCTTAGCTTCGTTTAAAGTCGGGACTCTCGAGTATTGCCGAAGTCAGTATAGTCGGGTGCTATTCTAGTTTGTATGGTTTGCGAAGTTATGTCAAATCTAACAAATAACATCAGGAAGGTTTCCTGTTTTGTTAGTTTTTATACAGTACGAGTTATAGTCACAACTGTCCTAAACGATTTTCGTACGATCCATAAATCCACGGGATAATGCAAATACAAAGGACGCTACAAATAACGGGGTAGGAAATCAAAAGTAACAAATCAAACTCAGAAATAAAGAGGAATAATCAATAAATAATAATATAAAGATGTCGTTTAGTAGAAGTATTAATAACCATTTTATTAAAAACTGACTCTACATGACTAGCGCACTCCTCAGATTTCCATGACTTCTTGGTCGACCTCTAGTAGGGTTTAATTCTTTTTTAGATAATCCCAAAGCCCGCCAAAATTTATTATAATCGGATGATTCGAAGAAATGTTAATGCTCCCTTATGTCTTAAAAGGTTTTCTAAGTAGGAATTTTTAAATTCGGAGTCATAAAATTTTTTTTTTTTTTAAAGCGATCACAATTCTGCTGATGCCTCAAATCATATATGTAATAAAATACATTTATGCGTGGTATTAAAAGTAAAATATGATAATTATAATAAAGGCTTAAGTGACTAATAAACTAAGAATTGCTCACTAGCTTATAAATAGTTTATAAGCTTTGTCCAATTTCAAGTTATTTTTAAATTAGTTTCAAGCAATTTACATTCGAAAGTAATAATTTTTTTTTAAGTAATTTTATTTACGTCATTAAACTATGTCTCTAATCATATTTTAATATTTAAAGGAAGATTAATTATTAATAATACTTCAGCTCATTTTAAATTTTGACACTGTTAAAAAAGTTTATATTGGTTATTTCAGGTAATATAATAGGCAAATTTTAATTTATTTTAACTAGGAAAAGGGTTTGTTTATCATCCGGTCGAAAAATTTTCTTTTCAAAAATTATGTTTTTAAGAATAATGTTAATTTATAAGGAGGAAAATGATCATAAAATTCAAACAATTGAATTCTATTCTGTGTTATTACCGGAAAAGTCAAACACAACTGAAAATAACCGTAACTATTATACAATAATTCACATTAACTCAATGTTACAAGCACGCTCTCGAACTAATGTAATTTATCTTGACTGAGCTTACAGAACATTGCTAAAGTACCTAAAGCAAAAGCAGAGAATTGTACAAAGAAAGGAAATTTCAAAATGAACTTTTCAAAAGATATATCAGATTGTTAGATGAATAGGATAAGACAGCTCTGTATCTTGTTGATCATTTAATAGTTACACAACTCGAGTCCTCGAGGTCTAATGGGAAAATAGATCTCTTGTAGATTGATTGAGGTCTATCTATATACATTGTTCAACAAGGAGCGGGTAGGAGTAAGGACACTGCCTTCTCTTAAACTATTTTTCGAACTAGGCATAAAATAAATCTTGAGAATCTTGAGTTTATTCTCTTAATAAACTTATTTTACTTAGCTTTATTCAACCGTCTCAACTAATAACCCATTATTGTTGTCAAAATTGTTCTAATATTAGTTGACAAAAATCAATTTTGATTTAAAAGTGATATAATGAGAGCTCCCATAATAAAACAAAACTTAACTTTATAACAAAACTTTAGTTAGTTAACTAACTATATAGGCTTAAATTCGTATTTTAGGTTTATTTTTAAATATATATTATCGAAACCGTAAAAAGTTTATGGGATTAGGGCCTTCAAATTTAAAGCTAAAATTAATTTCTTGATTTCACGACGGGGTATTAATTTTCTTAACATGAAAGCTTAATTACATCAAAATCAGCCCAGCATATTAGGCTCCACACGAGTGGTAGAAGTACAAATACAAATAGAAATTTGTTTAAATCCACAATTTTGATTCAGGGGAGCTCAAAACATGTAAATCCATCTAAATTGAATTTTCACGACACCGCAAGACTTTCTTTTTATAAACTACTGCGTATATGACGAAGTATGCATAAGGCTGATAAACTAATAGTTTGTCTTTATTTTTAAAATCATTGATCAGAACAGCTTTTTTAAATAAAGAGTCTTACGGTAAAATATTAAATTCAATAAATAGACGTTTTGAACCCAAGGCTATTAAACAATAATTGGGAATAGATCCCGTCAGAGCATGATAAACCAGTTTTAAAACTGATTTATCTGCGAAATCTATTAGTCTGACAAAAGCGTACATAGTTAGTAACTTTTGAGACTACTGCACTAATATGATCCTTCCAGTTCAAGAAATGATCTATAATGACTCCTTGATATTTTACTGAACTTATACTTTTTCGATTTCTTTAGTGTATTGACATACAGAACTGATAAGAGACCCTGAACTTTTATTAATAGCAGTGTGATGTCTGTTGCATAGTAGGTCGTGCAGTTTCAGTCTACAGTATTTTGGTACTTAATACTAGATATTTGACTATCGTCGTGGTTATGTCTATAAATAATGTAAAATGTCTTTAATAAATATACTGCTAAATTGTCTCGTTGGATATGCAAATGTAATTACCAAACAGAATGGCGAGTATTTTGGATGAATGGCTACATGAGAGTAAGATAGATAATGTAATCCCACTGAGAATTTAAAAAAAAATGGTTGCTTTGCCCTGTTTTGAATCCTAGTGGAGTCACATTCATATGTATTCAATATTAAATCAGTGTATAAGGTTAAAATTAATATGGGGCCAACAGCGAGTTAATTATGATCTACCATCCAAGTAGCATAACATTCCAACGATTACCTCTTAAGATATATGGTGGTTGAACAACTGTTCAACAGTTGTCAGTCTCTCTTCAGACACAACACTGATGTCTGAAACTAATTTCTGTCCAGTAATTTTTGAATTCAGGGACATTGAAACATTGCAGTCTTTAGAGTGATCACTATGCTTCCATTCGCAAGCTTGAAGGTTAAAAATATGTCTGACAACTGACAATTTGTGGCCAGATTCGCTTTTTCAGGTTTCGGGCGAATGCGTCACATGAGATTAGTTCATGTTTTGATTCCTAGAGGTCGACCAAGAAGTCATGAACACGGTAGAAACTGAAAGCTTAGCTTCGTTTAAAGTCGGGACTCTCGAGTATTGCCGAAGTCAGTATAGTCGGGTGCTATTCTAGTTTGTATGGTTTGCGAAGTTATGTCAAATCTAACAAATAACATCAGGAAGGTTTCCTGTTTTGTTAGTTTTTATACAGTACGAGTTATAGTCACAACTGTCCTAAACGATTTTCGTACGATCCATAAATCCACGGGATAATGCAAATACAAAGGACGCTACAAATAACGGGGTAGGAAATCAAAAGTAACAAATCAAACTCAGAAATAAAGAGGAATAATCAATAAATAATAATATAAAGATGTCGTTTAGTAGAAGTATTAATAACCATTTTATTAAAAACTGACTCTACATGACTAGCGCACTCCTCAGATTTCCATGACTTCTTGGTCGACCTCTAGTAGGGTTTAATTCTTTTTTAGATAATCCCAAAGCCCGCCAAAATTTATTATAATCGGATGATTCGAAGAAATGTTAATGCTCCCTTATGTCTTAAAAGGTTTTCTAAGTAGGAATTTTTAAATTCGGAGTCATAANTTTTTATCTCATTTTTAGAGTTTTTTTTTTAAATAATCATTGTAAAATAGTAAAATATATTTGTCACTATACTTATTTAAGTTATTTTCAAATAAGATATAACTATTTAGCAGAATATTACGCTTAAATATATAAAAATAAACAATGTGAGAGTGTTTATAACCTGCGATGAAGTAACCTTTTTTTAGTAAAATTTTCTTAAAATCTGACAGCCTGTTGTTATTTTGCTGACACTTTGATATTTTGCTGACACTTTATTCAAAAGAATAAAGAAAAATGACATTTTGCAGACTGAAAACAGTACAACAATGCTTAATTTTGCTGCCGTGAGTAGATAAACACTATTCCTTTACTGTCCCCACCCATAGATATTGCAAAAAAATTGACACTAAACAATCATTCATGCCCCGGGCGAAGGAGAGCTTATGGCTAAACATACAAGTAATTATTAGGATCTATCCATCCTATTTAATGCAACCAGATCGAACAGCTCTAATTGACTTGAACAACTTAAACAATTTATAACCACTCGATTTATAAATGACAAAGAGGTCCTTAAAAATATATTGTTGTGGAGTATAGTTTAATGTAATATTCTCTCTTATAACGTTATTTGTGACGAATTTATGGTTTAAGAAAATCTGGTTACATGCTTCCCCCTCAGTAAATGATTTCGAATTGAATGCACCGATCCAATTGTAAGGAGAGCAATGCAATGGCCGACCTGAAAGAAGCCGTGTTCTCGTACAAGGTCTCATCATATTGCTCTCAAGTTGAAGGAGACACTTCATCATGGACACTCAAACAACTCGCCTTCAGATCACACTCTCCAATTCGCTAGGAGTCGTGTGAAAACTTTCCACGGAAGCTCTAGACCTACATCCGTGGTCCACTTACAATAGTGAGGAATTCGTTCTGCCGTTTGTAGCTTTCCACTATTTTCCGATTGTCGTATTTATCCAAGGATGAAATGCTTGACAGGATGTGTCGAAGTGATATTATAGGAAAGTATCGTAAGATTATTATTATCATTTCTTCTGCTAGAGAGAAATTATATTTATAAATGAACAATGCATTTCACCCTTATTAAGGCACGTACGTTTTCTGATATTTTTTTAAATAAAATGAAAAATTAATAAGAAACTTCAGCATTGAGTGATTAAAGTGAAAAATTATTTAAATAATAATATTAAGCTTTAATTATAAAAAAATATGTTCTATTTTAAAATGTGCAGTAAAAGCTACCAACATCATGGTCTTCATAGTACAGAAAAATATTATTAATTGTAAGTAATATAAATACATTTTTCCAGTGAGCATTAAACGGTTTTGGAACGCCATGTATAAGTAGTTAGTATCATATACATAGCACTGTAATTTTATAATTTATATTTAATAAAAAAATAAAAAGCATAAGGAACTTCGTACCTATCGGGTGTCCCACGACACGACACGTATTATTTTACTTTCAAGTTTAGTTAGTTCTGACGAGCAAACATTTTTTCTGCCTCTAATTTCAAAAATTCCTAGACAGAAATCCGTTTTAGACATGTTGGTTTCGTATCTATCTGTTGGTCTGCCACTCATCCGATTTTATGAAATTTAGATGCTACGTCATAATTAGCCCATTGTTGGTCCCATCTAAGTTTCAATCTTCTGCGCTCATTTTTTCTCTTCCACACCTATAGCTTCAAAAGTACCTACTTATCTGATTTCTATGAAAATTTTATAGTTTATCGAAAGTAGCCCCCAGATACCCTAAGATTAATTAGAACGGTCTGCGCTCTTTAACTTTTGCTTATTTGATACTTTAATTCTGGTAAAAAATCAAAACAGTTTTGACAGACTAAAAAAACGGGGGAAACAATTAAACCAATTAGACAACGATGGCTTGTAAAAGCATAAAATTAATAAAGTACGTGATAAGATGTGAGAAAGCTATGTGCCACAACAGTTGGCAGTCTATTTTAAAAAAATTGTCAGATTTAAAAAACAGGGGAAAACTAAATATATTTGTCAATAATTGGTTGTAGAAGCATAAAATCATTAAAGTGTACAAAATAGGACGCCAGGAGTTATGTGCTACAGTAATTGGCAGCCTATTTATAAAAGTTTTACTATTAGCAATATGCACAGCAAATGTTTTGAAAATGTTTTGATTTTTTTTACATGAATTAAAGTATCAAATTTCAATATTTAAAGAGCGCAAACGGTTCAAATAAACATAAGGCTATCTGCGGGTTACTTTCGATAGACTATAAAAGTTTTATACAAATCATGTAAGTACTTCAGAAGCTAGATGTAAATAAATGTATGTTTGTGCACATGTGACAGATAAACAAATGGGTGCATAAGGTAAAAACTTATATGGGACCAACAATGGGCTAATTGTGACCAATCTTCTAAATTTCAATAAAATCGGAGAGTAGTTTTTAAGATATAATATGTTGGTTCGCAAAAATTGACCGACAAACCGACAGACATAGAGACATAACAAATGTTTGATATCAAAGCGATCACATAGCTTCTGTTACCTTCGGTAAGCTCAGAAGCAAAGGTTAATAAATTATAATTTCATTTATATCACAGCTATATTTATCATTATAAAGTCATTAAGAGACAATGCTAGAAATAGCTATAATAATGATATGTGATTTAGCTGGCTTGAAACTCCAGTGAAAGATAAAAATGTAGAAAACCTATACCTATCTACTATCTACAATAATTTCGTTCAGAAGGTCGAGGGTTTAGATGGTATGTCTATAGTTAATTAGTATCAACAAATTGACAGTTTTTAGCGGTACATTGGTATTTGAAGTAAACTTTCTTTTTCATTACGACTTCATAGGAATGTATGTTTTGTATCAAAGTTAAATAAATTTAATTCTATTAAAGCAGTTTGAAATCATAAACAAGAATCAAACAAGAATGATAAAGTAAGGCAGAAGAAGGAAACAGTGTGGATAGAATGAGATTTCTGAACGTCAGACTTGGCAAGTGTAGTATTATATCTTTCTCTCTCTTGATAGGATTTTGTTGGAATGAACCTGTTCCTTCCCAAGCCAGCCCTGAATGGTCCAGTGACGGTTGCTTCTGCCTTACGCATTGAACAGCTTTAGGTTTTATAATTTTATGTTTTGTCTGTTTTCTTCTTTTTCCAATCGGTTTAATTTATTGGCCGCCGTAAATAATACTACCGGATTCGGTGGCACGATGCTCATCCGTGAATCTTGTCCCTCGAGGAACAGCCGTTTTATTTATTGGCTGTTGGGATTTAATTAAAATTCTTGCAGTACCAATTTGCCTAGGTATTCAATCATTAATATCTATCTGAAGCCCGATTAGAGAAGTATTGCGGTATCCGGGCTTCATGGCTTCGGATTGACGCACGTTCCGGAATTAACCCGTAGATTTATCACTGAGTTCCGATTTGACCGGCACAATCCCGACTTCCAATCAATTCCAACCGATTCTAGGTTCCGAATCCCGAGACTCGGTCTATATAGAATAATTTCGTTTCTCGAGTTAACGAGATTCGTGTCCTAATGAAACCGCGACCTTTGATGACTATAAATCTTGATGTTATTTACAACCTCCTTTTAAATCATTAGAATGATTCTGTATTGATTTATCTTTTCGTTTTGGAAATGGAAATATGTCTTATAAATATTCGTATTAACTTTTCTCTTTTGTTATCACAAAACTATGAATTTAAAATGACTTTAATAGGTACCATTTAATAATTAATGCAAGCTAAAATTCAATATTTTATTCGTCTCTCGAATTCTAATCCTAGTTCGACAACATTTCCGCTTACAGATGTTTCTTGTTTATAGGAAAAGTTTTTCGAGTGCAGCAAAGACACTTTAAGCTCGAGTTGCACATTACATTACAGTTAGTTTAAAATCTGTAAATAAAACATAAAATAATAGAGGGTTCATCAACATGTAAGAAGTTTTACAATATCAACTAAACCGGAAGTAGTAGAAAAGTAAGGCCATTTTTATTTCGATATATGGACGCCATATTGAATTATAGCTGCCATCTTAGATTTATTCACATTCTATTATCTCAGCTTCAAGTAGACCTAGAGATCTGATATTTGGTACATAGAATTATGGTAGCTAAAAAAGAAAATTTAAGGTACTATCACTTTAACATATGACCGCCATATTAAATTATATCCGCCATCTTGGGTTTAATAATACTCTATTAGCTCAGCTTCCAGTGAAACTAGAGATCTTAAATTTTGTGCATAGACTTATGGTAGCTAAAAATTAAAATTAAAGTTACTTTCACTTCAACATATGGCCGCCATATTGGATTTAATCAGATAATATTATCTTAGCTTCCAGTGGATTTAAAGATCTTAAATTTGTTACATAGACTTATTGTAACTAAAATTGAAAATTGAAAGTAGTAAATTGAAGTATAAAATAGAATAATTGAAAATGCATAAAAAAAAAAAAATAGAACCTACTAATACTAAAATACGAAATTTTGTAACAATAAAGATATATTAATTATATTATTTTAATTATTATTTACACACAGCGCCAACTTCTAGACGGAAAAGGTGGGCGAAGCGCACCGATCCGGCTGGTTTTTATATATTTATTATCATATATCTGATTTAGATTTTTCTACCCCGTATCCCTGTGCACTAAAATTTAAATTTCGAAATGACATGTATTTTCAGTGACCAGCAAGGGGACTTTCGAAGCAACTGTCTACATGAGATTTCTAATTATAAATTTTGGTTCACAGGGCCAAAAAACCATTTTAATTTTTTTTCGAAGGTTAAAACTAATGATTTGTATATAATGAACCCACATACCCAAAGACACTCTTCTTTATATATATTGATAATAGAAATATTTTTCCTCTATTTTCCACTTTACCCCCTCCTAAATAAAAATATGATAAAAATTTAAATAACAACAATTACTTTATTCTTAAAGAGCTTTTCAACTATATTCATCATGAAGGGTTTTCATTACTTTGACATTTGTACCCAGTACCCCTGTGTAACAAAATTTAAATTTAGAAATCTCATGTAGACAGTAACCTTTCCCGTGCTTCGGAGGTCAAGTG
>KZ651376.1:164280-188351 GCA_001010745.2 Gerris buenoi
CCACTTTGCCCCCTCCTAAATAAAAATCTGAAAAAAATGTAAATAACAACAATTACTTTATTCTTAAAGAGCTTTTCAACGATATGCATCATAAAGGGTATCCATTACTTTGACATTTGTACCCCGTACCTCTGTGTACCAAAATTTTATTTTCGTACTCTCATGTAGGCGAGATCTTGATGTGAGATGTGATCTTGGTCTTGTTTTGAAGGAAAAGAGTGAAAATATTCATCAAATTGGGATAAAACTGTAGATTTGTATAAAAGACATACCCTCATATAGATACTCTTCTTTTTTTATTTATGTAGTTATATTTTTCCACTTTACCCCCCTATAAATAAAAATATGACAAAACTATACATAACAACAATTAGGCATCATGAAGGGTATTTATTACATTGACCCCGTATTCATTACTTGTACCCCGTACCCCTGGGTACCAAAAATTAAATTTCAAAAATTCATATAGACAGTGACCTTCCCCTTGCTTTGAAGGTCAAGTGTGTACATTTCCATCGAGATCAGAATAAAACTGTAGATTTGTATAAAGGACATACATACCCACAGACTTTCTTCTTTGTACTCGTAGATAAGCGTAATATTCTGCTTAATATTTATATCTTTTTTGAAAACAACTTAAATAATTATAGTAATAAAACAAATTTTATTATTTTACAGTGATTATTTTAAAAAATCGCTGAAAATTGAGGTATAAAAACAGCTTTTAATAAAAAAGTGGCAACACTGAATTTGTTTGCCTTTGTTTTGTTTTCTTTATTTTAATTTCTTTAAATCTATTATATATATATATATAAAAAAGGGAATTTAATTAATTAGTGTAATTTTTCTGCCGTTAGTAGATAAAATATTGTATGTAACTATGCAGCAAAGGAAATATTCCTGACTCGTTTAAAGATTACCTGCTTCGGTTACACTTTAGAAGGTAATTAACATTTTCTTGCCTCGGCTTCGCCTCGTCAGATAACATGTAATTGTGAAATGGTAAATTTCCTGCCTCGACTTCGCCTCTGCAGTAAATTTGTTTAGCCTATCCTCGCCTTCGGCTCGGAACTAAAACTTAAAAACTTGTCAGCAAAATTCCATTTTGCTGCCTAGTTACATAATTAACTATTTAAGTCCACGCAATGAAAGGCTCTGAAGTTACTATTTCACAGCCTACCACGGAAAAAATACATAATGACCCCCCGAGGAATCGTACTAGGTACTAGGGACATTTAGTCTACTCTCCTCACTCTACACTTTTCACTCTACAATTTTTTTTTCTTTTGGGGGGATCTATTTAAATTTGTTTAATGTTTTTTACTTTCATATAGGGTGGGATGGATTAATAATAAAATATCATTTTAGCAAATAATGGCGCATGAATGCCGTATAATATACAAAAACCAAAAAAGTACTTGCTTGATGCACGTACTTCCCTGTAATTTTTTTTAATGTTGTGAAAGAGCGGGTTTCTCTGATTTATTTTTACATCTGATATATGCTGATATGTCCTATTTTGGAAAATATGTCTAGTTGGACCTATGTATATTTTTGGGCATTCATTATTGGTTTCTGTTTTATCTTTTAAATTTGTATAACAATTATCTTCTATTTTGTTTGTTTGCTTTACTCTAAATGTTATATCGTTACAATCTTTTTAAATACTTGCTTTATTTCTTCAGTTAACCCTTCGATATAAAGTAAACTATGAATTTTGGTACTTATGTCTTTTTTTATATATATATTATTGGTTTGATTTAAGTTTTTATAACATAGGGGTTTTATAAGGTGAATTGGGTAAATATTTGTTTCAAGTATGTTAAAAGAGCTGTATTTTTAATTTCTTTTAAAAATATATTGTCTCTTAATTTGATTCATTTTGATATTAAATTGGAAATGACATTTAACTTTTGATAATAAGGAAATAAGAGTGGTCTGATCTATAATTTAATTTTTTTTTTTTTTTTTTATTTCTTCTTCGTACCATTTTGTTTTTAAATTTCTATTGTTGTTTCTGTGTTTTTTCCTGTTTTTTTTTTTTATATTTTAAATATTGTATTAAGATGAAAATTGTCGGTATTCATATACTAATACTATAAACATTTTTAAAACATAAATAACATACATATATCAGTATCAGTATGCATTTTTTTCAGGGTATTAAAAATTAAAAAAATATTGAGGTGTAGCGACTCAAAAAAACCATTGAATTTAGAGTGGAAACTCTCGCACGAATTTGTTGTCCACCATAGAGCAGCTGATTTTTTAGCCAACTTAAATGGTGGGAAAGACGCCGAAACGTCAACTTGTCTAATATGTAGTCAGCCAACATTGTAAGTTGTGGGTTTTGAGGCATGATGCTGACTAGCTGACTGAATACGTCACCTACTTCTTCATTTCCTAAATGTCAGTCCAAGCAGTAATACCTCTAAACTCTCGTCCTTGTTCTTGTTGGTGGAAGCAAATTTCGTTCACACTTTTGCCTATCACTCTCTACCTGATGCCGATAGCTGTCCAGTTCGTGCTTAAGGATTAGTGGACCCTTTTCTGACCCTTCTTTATTGTTTGGATGTTCGTGTACAGTCCCCTTGCATACTATGGATAACTTAAGATTTTCTAATTGTTCTTTACGCACGTTTATCTTGGACAAATCCAGCCTAAGAGGTAAAATTGTTTTAATAAAATTAAGTAACTTTCTCTGCATCAAAGCAGTCAATCTTGCCAACACTTCGTTCTTGAATCTCCGCATAAAAAAAAAAAAAAAGAAATAAAAATTGCCTTGATTAGCGTTACATACATATTTTATATAATACCGTGGTACTGTTTTGGTTGACATGTTGTCTTGATGCCGTTAACACGTGACAAGTTAGAGTGATCGGACCTCAAGCGGATTTAAAGCTATCTATATATATAAAATCCAAATACTACTCACTCACTCACTCACTGACACATCACGATATCTCTGAAACCACTGGACCTACGACCATGAAATTTTCTAGGTGTGTTCATCTTACCTCCTAGGTGCTCGCTAAGAAATGTTTTAAAAATCTGCCATCTTGATTCAAGATGGCGGCCATTTATATAAAATTCGACAAGACGATATCTCCGGAACCAATTGTACTACAGCCTTGAAATTTGGAAGTTGGCTTCCTTATATCAAATTAGTAACTTTAGATTAATGGTTAACCAATCGGGCATTTTGATTTAAGATGGCGGCCATACATATATAAAAGTCAACGAATGTGGGCATGTTCTTTATACAAATCTACAGTTTTAGTCCGACCTCGATGAAAATTTGCACACTTGACCTTCAAAGCAAGGGGAAAATCACTGTCTACATGAATATTCAAAATTTTAANACAAACTTTGACGTCATCAAAACCATCGCACTAATAAAATAAATACATTCGCTTATAACTTTTAAACTAATTAATGGAATTTCATGGGTTTATCATATTTGTTCCTTATTTTTTTCCGGTTCCAACGATAGGCTATACCTCAAAATCCTATTTATACTTTCGGTGTCTATGGAAATTTAATGATGTCATAAACCTTATTAATAGCATTTTAACACCATGAACCAACTACTGAACACAATTAAAATGTAAACAAACCATGTAAACTATAACTATGTATAATTTCTATAATACCATATTTAGGGAGAGCTCTGAGATCCATTATAATTTCAATAGAAATGCCAGAGAATGCAATTATCTTTGACCTACATAGCTCGAAAGTTCAAACGTTTCTACGTGCGCTATCGAAAACAAATAATAAACTTCCTCAGTTATCAACTATGACCTTTCCTTTTATAACAGCACTCTCTCGGGTTTCTTTTTTTAAACCTAACGTAATTGGTGAGGGAGGCCCTGAAATGTTTTTAACGTTTGAAAATGAGAAAAAGATATGTTCTACGGGCTTCAAGAGAAATATGAGAAATTCCCCTATCAAGATAGTCCTAACCAATAATTATGTTTGGTTTTCTCAAGATGTATCCGTTGTAACGGTTCAAGCATAATTTTGGATATTTGCAAATTATCTTATCAAAGATGAGGGGGATATGAGTAGGAGGGATAGAATCTAAATGTTCTCGCATAGTAAAATAATTTGTATGCTTTCCTGGTAGTTTATAAAATTATCAAATTTAAAAACACTCCGTAGCGAAGCACGGGTATCCAGCTAGTAGGTACATATTATTAACAAAATATTTTATAGTCTCAAGAAGGATGTTTTAAATATCGACAAGTAAAATTTTATTTTTTAATCTTTTTCTTTCTTCAGGCTGTTTTGTCGTGATTATTTTAATGACTGTTATTAACCCATTAAATTTTCAACATTTACAGAGATATTTGGCTATCAATTTCGTTAAGTACGGTCTACTTTTTGTGGTAAAAATGTGTAATAAGACAAATTAATTAGCATAAGTTTATCTAAAATATTTAGAAAAAAAGTCCAGCCATGCACCATGACTTAATGAGCGAATTTTCAAAGAAATCTGCGTATTATTGACCTATGATAATGATAATATAGGAAAAGTTTGGTTTAGAATTTGGATGGGTGAAAAAAAAAATGGTACACAAGAATAGTCAAAATAGTATTTACCCTTCAAGATGCAAATCCTTGGAAAGCTCTTTAAGAGTACAGTAATTGTTTATATATAGACTTTTATCATATTTACATATAAAAGGGGGTTAAAATCGAAAAAAACACGATTTTATGCTATTTTTGACTCTAAATTGTCAAAATGTGACCCCTAAATGAACTCCAAAAATTCTGGCCAACTATATTATTGACATTTTAAAATTTGTTTGAAATTTTTAAGTGCATCCTAAGGTAAGAGGAGATTTCGTCTGGAGTGACACACATATATATATATATATATTAGCAATGTAATACCGTGTTTGCACACTGCAATAGGCTAAACCATATGTGAGAGACACCAAGGGATATGCCACGCAAGCGTGACACATAGGAACTGTTCCAACACCAGACAAACGTCACAAAGATGTTGGCTCGGCAAAACGCCATGTCCTGCATCGTTTCGTCGCTACCGACTCATCAGGGGCCCGACGATGCCCACCCAACTCTGGACCTATACCATATCAAGAAAATCATATATAGGACTTATCAGAGACGAGCGTGCTCTCNATCCATCCAGCTTTACACAATAGTTTCTCTTTATAAAGAAACTTATAATTATGTCTATAAAATAGACTGCCAAGTGGTGTAGAACATAGCTTCATCACATCCTATCACGTACTTTATTGATTTTATGCGTTTTGTTAATTTGTTTAATTGTTTCCCCCGTTTTTTATTCAGTCAAAATTGTTATGACTTTACATTATTATACAAAATTTTACTCAGACAATTTAAATAATTATGGGGATATCTGAGGGCTACTTTCGATAAACTATAAAAGATTCATACTCGTACATATCAGATAAGTTGACTTAAAGCTATAGGTGTAAATAAATTTATGTTTGTGCCCATGTGAAAAAAAAACAAAGGGGCGCAGAAGGTTAAAACTTATATGGCACTAACAATGAGCTCTTTATGACCTACCAAACAAATATCATTAAAATAGAGCTTGTAGTTTTTAAGATATGTTATTCGCAAAAATTGAGACGGACAGACATGGAACCAAAAACGTTCTCTGATGTCTGAAACGGATTTCTGTCCCGGAATTTTTAAAATCAGAAACATAAAATATTTTCATTCTTCAGAACGATCATGTAGCTTCTGTTACCTTCGGTAAACTCGGAAGCAAAATTAAAATTCATGAAATTTAATTTAATATTTTATTATTTCATTTCCATTTCTTACAAAAAAAAGGATTATTAAAAAAAAGCTTTAAAAAGATCGGGTACGGGGTACCTCGGAACTTTTCCTCACTTCAGAGGCCACATCAGAGAGGAAGCATCAGCGTTGGACGTGGTCAGTACTTGGATGGGTGACCGTTCTAAACTAACTGATTTATTATCATTTTTAAAATAACCCTTATTTTTAATACCTATATTTTATTTAATTATTTGAATTTGGCGGTAAACAAGCTTTGACGCCATCAAAATCATCGCACTAATAAATTAAATACATTCGCTTATAACTTTTAAACTAATGAATGGAATTTCATGGAGGTTTTTCATATTTGTTCCTTAATTTTTTCCGGTTCCAACGATATGCTATATCTCAAAATCCTATTTATACTTTCGGTGTCTATGGAAATTTAATGATGTCATAAACCTTATTAATAGCATTTTAACACCATGAACCTACTACTGAACACAATTAAAATGTAAACAAACCATGTAAACTATAACTATGTATAATTTCTATAATACCATATTTAGGGAGAGCTCTGAGATCCATTATAATTTCAATAGAAATGCCAGAGAATGCAATTATCTTTGACCTACATAGCTCGAAAGTTCAAACGTTTCTACGTGCGCTATCGAAAACAAATAATAAACTTCCTCAGTTATCAACTATGACCTTTCCTTTTATAACAGCACTCTCTCGGGTTTCTTTTTTTAAACCTAACGTAATTGGTGAGGGAGGCCCTGAAATGTTTTTAACGTTTGAAAATGAGAAAAAGATATGTTCTACGGGCTTCAAGAGAAATATGAGAAATTCCCCTATCAAGATAGTCCTAACCAATAATTATGTTTGGTTTTCTCAAGATGTATCCGTTGTAACGGTTCAAGCATAATTTAATACCTATTAATTTATCAAAATCCCGGAATGATTAGAATTCTCCCCCCCCCCCCCGTTCTCGAGCTATGGAAGGGCCAGTTAAAGTATGAGCCGTGCGAGGGTTACAGGTTAATTCGATACAAAATTCCTTTCTTAAAGATCTGTGAAGTGGATTGAATTTTGCTACGGGTCATGTCGGAAGCTGGAGGAATCCCAAACCCGTCACGCTCAAGACAAAAACTCTACCCCTATCCTGAAGTTAATTTGTTACGATTTCTTTTTTTTATCGAAGGTATTCCAAGTTAAGAGAAGAGGAGGTCTAACATCAACTACGTGACTGTCAACTCTTTTTATAGAATGATTTTCAACCGGATAATCCTACGGATATATTTAAAGAAGAATCTTTTGTATCCTTACTTCAAAAAATCAATAAGGTTACAAAATCATTTGTTTTTGAACTTTATAACCAGGGTTGATTGATTTTCATCAATAATTTTTTAATGATATTGTTTCCTTAGTGGTTTTTCTATGACCTTTTAAACAGAAATAATATTTTAGACATGTCAGAGCTAAATCTCAAAATATCTGGTTAAACGGTAAAAGAAAGCTTGCCTAAATTACGAACCTAATTTTTCTAAACACACTTGTAATAGTGTGGGTGTTTGTTTGTTTATTCATAAAGATGGTTGCCACTGATAAGAATACTATGGTGCTAAAGCTGTTGTGAATTTTTGAGATAAGTTTATAAGTAGGTAACGGAGCACGGTTTAGGAGCCGGTCTAACGAGCTATATTGTATTTGTTCGCATGGTAAATTTTTCTTTTTTGTTTAAACATTCTCACATGCCTTTTTATTATCGTTCCATGCATCAAAACATGGGAAACTATTTCTCTACTCCTTTTATTTCCTTGAATTCCACTCTTGTGATTGTATTCCATTCTACGAAATCCCAATCTATGTAACTGCTGAAGTCCCGGCTTCAATTGTATGTCGAACAGTCAGCGTTCTATTTGTTATTTTAAAAATCATATCTTTCTTATTTTCTTACATAATATACGATACGATTAATAATAGTTAGGTAAAGTAGAGAATAACCAAAGTAATATCTTGATAGATTTTCATGTTTAATAGTTTCTTGAGTTTATTTAAGTGTGAAGAGTAGTATGTCCATTGTCTATGGTCCATAGAGTTTTTGAAATTAATACTTTTCTCCCTAACAGTTTCGAGTGAATTTGGTATGAAAAGTAGGTTATTTCTCAAAAAAGGTTTGATTTAGATAAAAGAAAGTTTAGAACAAATGGTACCGTAATAGGCTTTATTTATTCGTGTTTTATGTAAAATGTATGATAAATATAATAATTCCTAAATACTAATATAATTATTACTACACTAAATACTTAACAATTAAGCTAAGTAATAACATCAGTTTTTTTTCTTTCTCATATATTAAGATAAAGTATTGCGATGGCGCGAGAATTCGTTTTCGAGATTTTGATGGATTTAAACGTTTTGGAGGTCCCCTAAGTCCAAAAGAGTGGATTTTAAAAAATTCCTGTCTGTGCAGATGCCTAGACTAGAGCATAAACTATTGGGCCAATTTGGACGGAATTTGGCTTACATGTTTACAAAAATCATACCCCGAGCCGAGGCGAAATCAAGATGAATTTTAGCTCCAAATTTGGGGGTGCTACCCCCAAGAACTCAAATGAAACGTGAAAAAAATTATTTCTCGAAAACAGTTCCAACGTGTTCGATTAAAAAATTCTAACGATATAACGATATAAGCCGCTTTCCCGGTAAAAATCTAGTTCCTGAGAAAATAGCTTTAGGAGAGAGGCCGGGTTCGATTCCCTGCTGAGGAGAAGTTTTTTTGTATGATAAATTTTTATGACATGTTTAATTATAATTAAACGCACCTACGAAAAACACTGGGCTAAGTAATTATGAACTTGTAAATGAGTAAGTTTGTGTGAGTTGCCTCAGACCGATTTTATAATTATGCACTGGGAGGGAGGGGGAGAAGATTTCCCTATTTCCTTATTTTAAAGGGCAGTTGTCTATAACAGTTTGCTAATTCATCCCCATAATTTAATCGAAACTTTAACTATTGCCACTGATGATCTCATCGAGTAGATGAGTAAAGTGGTCGGATAACCCCCCGTCCTGTAATGACCCAATGAGCAGTCGAACGGGACTAAAACCCCCCCAAAAAAAAAAAAAAAAAAAAAACTATTGCCATATTGAGAATACATTACGCGTTTTCCTTCCTTGACAAAACAATTAGTTAATTAATAGTATGAAGGATAAACTGGTTGAATTGTTAAAAAATTTAAAATTTATTAGCTGCGTAAATTGAAACACAGTGAATGCTGTCATAGAGTAAATGTTTTGTTAACATGTGAGTAGTGTTGGAAGGAGGAACAATTTTTTTGATACGAATGTACCTCTTTGAATGACAAAAGAATTCACAAACTTTAATATTGGTATTAACCGCAATTTTGAAGTTATTGATTTTTGATACCGATTCACGCGCAACGCTCGCGTAAACGTGAACTTCAAATTTAAAATTGGAATTTTCGGTCGGGAAAAATACAATTTTTTAGTAAAACCTACAGTGACACCACTTAAAATAAGAAAAACGGACGTACTGTGTTGAAATTTTTAAAAATTAACGCTTTGTCTAATTGAAAAACTGGTTGCACAAACCGGGTCTGATTTTTAATGATCTACAATTTTGGTCATAGGACATTTTGTCGTATCTCTATCGGTTGTACCCTAAATGGGGCAATTTTGGTTTTAATTTTTTCAATTTTTGCCTTTAAGCTCTCATATCTTTGGCAATTGTTGACCGATTTTAATTCTGATTTTTGGGCTTTAATCTGTCACTAATGCCCTTTAAATTAAGTGTTTGGTATGTTTTTAATTCGTCCTATTACCTGAGAAATTGAGAGTAAACTTTTTCCCGAGTGCCGTGGTCACGTGACCACTTTTTTTCGATTTCAGTATTGTGTCGTATATCATTTGAAAGGCCTTGATTTGTACATTAAAGCGGTTTTATTTGTTTATTTTTATAAAAATTTGTACCCGTACTTTCGTACCGATTTGTTGGTTTTTTGCAGGTAAAAGAGGTTAAATAAATTTTTCATAATTTTGTAAGTGGTTTATTTTTCTTTATTAGGTTATTTTATGCCTTATTGGATTGTTTGTTTATTTCAATATAATTATTGAACCCAAGGGTACAGGGGTACAATTGTCAAAATTAATATTTTAAATAATGATGTACATCGTTGAAAAGCTCTTTAATAGTAGATTAATAATTGTTATGGAGTGTATATTGTTATGTTTATTTTTTCTTAGGATAAATTGAAAATAACTGTTTTATTTAGGTTTTCGGATTTGGTTGAGTAGGTTATTGTTTAAATGGATAACTTAATAATACATTTTAGCTCTTCTTGTCTAGACCATTACACATTGATACATTATGTTATATTTAAACTTTATTCAACTTTTTCACCCAAATAATTCATACGGGCTTGATAGTTTATAATACTTGATAATTAAAAAACAAAATAGCCTAAGCCTACTAATATTTTGGTAACCCATCTCTAGGTTTCCTGACCCTCCCCCCCCCCTCCCTATGTATTATGTATACATAGGGATATTAGCATTAATTATATTAATTATAGGATATATTAGCATTAACGATAAATCGTTAATGCTAATATAACAATAAAGTACAAGATAGCATGCGAGGAAGCTATGTGCCACACTAATTGGCAGTGTATTTTAATTTTGAAACTCTGACGGTTAATACCGTAACTATAAATTCGTTTTTGACAAATAGCATATCGTTGGAACCGGAAAAAAATAAGGGAGAAATAAAAAAAACGATGAAATTCCAATAATTAGTTCAAGTTAAAAGCGATCATAATTATTGATCAGAGCGATACTTCTGTTAAATGTCATAGTTAGTTCACATCTGTCAAAATACCGCCTAAATTCAAATAATTAAATAAATTAAATAAAAATAATGTATACTAAATGAGTTAGTCAAACGGTCACCCATCCAAGCACTGACCGAAGCAGCAAGAGAGGCTATGCATTAGTAGCCTCCGAAATGAGGAAAAGTTCCGAGGAACCCCGTTCCCGTTTATTTTTTTAATTTAATAACATACATGTAATGCAAAAAGGTACTCTCTAGATTACACTACTTCAGTAATATGCGCACCCAATGACTTACTCTCCCTGAGCGATGTATGTGGGAAAGCATTACTGTACATAATACGCATTTAATGGACATTTCTATTGAAAGGAAAAATGATTCATGTTTGGTCGTATGTTGTATTGTTAAGTAGAAGTAGCGTATACTGTATACCCAGGAAATTTGACATAAGTAAGGCAAATTATGTCTGCGGTTAGTGGTATCATAATTATAATCTATTTATATAAAACTAAGAGTGACAGTAACACACAGACTTAACTGATCACCAATTCTCCTATACTTCCCATTGACATAGAGATTTGAAATTTGGTACATAGACTTATGGTACCTAAAAAAGAAACTTGAAGGTACTTTCACTTGCACAATTTTAATTTTAACCGCCATCTTGGATTTAATTACACACTACTATACAGGGTAGTCCAAAAGTCTCCCCCCCCCCCTCTTAACTTTTGAACGGTTTGAAATAAATTAATGAAACTTAGGGGATCTCTACCATGTAAAGGGCAACCAGCCACTTTGCCCCCAGGCCACCTAACTTCAAAATTTCAAATTGGAATGTATGTTTTTGATAGCATATTTGGATTCTACGGTGAAAAATAATAAACTTATACTTGAAACTATTTTTTCTATCACCAATATTTTGACCTCTACAGTGGGGGCAAAGATAGCAAAATAACCCTTCTGAAATAGTTAAAAATAACACTTAAATAGTTATAAAATCTAAACGGTTTGAAATAAAGTAATGAAGCTTGGGGGATCTGTACCAAATAAAAGGAAGTGTGTATTCAATCACTCGCGTACTAGGGGCAACCATCATTTTGCCCCCAGGAGCTGAAATTTACCATTTTTATACTTTTGCCCCCCCCCCCCTATATGGGGCAAAATATTGGAGATAGAAAAAAAGGTTGAAGTAAAATATTTTTATTTTTCGCCGTAGAATCTAAATCTGCTATTAAAAATCACTTCAGGTCAAAATTTTGAAGTGAGGTGGCCTGGGGGCAAAATGAGTGGTTGCCCCTGGCGTACGATTGCATGAAAACAAACTTCCCTTTAAATGGTAGAGACCCCCAAGTTTCATTCATTTATCTCTAACCGTTTAGATTTTACAACGTATTATCGGAAGGGTTATTTTCTATCTTTGCCCCTCTATAGGGGGCAAAATATTGGAAATAGAAAAAAAAGTTACAAGTAAAATTTTATTATTTTTCACCGTAGAATCCAAATATGCTATCAAAAATATACACTCCAATTTGAAATTTTGAAGTTAGGTGGCCTAGGGGCAAAGTGGTGGTTGCTCCTAGTGGGCTATAAACAAACTTCCCTTTGAATTTTAGAGATCCCCTAAGTTTCATTAATTTACCTCAAACCGTTCAAAAGTTAAGAGGGGGAAGGGGAGACTTTTGGACCACCCTGTATAAGCTTCCATTGGACCTAGAGATTTGAAATTTGGTTTGGTACATAGAATTTGGAAGATAAAGAAGAAAATTAAAGGTACTATCACTTTAACATATTGTCGCCATCTTGGATTTATCAAATATGTATAAAGTATTTTATTTATTGAAATGACCTACTCAATAAACAAATATGATTGCAATAGGTATAGAATAGTAATAATACAGGCGCTAATTCCTAGCATGAACCCCGGGGCAAATTCTAGTATATACATAATTATCAGTGGCGGCGATATCGGGCCCGCAGGGCACGCGGCGTGGGGGGCCCCGGGGATCTGGGGGCTCCTGGAGGTTCTTGAAAGGAACTAGAGGGTCCCCACTAAAAGTTTGCGGGGGGGCCCCCAATATCCGTTATCTTACCGCCGCCACTGATAATTATAATATATTGTATACATATAATAAGGTTGTAACAGTTTTAATTGGGGTAAATTTTCAGTGAAATTATTTATTTAAATTTGGGGAAAATTCATCAGGTGGACCATATTTTTTCTTTTCATTACAATTTTAATATCGGGGATCTGGAGAAATCCCACTTACTTTTTATTATTTTAGTTTTAAATTTCCGTGTAGGTTTTACGACTAAATTTTATAATTATTTGATCAACCCGTTTTTATGTTTTGTGTGGTTTTCTTAAGATACGCCATGCTGGTTTTACCGAGGAGAGGCTTTTGGAACGGCGTGGTGGCCGGCGGCTTCGGCCGTGAGGCCGAACCTCTAAAAGAATATGTTTAATGTTCAAAAAAATTTTTTTAAAGTAAGTTCAGCAGTGTTTTACGTTTACGTTAATTTTCATAGTCGTTCTCTCCAACTGTTTTTTTAAATTCAGAACCACTCCAGAACCCTTCATGTGAAGGTAAGCTTTCCTTTCTTTTGGCCGCAAATGGTGGCACATTTCTTTCTGTCGTAATTGGATTTCGCATTTTAGTTTTTTCCTAGATGGTAATGTTCTCCTTTTATTTAATTTCTAGGGTGGTTGGTCTGGGGCCGAAGTGGTCTTTCCGTCGATCAGATCCTCAACCATCTTTCAACCATCTAACTCGCCAACAAATTTATTTTTAGTTTAAGATAGTTTAATCAGCCAATATATATTTTATTTATGTTTCATGTGATGGGTTGGTTCTTGTCCCATGTAATAGAAAAGAACCTGGCGCCGATATATCAATATATGTTTTCATTTTTATTGTAATTAATTTCATTTTTTTAAAAACTAAAACCCACCCCTACTACCTACTGAGTTGGGCATAATCTAAAATGAATGTACTGGTTACAAGGTATCATTATTTCAATAACTGTAGTAAACTCATTATATCTGTGAGTGTATGTTAGTAATATTTTTGTGAATATTAAGCCTGGTACACACCAAACGCGCATTCGCAAACAGGGTTTGCAAACGTTTGCAATCAACCGCAAACACAACGTCCACACCGGACGTGCATTCTTGACAAACAGGTGTTTGCAAACGTTTGTCGTTGTCCCCACTTATTCTCAATTATTTTCTTATACACTACATCATCATCAGCATTTAAGATTATTATTTCTACAAAAATAAAATCCCAAAACATATAAAGAAGAAATTGTATACAAATAGAAATGTGTTCTATTGGTAAAAAAAGATAAATATCAATGTATAATTTAGTTTAACGCGGGCCCATAGGCCTGTGCCTTTAGTTATGAGCTTAATAACAATATATTTATTTAAATAAATACATAGTATGACTTTTTTTAACTTTTTAACATTTTTAACTTTTATGTCATTTATATATGTATTTATCTATTTAATATGGCGTTTTTGATCTTGGATTTTTATCAACTCATATCTTTTACTATCTATCCCCTTTTTTCATTTACATAAAACCAATAAAGGCTATATAATGGAGTAAAATCAATTTGAAAATATTAATTTAATTACTATTTATTAATTAGTATATATTATTAGTTAATACATAGGTATTAGATGCTGTAGGCTGTAGTCATGAATAATACGAATAAAAAAAATACTTTTCAAGTCAAACCAAAGTCTGTTTGCGAATGCTCAAGGAGTTTGCTCAAAAAGCGTCCACACCAAACGCTCACAAACAGCAAACATCCTTTAATGTACCGACTCTACCCGGAGCGCCCGCGACACAAACAAGCATTCGTTCGTGCGCGCGGTGCCGTCCACACCGGCCGCGCATCCCTGTTTGCAAACACGATGCGCGTCCGGTGTCGACGCGGCTTTTTATATTGTTAATTCAATTTAGGATCTACAATCTACATTTTACTAACCAAAAATATATTGCTATTTTTAAATTTGACTGATGTCATGACGAGTTTCAAGAATTTTTTAAATTTTGCACACAATGAAAATACAGCTGTGGTTGAGGACGACGTTGACACAATGTAAAGGGTCGAAACGTCTCATAAATAAAAAAAATGAAAACTAACCAGTTTTGATTATATTTTTTATTTTAAACCTAACATCCATAAAAAAAATCTATTTATACTGTGGTTCTCTTTCACATTTTTTAAAAACGGGTGGAAAAACAGTTTTGTTTTATTACATGCTTGAAGGGAAGGACAAAGCATTTATGCATAGGAATGTCCTGTAAACTTTCTGCAAAATCCTAAGAATGGTAAATGAACAAGAGTAATTTAACTCCTTGTATTATTATTAGACGTTTCCGTATTTTTCTAAAACTTAGGGGCTGTTGTTAAAGGGTAAGTAATCAAAGAGACGGACGGCTTAAGACGAAGCAGGGTCGGGGGCTCCTTTGTCTGAAGCGTAGGGTCGGGGTTGTTGTTGAAAAGGCAGATCTTGGAAGGTTTGGGTCCGAAGTTTAGTGGCGGGCAGAGGAGGGGGAGAGTGGACCAGGTGACTTGACGATGGAGGGGGTAGATCCACCTGGGGAGCGAGCCTGCATTCCAGCAGTCACCGCCGTTCTACCTTGCCTGTCGTACTTCTCTCTGTCCGTCTACCTCAAACATAATACACTCACCTCATATATGCGCTCCGGAATATGAAGCCCAAGTTGGAGCCCAAACCAAGCACGGATAGCAAGAATCAGGTAATTTTTCGTTGTTACTTGTGCTTACAATGTTATAACAGTGATTTATTCGTAGCTAAGATCAGTTTTGCACTAACCTACTCTACTTAAACAAAATCCGGTATCCTGCAAGGCAACACAACATCCTCCCGTTCTCTTTTCAAACGAAGAGTTGGCGTGCGGCGTGCCTTCTTGTAATCTCTTCATCAGCTTATCCAACAGTGTGTTATATTTTAAAGCCGGAAATCGAATAAATACGTATGTACTATATTACCGTAATAATTATCTTTGCGTCTTCAACTTACATATTATATAGTTCAGTGTTTGAGGAGGTAAATGTAGTAGGTAATCTCCGGTTATAAGGTGTAAAAGAATGCCGCTTATTTCATCCGTTTCCCAAGCTAATCCTCATATAATTTTAATCGAATCTTAAACTGTATATATATTTTTTTTATAACTATTAAGTATGTGTATGCAGTATCTTGTGTGAACAGATGATCGTTGTTATTATTTGGTTTTATTAAAAAATATTAAGTGCTTCAAGTATATTGGCAATGTTAAATATTAGTCAAAGGGAATCCCGCCTACGTTACTAAGTGTCATCCAGTTTACTTAATATGCATAATATAATAATATATAATTTTATGTGAATACTTTCATACTCGCATATTTTTTTTGTTTACCGTTTTTTATTACTTATTCACTTTACGTTAACTTAATTGTGATTTCTATCAACTCAGTTTGTATTTAATCTTGGCGATAGTTCTCATAAATTTCTGTAACATAGCAAGTCTGTGGAATTATTTTTTTGTTAAAAAAATCTTTTAACCGAATGATTCTCAAGTGTTTGGAGACCATCATTCATTTTTTGATATTGAGAAGATTTTTTTCTATTACTATTATTATTTATTACTTTTATAAAGAAGCTTCTTTATTATTCCTATCGCAATTACAACGTCAGACTTCTTGCTTCGCAAGTTCTAAAATAGTTTAATGTAGGTAATAAATTAACCTACTGTGAAACAGTATAAAATCCGTTTAGGTGCCCCTAAAGCAACAGTTTGTTTGCGTTGTAATTTCAATATAACATATGATAACCAGCACCAGCACATGTTAAATTACAAACAAGAAAAATCATAATAACCTGAGTTAAAGTAAGAGGCTGATAAACAAAATAATACAAACTATAAGCTGTTGAATGAACAACTTTATGGATATCGTGGGAATACGAGGTATTATTGGATGAAAAAATAGCCGAGAAAGGAGTTGGTTTATCTCTATTTTACTAAGCTTTGTTTCAGCTCCTTTCTTATCGTTGATTTATACTCTTATGCATAAAGAAAAATAATAATAAATACTACTACTAATAATAATAAGTATAACAATTAGTAATTATTTATCAATCCCATTCTTTCAGTTGTTCTCTTTTCTTGATGATTATCTGTTACTATCTCTATCTAAACACAAGGGATCTGGTTACATAGTTTTATTTATTCCACTCGGGCGCTTCCTGAAGTTAATCTCTTTAGTTATGTGTATTTTATTTATTATCCTATATTAAATTTAAATGTATAAAACTAAAAATATCTCTAAACTATGTCTAAACTAAATCACGTCTATTATCTAAAAGGATCACTGAAGTGTTCTTTCTGTATTTAACATTCACATGGTTAGTACCTGCAGTATTTTAATATGACACCTGATAAATTAACAAATAAAACATAGATAGTTTTATCTCTGTGACTCGTTTACAGAGTAATTATCCTACATTTCCATACGCATGGCTAATGTGTAAACACGATGGAGATTTCAACATCCTGTGTTTTGGGTCTTTTTAAAAGTATAGATCTTGGATAATTTCTTACCTAATAAATATACACTCTCTTTAATGTGCATTTTTAATATAAATAGGGGACGTTTATATGTGGAGTAAATGTATTTTTATTGTATTGAATAATCGTCCGGATTAATTACAAAAATGTATCTGATACTGCAGACCGCATCTGATTCTTATAAGCGGACTTGGTTTTGAACTTCATCATTATGGTAATAACCCTTTCTATAAATTATTATGATGAAAAGAGTGCCATTACTGCTTTTAAGAAGTTCCATCGCTCCATTAAGAGTAGTTATCATAACAATATAAGTGTCACACTATCTTGGGGTGTGTATGATTATGATTGTATTATGATAAACAATACTTTGCTATTTACAGTTCTATCCTATCAAGTGTGGGAAGAAACCCCAGTTTATGAGCACATTATATTTCTAGACTTTTTAATTAACTATAATTAAAAATATTCTATTTCCTTGGTGATCAGTATATTTAAGATTGTTAAGGCTTAATATTTTTACAAACATTTTAATTTAATTTTAGAAATGAACCCTCATTATTTCATTAAGTCTCTAAATTAATCTTCTCAAGAGCGTCCACCTGAAAGTAATAGTTAATTCATTTATAATTTTCATAAATAAACCTTTTTATTTTATAATATTTGAAATAACGTTATTTAAGTTATTTAAACTTTTTCTTTTAGTTATCCCTTTTACTTTATTCTTTTTGAATTATTAAACATCTACCTTCTTTCAATGTAATAAAAATTTATAGAAATAGAATAAAAAAAAGAGCATACAATCATTTATATAATTGAGTAGTGTCCTGACGACGTCGACGACTCACCACAAAAATGATTTGTTATTTGTAAGCTAAAGGTCCTCATGCACGGTCAAAATGTTTGCACAAACATTTTGACCGTGGGGCTGTTTGATGTTTGCGCAAACATGATGTTTGAAGTCTGAAGGCCCTCATACACGGTCAAACATTTTGAACATGTATGGGGCTGCTTGATGTTTGCGCAAACATGATTTTTTATCTAAATTTCCCCGAAATCAGGTTTGCGCAAACTTTTGCTCAAAATGTTTGATCGTGTATGGGGGCCTTGAGGCCTAAATTTGCCCGACATCAGGTTTGCGCAAACATGATGTTTGAAGTCTGAGGCCTAAATTTGCCCGACATCAGGTTTGCGCAAACATGATGTTTGAAGTCTGAGGCCTAAATTTGCCCGACATCAGGTTTGCGCATGATGTTTGAAGTCTGAGGCCTAAATTTCCCCGACATCAGGTTTGCGCAAACATGATGTTTGAAGTTTGAGGCCTAAATTTGCCCGACATCAGGTTTGCGCAAAATGTTTGATCGTGAATGGGGGCCTTAAGGAACCATATTCATTCCAATAAAAATAAATGCTTGTTTTGATTTGCTGGTCTCAAAATAAATATATAACTTATCTAAATTGATTTACTTAATTTTTTCTAATGCATATATTATATATTACATTAGTATTATATAGGCAATATATCAATAATTATTATTTATCACCATAAAGTGTTGGTCCTCTTGTATATTACAGCTCTAGTATATGCTATATACATATTTAAACATTAAGATTAGACTTTTACAACAACAAGGGTTTGTTCGTAGAAACATTCTTCATGTAAAAGTAGTTGTTCATGTAAACATTCTTGTTAGTTTTAGTTATTCCAGGTGTGATAAATATATATGTAGTTTGCCATGTCATATGCCATTCATCGTGTAACTACTAATTCTGTGATTATTTTATTTCATCTTTCTTTTAAATATCGTTCATGAAGTTGATGTCATAAGGGTCTGAAGCCATTTTTTGTTGGGGTCGGAACAGATTGAATTGTTATTTCCGGACTACTTTGTTGTCATATTATGGTCTTTCAAACTTTTCTTTCGACGTATTAGCTCTTTAGATAGTTCTCTCCATGGCTAACACATAAGCAACTTCCTTCTTATAATATAAATATTTTTTATTTTATTTTTATTTTTTGAATCTATGAATTATTAAAATTGTCATCAGATCTTGAGAGTCCTGTCATAAGCCGTCAAAAATATTTAATGTATGTTGATTACACGAAACCATATTATTAAATTTTCAATAAATTTATTTTTGCTTTAATAGATATCTCGTAACGATGGATAAAAAAATAATTTCCTAGTTTTATCACATCCACAGTATTATATCTTTAAAAAAAGGATTCAGTGTAGGATTAATAATACTGGTTAAGCTCCTTTGTAATTTTCTTTGGTATAATGATGATATATGATAATAGTCAATGGAAATCCCATGGCTGCTGAGTATTTTAATTTCTCCTACTTAATGAGGATTTGGTGAAAGCCAGGGAGTTTAGAACTGAACCTACTGGCGCCATAGTAACTTTACGATTTTCAAATTCCATTGCTTCATAAGGCAAACCGTCTCTAATCTTCTGATATGCAGTTTTCGAAAGGTTAACCAGACGAGGAACAACCGGTTTTGTACAATAAAACACATTTATTTTGTTCTTATCTTCTTTTGTCACCTTCTTGTATAAGCTGTGGTGTAAGGTTACGTGTATGACATTTCAAGTACACTTTTTACAAAAAAATATAGTTATGCAAAATACATCAGTGTTTTTTTTTTAGAAATATGTGAAGAGTAACGACTTATCGAATAATTATTACATTATGGAAAATATTAATGAATTCATAATTGGATACGACATTTATTTGAAATATTACACTCATATATTTTATTTTTTTATTTTTAACTGTTCTCATTAATGTGGTTCAGGGACTTTTAATTAATCTACTGTATTGTTGTAATTTATTCGCGAGTCTTAAGTAATATGATTTGTGCCATGATGCTTATTTCTAGATAATATTTAATTTTTATTAAATATTATTTTATGATCACACACACACACAATATATNATTATTATTATTATTATAATTAAAATGTCCAAAATATTCGTATAAAGCTTTCACTTGAAATCATTTTTCTTTTTATTTCTTTTATCTCTAACAAAAAAATTAACCGTTCCTTTTGATAGTTCGAGTAGTTACTTAATTTGGAATATTCTTTCATTTGTTGTTTGAAAAAAGTTCTTCGCTCGTTTCCTAGGTAGCTTTGAAGGAAATAATTAGTGCCATTTATTGATTTTACCTTAATGTATCCATTGTTTTTCAACATTTCTATTAATTTTTACATTTATTTTAATGCCTTTGTTCTCTTTAAATTTACTGTACATGTTACATGCCGTGTGTCTTTCTAAAAGTGTATGCAATAGTATATCTAATTTTCATTTCAAAATGTAAAACTATTTTTTTAGTTACTAATCTTTGTCTCAGTGAAGAAATTAAACTATCTCGGGTCAGTATTTAACTTATTTGAGGGTTAGTACAGTAAACACACTTTTTGATTTTAAAAAATATTTGTTAAGATTTGTTAATATTTTATGTATTTTACGTGTAATATATTTTTTAGAGTGTTAATCATTACAAGCACTTCTGTATGCTAATGTGCTCAATAACACATTGAACAAGGAAATGTCTTGAAATATCTTTTTGATAATTTTAACTTTATTATTATTATTAATGATAAGTAATACAAACTAAAATATCCGTATTATTTGAGATTAAATTTTTTTCTGAGTGCACCGAAGATAACGGATGATATGTGTGATCTTTCTGAAGAACAAACAAATTTTATGTCCCGATTTAAAAGTTCGACGACAGATTCCGTTTCAGACATCAGGGAACATTTTTGTTCCCTTGCCTGTGTCCTGTTGTTGGTCCCATAAGTCAACTTTCTGCGCCCATTTGTTTCTCTTCTACGAGTACATACGCACAAACATACACTTTTACTTATGCCTATATCTCCAAAAGTACTATCTATACACGGTTTTTGAAAATTAGCCCGCAGATAGCCCCAGATTAATTTCATCCGTCTGCGCTCCTTAATCTTTTAATGCGATAACCAGAGCTCCAATAAAATAGGTAAATATGTGATTAAAATATCAATGGAAGAAAATAATCAAAAGTGATCCAGAAAATCGTATTTTTCGGGGGACAGATACCCACCTTCTGCCGCCTGATTATTATTTCTATAGGCGCAGAAAGATCTCCTATTACAGAATAAATATGTTTTGTGCTTTTTGTATTTATCTTGCGGTCTGAACGCCTCTTACACATTTTTTAGGAAGTTAAAATTGCGCTAATGCATAATTGGTGCCGCACTGATGCAATAGCATATTGATATGAGAATATTTTGTTCAATTTGTCGGACCAATGCATTTTTTTTTACTTTCTCATATAAAGAGAAAGTATTGTGATAGCGCGAAAATTCGATTTTGAGATTTTGATGGATTTACACGTTTTGGGTTCCCCTGTGTGCTTTTTTTTTTTTTTTTTTAAATGTCTATCTGTCGTCTGTGCAGACGCCTAAATCCTAAATTACTGGGCCGATTTTGACGAAATTTGGCATTCATGTTCAGCAAAATGTTCAGAGAAATGAATTTTAGCTTCAAATTTGGGTACGCTAACCCCCCAAATACTCTGAAAAAAAGAGGAAAAAAATATCTCTCGTAAATGGTTCCGGCGATTTTTTTTAAAAAATTCTAAAATATAGTCCATTTAAATATGAATCAAACTATATAAGCCGTTTTCCCGGGAAAAATTCCGGGAAATAGCTTAAAACGTGGGTAGAGAGAGCTCGGGTTTGATTCCAGCCCGGAAGAAGTTATTTTTATGGTAAATTTTGATGAAATGTTCAGGAATAATTATGTGTACATACGAAAACTAATAAATGGAAAACACTGGGATAAGTAATTATGAACTCGTATATGAGAAAGTTTGTCTGAGTTGTCTCGGACCGATTTTTTTAATCAGCTTGGCGGCGCTTTGGGTTATTTCCCGTCTTCCCGGTGCTCCTGTCCTTCCCTGCTTCTAGATGTCAATATCATCTAAACTTATTTAGTGATCTTTATTCACCAAAGATTCTTGATGGTGAAGAAAGCTGGGCTTGGTATTTTTTAAATACAGGACGTGAGGGATTTTGGCCTCTATGTATTGTATGTTCTTATTATGTTTATCAGTTAAAAAGTATCTTACCTGCCTTGGATTCAAACTAATTTAGTTAAGAAATGACCTTGGTTTTAGGTGAGAGATGTAGGTTAAGCTATATTCTTAATAGTAAAGTAGTTTAATAGTAGGTTTACAATATTTTGGATAAATTTCAAAGAAATGTGGAAATGCATTTCCTAAAGGGTCTTAAGAAATTCTCTTCCTGGCTTTACTAATAACAAATAATACTTGTACTAAAAGTATAAACACTAATTTAGTGATTCTTATGTATTTATGGCATTTAATATTTCAGTTGTCTAATAGTGACTATTATTTATAAATGATTGTCAAAATTAAGACTGTTAATTTAGGACGTTGAAAAGCATATGTTAATTTTACTTTCATTTACTTGAGACATACTGGTATAAGATATTTATTTAATTGTGTGGCAGAGTAGAGAGTAAATATTCACGTAATGTTGAGAAATGGTCTTCTGGAATGTTTATCTTTATCTGATGATTCGACCTAATCTTGTAGTATAAGGAAAATAGTTGACGATTGTAGTCACGCACTTCTTTCACAGTTCCTTGCTCCTTCCGTATACTACGTGGTTTAACTCAGACTCTCATTCACTACTCTATATAAAGAAACCCAATATTAAACAAAACCTTTGCATGAGTAGTTCTTTGCATAAGCTTCTTTACAATATGCAACCTACCATCAACCGCTAACGTAATTAAATGATAAATATTTATTGATATTAAGGATCATAATATTTTGTAATATATTAGCTCTGATGTTAATTATAAAACAAATAAAGAGACTTCATATACATTATTAGATAACTGGTGTACTTACTTTTCCTTTTATACACACATTGAAATTTTGATTCCGAGCTTACCGAAGGTATCGGATGCTATGGAATTTTTGTATATCTCCGATTTCAAAAGTTCCAAGACCGAAATCTGTTAAAGACATTAGAGAACATTTTTGACCTCTTGTCTCTCTTTCAGTCTGTTGCTCTAATTTTACGATCAAGCATATCTTAAAACTTATCGCCCGATTTTAATAAAATTTTGATGGTAGATCATATTTGGCCCATTATTGGTCCCATAAGTTTCAACCTTTTGCGCCTATATGTTTCTCTTCTAGATACGCACAAACATACATTTACTTATTCCTATATCTCCAAAAGTGGTATCACACCTTTATGACATTTGGATGGTTTGACGAAAGTAGGCCACAGATAGCCCCAGATTAATTTTAATCGTCTTCGCTCGTTAAAATTTCTAAATTGATAATACCTACATGTCAAAAATCGAAATAATGTTTACACATTTAAGAAATGGGAGAAAATTTAATAAATTTTACAATAATAGGTTCAAAAAGCATAACATAATTTTAAAGTATACGAAATAATACTAAAAAAAAATGTAAAATTAAAAAAATAAATAAAAATAAGACATTAAAAAATTAAATTAGTAAAATTAAAAAAAGTAAAATTGAAGTATACGAAATAGTACTAAAAAAAGCTATTGGCCAATCTAATTGGCAGACTATTTGTGTACTGTTTCTTAAGTATAAGTAATATTTTGTTAACTTGTTATATTGTGTTATTTATTACTTAATTTTTACTACGTTTTTATTAACTTGGTTTCTTGTTTGTTTGTTTGTCCGGTACAAATCTTGCAATCAAATTTTAACTAACATCCCGAGTAGCTAGACATTTGAAACTTTCAGAACACGATGACAATGCATTATTTTAATACTTTTAGT
>KZ651376.1:188832-204849 GCA_001010745.2 Gerris buenoi
AAAAAAATATTACAATAAACTAAACTGACTATCAATAATTATAATTAAATAAAAAATTAAATTATAAAACCGAAGGCAAATAATTTTAGAGTTATGACGTCACAAATTACAAAAATGAATTTTTAGAACGCGGATAATGATCATAACCAAAGTTGTTTTCAATGTTATCAGTGACACTCCTTCTATATATAGTATTATTCTATGTTTTATAGGTTTAATATCAGCTTTCTAGATGTTTGTCATTTATGTGTAGTAAATAAATTCGGAACTATTTATTTTCACTAACATTATATATGTATAACAATAACAATCATATTAACATTACATATAACAGAAAATTTAAAAACGTAGTATACAAAAAGTTCTTTTTATCTTGTAATTATTATCTTTATCTTGAAGCATAACTTGCTGAAAGCATTCTCTTTTTTCCATGTTCTATTGCACATTTTACCCGGTAAGTTGTTTAGTAAGTGGGATCAATAATAAAAACATAATGCTGTGGGTTATAATGGAGTGGCTAGTGACAAAGAAAAAGAAAATAGAGCGGAGTAAATAAAACTCTTTTTCCATTGCGTGCGTCCGTAATTTTCCAACCTGCCTGAAGAAAACTCTTATTTTTCTTAGTCCTTTGATTTATGTTTGGTTTTTTAATTTTTTACTAAAATCGTTTTAAAAAGTAGTTTGTTCTTTTATAATTTTTAATCTATGTTATAATAAAGTTAAATAAACGAAATAATTAAACACCAAGATCATTTTAGCGAAATCTTATATCTTTATTTTGATAATGCCAGCTAACAAAACATGTATAATTGGCTAACTTCTTTAGAAATAATTTTTTAAAATTCTATTTTGTATAAAATTGTGTTGTACGACTTATTGAGTTACGACATTTTTATTAATAATCCCCAAGAATTCTTCTATACAGTTATCTGTATTAAATTGCGTTGAAGCACCGTTAAACAGTTAGCTCTTTTGTTTGATGAAACTTCACTCGTTTTCTTCTCTTATGCACTTCACCGGTACAGGTTTTTAGTTTTCCCTTTTTTTTGTATTGTTACTTTGTTGTTGTAGGTATCCTAGGTTTGTTTGAGATTTTCCACGGATGTTGACCCGTCCGAGCGTTTTGTCGAACCTTTTCTTTGAAGAATTGAGAGTGTGGAATGTTATGGCGGTGGAACGGTCTGATAGACAGCTGTTGTGTCTGGCCAACACCTATCCAATCCGATGGCCAGAAGGCCCAAGGACGGAATGCGACCTTGAGAAAGGTCTGTGCTTACTACTACCTCTCCGAGGTTCCTCCCCGGTTTAATAACAATGTTTGTACACCCAGTGAAGCCGAGGTTTATGTCCCCCCCCCCTTCTTGACCGGGCACAGAACAGAGCCTTCTTTTTTAATATCCGGCAATTACTTGGTTATCTGACTCCTTCCTTCCCGAAATCCTTGAAATTAAATACATCCTGAAAGATTACTTTTACTTTCTTGATCACGACGAAAAATGAGATATTGTGAAATATTTTTGATCGAAAATCTACTTTAAAAATAGAACGATCAAACATTTTTTCTTAGTATTCATGTTTTGGAAGCTATTTCGGTGTATTATCAAATTATATAATATATTCAGTTATTATTCCAAATGGTAATCATTAGTAAGTGATATTGTGAAATACAGTAGGAAAAATAACTTATGTTTGTGAATTTTTATGTAACAAATTTAGCCGCAAGCACATCTGCTGTTATATAACTTCGATAATTTTAAATTTTAATTTTTGTTGATTCTAATTTAGTTCTCGTTCCTCTTGCTTTAAGGGATTTCACTTTTTAATTTGTCTCTTTTACATCTCAAAAGTGTCTATTTTTGTTTGTATGAAAGATATGAACAAGACTAGAACAACAACTTAATTCTTAATCCAATATCATTATTTAAACTTGAAGTGATAGATATAGATGTATAATAATACATGTTGCACACTAAATATACTTAGTGCTATCATTTCTACACAGCATTTATGTAAAAAATATAATAATAAGAATCGATTGCTCATGATAATCGTATAACCTTTACTCTGTATGGTATGGCTTGATTTTGTTTTCCTTTCTTGTGTTCTCTTCTCCTGATGATAAAATGACTTTCTCCTTAAATTTCGCACTTCTCTTACGTTGTGAGAACAAAGATCGTATCAAGTTGCCTTTGCTAAGAATGATTATAGAGCATAGCGAAGTCACTATACTCGATAGTTAAATATAATTATTTTTAAATATCGAATTCTAATTACTACACATATAATATAATATAATCTTCAATGTGTGCCCAATATGAATAATCTGAACTGGATCGAACTGTATTTCACCTCCTTGAAAAGAAATAATAAAGTGAGTAATGTTTTGATAATTACTATCCAGATTAGAATATAATAATTACATTTAAGTATAAATTAAAACAGAAGTATTGTAGAATGTTTATATTAAGATATATTAAAGAGTGTAGAAGTTACTTCACTTCACTTTATAACCGTGTACCTTTTCTTTAATATGCACTACTTTTAATTTGTATATTATTATTATTAATTTGCTTAGAATTCAAGGAAGACCGTATTTTATTTTTGGTTTGGTGGAAAATATTTAGTGGCTTGTGATATAAAGAATGCCTATATGCTTTGCCGGGGAGTGGTGGAGAGCGGGGCGGCTCTAGTAGAAGGAGAGAATTAGGCGCCATACCAGAGGAATCTGGAACTTACCAAGATGGCAAGGTGAGGTCTTCTAATCCTGCATTCCTTCCCCACCAAACCCAACCCAACCCTAATCCCACTAATATCTATATAATTGCCATTGGCCAAAAAAACCTTCTGCCTCAACATTTAACTGTCCGTTCTTCTTTTAAACCGAAACGATATCATTCTGGAGGCTATGGTGACAATCGATCTCGTTAAATTTCGAGCTGCGTGAACTGAAATAATTTTGCCGAACCAAAGAAGGGAAAAGAGGTTGTACGTTTGTATTTATTATTGTCGTAAAAGATTCTTTTTAAAAATGACTTTATTTCACTAGCAATGAAATTAATGTGGATACTTCTTTTGTATATCTTTTTATGGAATAGGGATTATTTTTTGTTTCACATGTCAGAAATCCCTGAATAAGTGTAAATTGTTGCTCTTTGAATTGTCTAATTAAAATCAAACGATTAAATGTTGTAAATTATACTAAACCCTCATAACACTTATTTAAGTAACCTAACCTGGTTATGTAGAGTTATATAGTCTGAGTCTGTGTTGTGTGATGGAGGCGTGTGTTCGTCTCGTATCGTTTTTGTTTTAATGTTTCTTAAATATAATATACCTTTTTAGACTAAATGTGTGTTTTATTCTTTACGCAACATAAAAAAGTATTATTATTTTCTATTACCTTATATACAATATTTTTATTGGAAATAACATATTTTTTATAGAAAAATAATTTTGAAATTAGTTTTAGCCTATTTTTGATTTTGTCTTGAAAACAGTTCTTGTCCTTATTGTACTTATACTTTATTCTGCATAATGTATGGAGTTGGTGGTGTACGTGACCGGCTGCCTTCAGTTTCTAATCCTTTCACAGTACCGTATTTACTCTTATAAATCCTCTCAGTCTAATCCCATGCAATACTAACTAACGGTTGTGTTCTTTAAGTTTCTACAGAGTACACTGCTTAAGTAAATTTGTTGTAGCTGTATAAGTAATTTCAAATCAATGTTGGGAAAAATGTTTGAAGAAGTATTTATTGTCCAAAAGAAAGATTTTGACGGAACTAGCTAACATGGGGTTTATTTATAAACCCCAAAAAAACGCTTTTTATAAACATTGACAATTGGACACATTTTGTAAATATGTACGTATTGAGCTATTTTACTTGATATGTACAATATATATATATATATTTTTTTTTTTAGACGATAAAAGGTTACCATCTAGGTAGCAGAGCATCAATTAGATGTCTATTTGTATTAGTATAATAACTAATAAGAAGTCTTATTCATGGTATATTTCTTTGTTAAGGCATGTTAGCACATAAATGAAAATTATATTTTGGGATTCATAATTTCTTAAGTCTATCAATATTATTATTGTTATTTCCTTCTCTTTGGTATTGCTTGTAGGTTGCAAGAATATGAACTGCCAGGATGTTAGCGCTTTTATATCACGGGTTTATTAGTTGGCTGACACAGTATATTGATGGCATTGTTGATTGAATAATAAATTACACATACCTCATCCTGTATTTCATCCCACTCATAAGTTTTATACTTCTTTCTTACCGTATTTATAGGATGCTAGGGGCATGTGCTCAAACGATTGGAGCAGAAGACCGTCCGTTCGTCGCCAAGACCCATTCACATTCCTTCCATATATCCGTCTGTATAGGCGGTGTCGGTTTCTTCTTATCTCTTTCATCTTTTGTCAATTCAGCAAGATATTTTCCTATTTTTAACTTAATTTTTTTTTAGTAATTTAGCTTAAACCGTAAGTTGTTGCGATGATTCTATCTTTCTTACGTCTTATTTCACGCCCTGGATCCCAGGTAAAAATAACCGGTGTAACTTGTCTAGCTATCTATCCTTTCCACAACGAGCTTTTATGATGAAGAAGAAATGTCTTGTAGGAGTTGAAAAAAGGAAATGATAAAAAAAAAACTTTTTGATTTATAGTGGGGAGTGCACAAACCATAACCTGCCGGAAATCCTTAAATGTCCTTTAATTGTTGTTCCTTTCTTCTCCACGACTCTTTACACGTCGGTTTTTTAAGAAAACAGAAAAAATGGTTCGTTTTTTTCTTCGCTATTATGTTTTCTTTGGCTTCTCAGGAATCTTTGCTTTTATCTTAATTACTAATGGGTGTATTAATTTCTCTATTCTTATCGGGAAGTCTATGGCTTAGGTGAATTATTATTGATTATAAATATAATTTTATTTAATTATGTATTTCAATTTTACATGTAATTTCTTAGCAGAGCTCGTCTTCTCTAGCCGGACTAGATCTTTTCCTTTAAGATCCTCTTTAAAGGTTAGTTGGGCTCTTTGCTCTTTGTTTGTCCACACTTGAAAGTTTAACTGGAGGAAGTCATTACTTTAAGCAGTACTAGTTTTCTTTAATTTTTAATACCTATTTTCATTTTAATCAAACGCAGTATGAAGATCACTTTATAAAGTAAATAGTTTAATTGAATTAGTTGACACTGATTATTTGTGTTTATAAGTGAATCTTTGCGTACCAATATTCAAGCAAATTTTTATCAAGAGATTATTTTTTAATGTCAGTGGTACAAGGTAGTATACAGTACACAATAATAACTTAGATTCTATTCTGTTACGAGTTTTTGGTTCTTGAAGGCATTAGAAGTGATTTGTTGATGTAGATGGCATATTTTACATTGATCATGTTTATGAGGCATTATAATCGGTCAAAGCGAAGTGGTTGCAGTTATAATATTTGAGAGGATGCAACTGTTATGCGGGGTTGGTATACCCGAGTGTGCTGCGGTTGAGTCGCCCGCCAGCTGTTCGAGGCTACAAAAGTGGATCCTATTCCAGGACCCGTTGCAGCGGCTGAAGGACACAAGTCGTCTCTAAGCGTGAACTTGAGGCCGGGATCTGTTGCGCAGTCAGGTCCGATACGTCTTGCGTAACAGGAGCCCGGCGGGTGAGGGGTTAGCCGACCGATGGGGGTCAAGGGCAGTACCTACCGCTCTGTCACCGCTACGCGTACCCCGACTTTACTTTCAAAATTGCATTGTCTCTCGCTGAGGCGTGCCCGGCCCCATTGTTATCATACGTCGTTATTATGTTACGACTCATGCTTCTTGCCCTATAATAATTAATATCTCCTGTTACCAAAGTCGAGAAAACAAGTTCTTATACTATTATGTAGGCTTTCGCAGTTGATCTCAATATGGAGTTCTAGGTGAAGTTCTAGGTGGTGAGCTCGTCATATAGGGTTGGAGTCCACATGACTTGAACCCTATAACGAGGTCGTATACCTTAAATGACGGAGTTATTAAACGCGACTTAACCCCTAAATGACGTTGTCACCATCGGAAGGCATGGAACTTCAAGAATAGTTTTGTTTTACTGTGTTACTTTCTCCTGGCTTGGCTTCTCCTCGTGTTAATAACACCAGAGACTAGAGACCAAGTACTGCTAGATATACGTAATATGCTATTAACTTGACCTAGGTTTTTTTTTTTCTATATAGTGCTCTAATTTGAATAAATATTCCTTAAATTTTCAATTAATAAGTATATGTTGTTATTTTATTATCAATGTTTATCGAAAACAAGATATAAAATATGTAAACTTATTCTATAAATTGTTCAAGTTTCTACAAGAAGCTGGTCTGAGTTCGAGGCTCCATAGCTCTGAGATTTACTTCTGAATATGCGATCTCACGTTTCTGCTTCTGAAAACAACTGTGTAGCCAGAACAATTCACACGGACCTAAATAAATTTAACTTTTATTAAATAAAATTTAACTTAAAATCCATCGGTTAAAGTTTTAGTTTTTAGTAGGTACAGGTTAAAGTTAAAGATTTGATTCACGCACACACATTATGATCTCATGAACTCTCATGATTCCCTCCAGGGTTGCCCTATATAAAGCACAAGCAAGTAAGGTTGATGCTAAATACAGAATTTCATTTAATAACTTTTGTTTAATGTCTAAANAACCGGTGTAACTTGTCTAGCTATCTATCCTTTCCACAACGAGCTTTTATGATGAAGAAGAAATGTCTTGTAGGAGTTGAAAAAAGGAAATGATAAAAAAAAAACTTTTTGATTTATAGTGGGGAGTGCACAAACCATAACCTGCCGGAAATCCTTAAATGTCCTTTAATTGTTGTTCCTTTCTTCTCCACGACTCTTTACACGTCGGTTTTTTAAGAAAACAGAAAAAATGGTTCGTTTTTTTCTTCGCTATTATGTTTTCTTTGGCTTCTCAGGAATCTTTGCTTTTATCTTAATTACTAATGGCTGTATTAATTCCTCTATTCTTATCGGGAAGTCTATGGCTTAGGTGAATTATTATTGATTATAAATATAATTTTATTTAATTATTTCAATTTTACATGTAATTTCTTAGCAGAGCTCGTCTTCTCTCGCCGGACAAGATCTTTTCCTTTAAGATCCTCTTTAAAGGTTAGTTGGGCTTCTTTGCTCTTTGTTTGTCCACACTTGAAAGTTTAACTGGAGGAAGTCATTACTTTAAGCAGTACTAGTTTTCTTTAATTTTTAATACCTATTTTCATTTTAATCAAACGCAGTATGAAGATCACTTTATAAAGTAAATAGTTTAATTGAATTAGTTGACACTGATTATTTGTGTTTATAAGTGAATCTTTGCGTACCAATATTCAAGCAAATTTTTATCAAGAGATTATTTTTTAATGTCAGTGGTACAAGGTAGTATACAGTACACAATAATAACTTAGATTCTATTCTGTTACGAGTTTTTTGTTCTTGAAGGCATTAGAAGTGATTTGTTGATGTAGATGGCATATTTTACATTGATCATGTTTATGAGGCATTATAATCGGTCAAAGCGAAGTGGTTGCAGTTATAATATTTGAGAGGATGCAACTGTTATGCGGGGTTGGTATACCCGAGTGTGCTGCGGTTGAGTCGCCCGCCAGCTGTTCGAGGCTACAAAAGTGGATCCTATTCCAGGACCCGTTGCAGCGGCTGAAGGACACAAGTCGTCTCTAAGCGTGAACTTGAGGCCGGGATCTGTTGCGCAGTCAGGTCCGATACGTCTTGCGTAACAGGAGCCCGGCGGGTGAGGGGTTAGCCGACCGATGGGGGTCAAGGGCAGTACCTACCGCTCTGTCACCGCTACGCGTACCCCGACTTTACTTTCAAAATTGCATTGTCTCTCGCTGAGGCGTGCCCGGCCCCATTGTTATCATACGTCGTTATTATGTTACGACTCATGCTTCTTGCCCTATAATAATTAATATCTCCTGTTACCAAAGTCGAGAAAACAAGTTCTTATACTATTATGTAGGCTTTCGCAGTTGATCTCAATATGGAGTTCTAGGTGAAGTTCTAGGTGGTGAGCTCGTCATATAGGGTTGGAGTCCACATGACTTGAACCCTATAACGAGGTCGTATACCTTAAATGACGGAGTTATTAAACGCGACTTAACCCCTAAATGACGTTGTCACCATCGGAAGGCATGGAACTTCAAGAATAGTTTTGTTTTACTGTGTTACTTTCTCCTGGCTTGGCTTCTCCTCGTGTTAATAACACCAGAGACTAGAGACCAAGTACTGCTAGATATACGTAATATGCTATTAACTTGACCTAGGTTTTTTTTTTTCTATATAGTGCTCTAATTTGAATAAATATTCCTTAAATTTTCAATTAATAAGTATATGTTGTTATTTTATTATCAATGTTTATCGAAAACAAGATATAAAATATGTAAACTTATTCTATAAATTGTTCAAGTTTCTACAAGAAGCTGGTCTGAGTTCGAGGCTCCATAGCTCTGAGATTTACTTCTGAATATGCGATCTCACGTTTCTGCTTCTGAAAACAACTGTGTAGCCAGAACAATTCACACGGACCTAAATAAATTTAACTTTTATTAAATAAAATTTAACTTAAAATCCATCGGTTAAAGTTTTAGTTTTTAGTAGGTACAGGTTAAAGTTAAAGATTTGATTCACGCACACACATTATGATCTCATGAACTCTCATGATTCCCTCCAGGGTTGCCCTATATAAAGCACAAGCAAGTAAGGTTGATGCTAAATACAGAATTTCATTTAATAACTTTTGTTTAATGTCTAAATCAATAATGTCACATTCACACGTGTCATATGACCTCCACAAGGTTGTCATGGTGATTAATCAGTAAAACTAAAAAACAAGTTTAAAAAATGATATCATATTAGGCTTGTTCCAACAACACTTCAAACTAGTCCCAAACTAGTTTCCAACTGTACGACGCAAGCGCATTAGCGAAAAACGGTCAATTGTGGTCCGTTGCGCATGTGTCGGACAGTTCCAAACCAGTTTGAATTGTGGTTGGAACAAACCTATTTTGTTAATGTAGATAAACTAATCCTTATATGTGATTGTTTTGTAAAGTTATTTATTGGAATACGACAGTAATTTTTATGGATACAAATCTTTTACCTACTGCAGTTTAAAAAATAGTATTTCTTTAATATTCGCAATGTACTGACATTGTTGTTTTGAATCAATTTTAACTAGAACCGCACGAGAACAATATGTTAAAAAAATAAGCTATAGCTCTATTTAGGAGGTCGTGGAGATTTCCTACTCAATGCATATAAATATTTGCAAACATCGAAAGCTCTCAACACAATAGACTGCTTAATGGTTTCAGCCATTACCTCCCGTCCCACATACGTTTATTCTGCTTTAAATATCAACATTTACATGTACTAGATCTTTGCTTAGTCCAGCATTTTTTTACCTTTATACATAGATATATTATTTTCTATTAAAATAACAAAAACTTAATAACGTTATTTTTATTCCCTTAACTTATTTTAACTGTTATTTTTCTCTCCATTGCACAAGTAATAGTGTTATATTAAGTACTTCTGAACTTACCAAAGGTAACAGGTAACGGAAGCTTTGTACTCGTTCTGAAGAACGAAAAATGTTTAGGTCTTTTTAGGTTCTAAAATTCCTAGACAGAATTCGGTTTCAGATATCAGAGAGCATTTTTGGTTCCGTGTCAGTCAGTGGGTCTGTCGCTCAATTTTTGCGAGCCAACATATCTTAAAAATTACTAATTATGACTAGAGAGGTTAATAAAATGTAACACAACAATATTGTCACCACAATTTTTAAACAATATGTAATATAAATATTGTTGTGTTACATTTTATTAACCTCTCTAGTCATAATTATGAAGTGGTACCACAAAATCTCAGTCAAAACAACCAACTATTTGTTAAAAATTACTTGTCCATAAAAATGTCAATGGTAGGTTATAATTAGTCAATTGTTTGTCCCATATAAGTTTCAACCTTATTTGCGCCCATTTGTTTATCTTTTACTGAAACATTAATTTAATTTCGCCTATATTTTAAAAAATCTGATTTTTATGAAATTTTGGTGGTTCGTTGAAAGTAGCCCACAGACGGAACCATGTTAATTTCAACCATCTACGCGTATTTAATATTAAAGAAAAACCCTAAATTAATATAAACTTTCTGCGCTCTCTACAGAGACAGTATTAACTCAATCTTTTATACCTCTACATTTGGCTAAATTTATACTTAAATACATGTTATACTTAAAATCATTAAATTTTACGAAATTGGACTGAAGGAAGCCAAGTGCAACGCTAGTTGGCAGAGTATTTTAAATTGTGATTTTTCTTAATAGGTAATAAAAAAAACTAATTTGTGATGTTTTTTATTGATTTAATCAGAATGAGAATTATTTTATGCGATAGCTATATTTATATTTATTTTAGCTATATTTATATTAGATTATATTTATGCGATAGCTTATTTTAAGATAGAAACGAATATTTTTGCAAGGGTTGGAGCTATTAATAGTTATAAATGTGTTGCATTCGTATATTGGTGTATGGCAAAGCATTCAATGTATACCTTCAGTTAAATATGGGTTCCAATTACGTTTTTAATGAAGAGTCAAGCTCTAATCACGGACATGTAAATCGTCCCCTTTCTTTATCTGATATTGAAAAAGATGATTGAGCAGGCTGTTTGCTTGGACTCGACCTCCTAGTTTGGACCTTCTAAGTTTAGGTGGATTCTGTCTCGGTATCCTCTCACCTCACTGCATTATTCNCATGTTAATTTCAACCATCTACGCGTATTTAATATTAAAGAAAAACCCTAAATTAATATAAACTTTCTGCGCTCTCTACAGAGACAGTATTAACTCAATCTTTTATACCTCTACATTTGGCTAAATTTATACTTAAATACATGTTATACTTAAAATCATTAAATTTTACGAAATTGGACTGAAGGAAGCCAAGTGCAACGCTAGTTGGCAGAGTATTTTAAATTGTGATTTTTCTTAATAGGTAATAAAAAAAACTAATTTGTGATGTTTTTTATTGATTTAATCAGAATGAGAATTATTTTATGCGATAGCTATATTTATATTTATTTTAGCTATATTTATACTAGATTATATTTATGCGATAGCTTATTTTAAGATAGAAACGAATATTTTTGCAAGGGTTGGAGCTATTAATAGTTATAAATGTGTTGCATTCGTATATTGGTGTATGGCAAAGCATTCAATGTATACCTTCAGTTAAATATGGGTTCCAATTACGTTTTTAATGAAGAGTCAAGCTCTAATCACGGACCTGTAAATCGTCCCCTTTCTTTATCTGATATTGAAAAAGATGATTGAGCAGGCTGTTTGCTTGGACTCGACCTCCTAGTTTGGACCTTCTAAGTTTAGGTGGATTCTGTCTCGGTATCCTCTCACCTCACTGCATTATTCATGCCATGTGTGCAGTATGATAACTAGTTATTTACAACCGCTATCTAAACCTTTACAGGTCATCTCATACTTTACCTTTGTCTCTCCTCTGATCCTTTATAACCTTTATAGTCGAATATAGAAAGCCAATGTTTCGACGTAACCTTTGATAAAGGAAATTATAATAATGAAGCTTAATTTTAAGTTCCAACAAAAAAAGGACTCAATATACAAACGTGAATCTTTACTAAATAGTTAAGCTTTGAGTGCATAAGTTAGTAATTACTTATTATTTATCAGATAGAACCAGACCGGTTTTTATAATTTATTTCTGTGTGCCTGTAATCGGGTGGGAATAGTAATTATAACTTTTCTCATTTATACGTATATTCTGGGTACTTTGTAAACGGAAATTGTAGTTGTTTTTATGACGACGAACTTAATTTTGGTCTGAAGTTAAAAATATTCATCCTTTTGCATTTAGAGAAAATATAATTAAAATCATTAACTCATAACTTAATTGGTTAAGGGTATAGTATTTATAAAATTTATTTCAAATTGAAATATAAATAGTTGCGAATTGTATTAAGTTACCATGAAAATTGTCATTTCCCCAGTATTAACTGGAATGTCTGAGTGTGGAATCTGAGTGTGGAATTGTAAGTTGTCTAAATGTTGATTCCTTTCGTTCGACTTATAAGTAAGTAGCATTTCAGAGGATTTAAAACATTTAACGTGGGAACATTATAATTTTAAAATTTGGAAAAAAAATTTGGAATGAAATCTTCTTATAATAAGATAAAAACATTTACTGTCAAAATATACTTTATAGGTATAGGGGATGCAGTACTGTTCCGAAAACTATATGTACATTTTTATTCTCTAAATGTAGCTGTATATCAATTTAAAATAATAAGAAAAGACAAATTATTGTTTTTAAAGTTGCTGGACTTAATCGAAAAATTAAATGTCCGCGTGTTGTCTCTTTTATATTAGAAAAAGCTGCCATGAACTCGCGTACTAAGTTTGAAGAGCTGGTTGATCTATTTAAGATATTTTGGTATCAAAATTAATTCGTATAATATGAAACAACCATTTTTATGGCAATCTAAGGTCTCATATAGTACTATTATCCTAGTTTGGTTTCTCTTTACTTTCTTTCCTTTAGTCTGCCGTCCCTCTATTCTCTGACCTGGGCTGCACGCTTTGAATACGGCCTCGATTGATCTAGTGGAAAGTGACCGACCGATATTCACCATACTGGACACAAAAGCAATTTACTGTGGTAAGAGTCAGTGAAAACTAGTTGAAATCGAATTAGGTATTTTTATTTTTATTATTTTTTTTAAAGAATATCTTCTTTTGCATCGGATCCAGATTTGTTTAGTTTAGGTACCCTTTGACGCTTTGAATCATAATATATTTTCTCTCGTTGTAATGCTTATAGGGTTTTCACCCATATAGAATATCACTGATAACTTACTATCGTTGATATTAACCATAATTGGGGGGTTCAGTATTAAAGTGGACCAAGTCCATCAAACTTGATTTTGAGTTACAGACACTTTTGTGAATTTACTCAGTGCTAATTACTATTGCTTTATAAAGTTTAATTAATTCGATTATTATATAGTTTAGTTCATTAATAAATATATTTTACAGATTTTAGGTTGATACCTTTAAAAAAATCCAATTTATGACATTTCAAATAAAAGCTACTGTGGCTTGGTTCAGATTTGCTCTGAAACATCAGAGCAAATTCAAATAGAAATTCTTCAGTGCACATTGAAACTACTGTATTCTGTGGGTTTCCCACACTACTACTAATAATTATAACACTACTACTAATAATAATTATAACACTCTAACCCTATTAAAATATACAGAATAAGCTTTTAGATCTCATTTTTCTCTATCTCATTTTTTCCAAAAAATGGATTGGCCCACTTTAGCACTGACCCCCTCAATTTTAATATGAGCATAGAAAATATTGGCTAATTTTTATCATAGATTTCAACTCTCGCTGAAATAGAAGATTTTTTTAATCTTAGTCTTGTATTTGCTTGATATATATGCATGTTTCCGAATCTATACGATTATCTGATTGAGGGATTTGAAAAAGATGGAATTATTGACAATTAAAATAAAATTTATAAAAGAGATATAAAAATATTAGTGTCTGTTATATTGCATTACAATTTTTTTTATCGTTTTACTTTTTTGAGACCATATTGTAGTATTACAAACGTGGTATATTTTTTTCATTGTAAAATGTTTATAAAATAATAGAATGTAATATCGTCGTGGCTCTAAAACGTGCTAGAATTTATATAGTAAAATGGTTATCGATAATATTTCAGTGAAGCAATTTGCGGTGATTAGACTGTACAAATAATTGTTTTTGTGAATTGTTAAAAAGTATATTTGTCTTTGACATTGTGTTAACGTGTGTTTTCCTTAACCGATCTCATTAACAGATTAAACTGCAATTAATTGGTTATTTTTTCTGTTTTCAAGGAGAAGTGAAGAAGTTTGTAGGCTGGCTTGTAATTTATATATATTTTTTTTCCTCGATCAATTAAAGTCTATCTATAGTTTCTTCTTGTTTTGAAATGACCTTTTATATAAAATAAAAATATAAGTTGAATCACTTCTTAACTTCGATATTTCAGTTCTTACCCGAAGGTAAACGGAAGCATATTGATCATTCTGAAGAAATGTGTTTTTTCTGTCTCTGAATTGAACAATTTCAAGACAGAAATCCGTATCAGACGTCAGAAAACATTTTTGATGCCGTTTCTGTCATTCTGTCGATCAACATTTTTTTCAAACCACCATATCTTTTAGATCATTAATTCGATTTTGATAAAATTTAGATAGTTTGCCGCCTGCAGCCCACAAACGTTCTACATATACATAATTGACATCTAAATTAATAGATTATATTTATTTTAATTTTAATAAACAATGTTATTGATTTTAATAGAAGGGCGGGAAAATTAAATAAATTAGACAATAATGGGCTGGAAAAGCATAACATTATTAAAGTATACGTGATTTGATTAGACTATTTTTAATTTTCTCATACCCTTATAAAGTCGTTTGATTTTGCATTATTTTGGAAGTTACCTCTAAATGATATTAATTTTTATATCGTTTCTTAATACAAAGCACGGCTGCATTGTGAACCTTATTTGGTCTTTGCGATGTGGAGATATGGAATGCTTTTTTTTTCTTTCTCTTTGTTGTATTATTTCTGTGCAAAAGGTTATTGTATCTAGTACCCCGGCCTTGTGCAGCCGGAGATGTGAGAGTTCCAAGGCTATCCAGAATTTATCTAGCAGAGCCTGTAAAATCTCTGACTTTGACCCCACCTATAACCGAAACTCGTTAGCCTGGAGAGTGGTCAGATTAGTCCTGCTTATGAAGTATTAAATATTGAATCAATAATATTTAATACTTTAATTGTAAGTTGTACTTGAGCCAGTTGAGATAATTATTTGCAACAATTATTATTCATGTAAACAACTATTAAGAGACAGAATAAGAAAAAGTAATGCAGAAGTAAGTTAAAGTAGTTTGAAATATATATATGTTAATATTATAACTGCTTAAGATAAATATTATATTTGACAAACAAGACTCACTTTATTGTGCCTTAATTTGGTCTGATCAGTTAACCACTCGTCACTCTATTATTGAATTTATGGCCCCTTTATGATGATTAGTTTTTGTGATCTACTGATATTGTTTGAAAATAAATGAATTATTTTTTTGATCGGTCAAACTATTGAAGATATTTTGTAGCTCTCTTATGCATTTCTTTTATTTTTTTGCGTAATTTTAAAGCAAGTTAAGTATTTTTTGTTGGTTTTTTACTCATTATTTGAGCTTGAGCTTACCAAAGATAGCGGAAGCATTGCAATTACTCTGAATACAGTTTTGCAGAAATTCATTTTTGAGATAAGGGAACATTTTTTATGGTCTTATGGCTTCTGTCAGTTTATTCATCAGCATTTGTATGAACGCCCATTGGTTTAAAAGCACGATTTTGATAAAATTTGGATTTTGGATGGCTTGGCTTGGTTGTTTGCCGACATATATAGGACTGTATTATCCTTTGCGCTTGTACTTTTTTCTTGCTTATGCGAACAACGTAATTTATTTTTTTACTATTCATATTTTAAAATTTATTTAATTATTCTTTATTTTATACTAATACTACTATTCGTCCTGTGATATAACGTGAGGATGCTATGTGTTGCACTAATTGATATTTGATATTTTTTTTAATAATATTTGTACGTTAGGCAATGTCAAATTTTATTTTCTGAAACTTTGGTGAAGAAGAAAGAAAAAAAAATATATTGATGGGAATATTATTTAGCCGATTGTTAAATTCAGCTTGATAAGGCCAAATAAAGCGTTGCTCTAAGAGTGTGGATAAAAAACTGGTTAGTAATCTTGTGATTGTGGGAAACATCCTAGTTGAAGTGGCCGTGGGAGTTGTATGACAGATGACGTCACATTCCTCTCT
>KZ651376.1:205038-215865 GCA_001010745.2 Gerris buenoi
TATATATATATATATATGTAAATAAAATATGTAAATATTATGTTTATAAATATTGTTCGTTGTAAAAATTGAATTATTTTATAATCGTATAAAATCCATCTATAATATGTGGCACATGGCTTCCTCTCGTCAATTGCTTAAAATTTGATGATGTTATGCTTTAAAAACCTATTTATTATCTAATTAATTTCATATTAACATGTACATGTTTAAAAATGTAAGTACATACATGTAAAATGTTCATATTACATGTTTTAAATCTGTTTTTGATTTTGCTTCCGAGCTTACCGAAAGTAACGGAAGCTATTTGATCTTTCTGAAGAACGAAAATATTTTACATCCATTATAGTATCAATTTAGCAAAATCTAAAGAGCGCAGGTGGTTGAAATTAATCTGAGGCTATTACATATGTAGGTATATGTAAAAATTCATAAAAAATCAAATAACTACTTTTGAATGAGTAGTTTTTTTAAATATCTTGGTTCGCCAAAATGGAGCGACAGACGACAGGCTGATAGACAGACTGACAGACACACACGGAACAAAAAAAATTCCTGATGTCTGAAATGTATTTCTGTCTTGGTATTTGTGATATCGGAACGGAAAAATTTTTCGCGCTTCAGAACGATCTCATAGTTGACGTTACCTTCGGTAAGCTGGGAAGCAAGAGTTATTTGAGATAAATCATTATTGCTTCGGAGCTTACCGAAGGTAACGGAAGATACGTAATAGTTCTGCAGAACGAAACATTTTTAGGTCTCTGATTTCAAAAATTCCAAGACAGAAATCCATTTTAGACATCAGGGAACACTTTTGGTTCTGTTTCTGTCGCTATATTTTTGCAAACCCAACAGATTTTAATGAAATTCAGATGGTGAACATGAAATTATAAGTTAATATTATTTTTATTATTCTGGAGTGAAGTTCTAACTCCAATATACTTTCTTTCGCTGTTGTTGAATCTCTTTGTATTATTTAAAATGTTTAAATTCATTAGACAACCCACGTGAATTGACGAATTGAAAGTATTTTATAAATTTCGAAGTGGAAGAGGTGAATTGATAATAGAATTAGGAAACAAAAAAAAAAAAAAAAATCAGTATCCGACTTGTATTTATTGCTTAAGAGTCAAATGGTAAATACTCTGCATATATTTGATTTCCACCATGTCTTAAATGTTAATTATGTGTATTCTTTTTATTTGAGAATCATCCGTATAGTGTAAAGAAGAATTAGTATTATTTGTTTCCTTTTCCTGAGAATGCTTTTTCTAAACATATGTTACAAAATATCATAATATAATCTTAACATTTCGGTTTATAAATGACGCGTTGAAAGTGTCGCAAAAAGAGTGATGAAGCCAGTAGAAGAGAATGTAGTGTTGAAGGCAATAAAGTGTTTCCAGGATATATGGTAAGCAGTTTTTAGTTTATCATGTCGGTTGCATATTCTTTACTGTATAGCATTCCAGCTGAGTCCGTGGGAATGGTGTAACTACTTCCCGTCGTAACTCATATATTTTTGCTTATGAAAACAATGTTAATGAAACCTATAATGTTGAGAAAAATGGTTGAATTACTAAAATATATTAGAAATTGTGTTGTTCCAAGAAGTTTAACATTAATTTGTTATAAATTTTAGTGTTAAGTAAGACTTTTTATAATGGAACAATATTTATTAGAATTTTCTATAAACTTTCTTAATGCTAGTACATATAATGTTGTTTCAAAGATGTTTTTTATAAATTATATATTTTTTTCTGCGCTTTATTTTGTTTATTGTGTGCCTCATTTCGGAATCTAGATTTTGGGGTAAGTGACTCGTATAGACTGACAGTATCACAAAACTTTTTTATACTGCTTACTTCATATATGAGAAAGAAATTACTTTATTTTATTTTACACATATGCTACACCTTTCACTTCTTAACATTTCGTCAAATATTGTATTTAAATAATCTACATAAGGTAATTTTATTTTTTACTTGGTATTATTAAAAATGTTTTAAAATTAAAACTGTAGATATGTATTTCTATTTTTCGTTAAATATTTGTAATTTATGAAAAAAATAAGTTGAGTAAGTTGTGGAGCTTCTTGTGTACTTGAAGTAATAAACGTTTTTTTTTTTTTTTTAATCTTTTAAGTATATGTATTGAGTAGATCTCTGGTATTGAAAGTCTTACCTACAATTTCTTACACAATACACTTAAAACTTAAATAAGTAAGTACGTAATATTTAAACTTGTATTACTTCTCAATATCGAGAGACACCTTTAAAGTTAAGTTATTTGTATTATGGACTGTCTGAATCATAGTAAACAATAGTATATCCCTGATATTAATTATTTTACGGTTACATCTGCTCTCTTTGAATTGTAACAGAGTAAAATCAATAATATTTTCTATTTGAGAATTATCTAGTATAAATAAAAGATTGTTTGTGTCCGATATCTATTCCATACGTGCTCCTTGTTGATATGATAGGAGCATTAGATATTTACGCGTGAATCATACTCGTAAATAAATCACGGTTTCCGAGAAAGACAAATATTGGTTGTATTACTGTGTTAAAGATTTATGAAATAATTCACATTTCTATAAATAATAGTGTAGTAAAATACGAAATTTCTTAATGTTACTAACCACTTTCATTATTAATTTTTTTTTCTCTTATGCCAATTTCTTTTTTGTATGTTATTTGTTATTTGAATTAGTGTTGAATTCCTGAGCTGTAGAGAGGTAAAACAGCATTATAATAGGTATAGTCTGGCCGCAGCGAGCAAAGTTTCTCGTTTCACGGCAATAATTACTGAGGAATTCGATGTCAGGGTCAGGTTTAAATGCCGAACCATTGCATTCATTCTGCCTTATAATCATGAGAAAAATCTAAATCTGCGATAATTATGTGCTATTTATACACTACGCTGACTTGACGGGACAATGAACAGCTTTGCCCTCTCTTTTTCTTCATCGTCCATTCAATATTATCCACTCTTACTTGGACCGCTACCTTATTTATAATTCAAAAAAATTGTTATATTTTCTAAAGTGTAAACAATAATTAAAATTTATTATGCTAAAATATAAATGGACTTGCTTAGAATGTAGTTTTAAGTTTCAACACACGCCACCCTAAAATTCTGTTCTATTTTCACATTTTTTAATAGTTCATATCCTGTAGTTAAAGCACTGACTTACAGTTCCAATGTGCATGTTTTCAATTATTATTTAAGATTCCATTTGCACTTTTACATATCTTTTCGTATTCTGACTCATGTTAAATGAATCTTTAATCCGTAACCTGGTGCGTGCCGGATACAACATCATCCGATATTTACCTGCATGATTAGCGGTTGCGACGGTCTAATGAGGATGTTTAGAAATTGCCGTGCACAGTCAATTTGGGATGACCCCTATAGAGACGAGCCGAGGCGCCGCAAACATATTTAAAGATCGCCTGCAGACATGACTGCAGTATCATTTAAGAGGTTAAAACTCGGTTTTAAAGATTATTAGGCTCCAGAATAGAATAACTCTGGAAAGGACCACACAGGTTAACATGACTTTTTAACTACTTCTTGGAATTCTATTTCGACTTTTGACAAATTGATAATGTTTCGCCAAGAGTTAATGCCCTCATAAACACTAATCGTTTCACATCTAAACAAGACTCGCTATAAGCTTTTTCTTTGCCTAAGAAAGTTTCCTTTTTATAAAGGTAAAATTCTAATTATTACTATTTATCTATCTATGTATTTATTCCATTACCGAAGGTAATGGAAGCACTATTGTCATACTAATAAATGCATTATATATCTGTCATTAAATTAAAATCGCCTTTAACAAAATAGATAATAATAAATTAATAAATAAATAATAGATAAATATATAAATAATAAATAGATTTATTTATTTATTGTTTTATTAGGGTGTCAGGCAATAAATAGATTTAATATTATAACTTCGTGAAACAATTAAATGAATGCATTATCATGTATAGAATTTCCATTTGTACTACCTTGAATACCAAGTTTTTTTGTTTTTTTTTGTTTTTTTTAAATGTCAGTTTTTAGAACAAAATTGTATTCGATATGGTTTATCTTGTTCAAAATTCTAATTCCTTGATTGATAACAAAAATGACAGCAGTTAAATGCTTTATACATCCAGTTATTGCTATATATGCTATAATTATGAAAAAATGAAATATGGCATGTGACGAGTTTTCCAGCCCAATTAGTTTATTTTATTCTAGAATAACAGAAATAATTATTGTTGTTTCAATATTTTTACTGAAATTATTTTTTAATAATTTGCTATTTCAAAAGTTATTTTAACTATTCAGATAACCTTTCTTTGCAGCAATTAAAATATCGCTGATAACGGTATTACGAGTGAATTTACTTAATGTTGTATGGTGTATTTTGGCCACCGTAATTTACAGGATGGATATCAAACTCTCGAGCAGTTATACAAGTTATGCTCTTATGTTTTATCAGCTACCGATAATTTCAATTTCATAAAGAACCGTGAAAATAATGTCTTTAAAACTATGCAATTGCCATTTGTTTTGAACAGGCAACTTTATGCCATTAAGTTCTGTTATAATAATATTTTTAATATAGTAATATTTACTACTGAAACCTGATAAATAAACCTTTTTTTTTTATAGATTTTGAGAAACTTCTTAAAGGAATTTTAATGAATTTCATTAAATCAGTTTCATAACTTCTACAGAATAAGCAGGTTATAAATCTATGTATCGTATTTATGTACACCGAACACACTATGATCGTTGTTTATCTTATGTCTACCTGATTTGGAATAATTTCATAACCAACGCAACAATATTTGACTCATTAAAAAAATGATGTTTAACAAATACAAAATCTATATTGTACATCATTGACCAATTAATTGTTCTCAAATGTTTTGTGATATTACATAAATATGTCTGGGATAGTAGTTGACACAAATGTTCTGTTTTTCTCTCTGCGCCTGTTTTATATTCTGTCTACTTCTCTAAATGACGTACTATATGATTTTTATTAGTTTTTTGAATTATCATCACCTGATAATATTTATTTTATGAATGACGTTTTAAATTTCATTTACGTTTTGTATTACTGCAATGATCGTGTTATCTTTCTTTAAATACTCAAATAAGTTTTATTGTTCAAACTTTTAATATAAATTTATTTGTTAGTGTATATTTCTGTCATTTATTACTATAGGGAGCAATATTTAATTAACTAGCTTTTAGTATGTATTCAACCGGTTGTTTTTCAATAACTGAGCTATTAGAATCTAGGAGTTCATAAAAAAATTAGATAAGAAAGATCTTTAAGAGTACTGTCATTGTTGTTATGTTCACTTTAGTCATATTTTCATTTAAGAGGGGGGTAAAATAGAAAAACAGGAAAAAAAAATATGCTTTTAAATTAAAAATTAGAAATATTACTATTACGAATTCAGCTAATGTTTATAAATAAAATTGTTTTTTCCTACTAGGGGCAGCAAAATTACGCATTATTGAACTGTTTTTAGGCATGAAAATGTAATTTCTCTGAGGTGTCAAGAAAACTTTTGCAATAAGCAGCTAAATGCGATTTTGCTGCCTAGGCGGCAAAATCGTGTTTTGCTGAGGGGTTTTCCAGGCTAAGCCACGCCCACTCTACCCGCTTCAAATAAATAAACAAAACAACCTCTTGTTTTATATAATCTTTAACCTAAATTATTTGAACAATTTACCTTAAAAATATTTCAAATTTATAAAAATAAGGTTTATAAGTACTTATAATAGATTATATATATAAAATAGAATGGAGTAAAAAGATAAAAAAGAAATAAAAATATTATAGAAATAGTAGGTCTTAAAATAATCTTAAATAATTAAATTAGAGGCAACACTGCAGCTCGTCTATTATCATAATTTTGTTTTGAATTACTGTATTTCTATCATTTATTTTTTATAATTGTAACATTTGATATTGTTGCTTGTTTATTTTTTTTTTTTAATTTAAATAGTTCAATAATTGTATTTGATAAGTAAGTAAGTATTATGAAATAAAAATTATTTATAGGACATTTTTTTCTGCCGCGCGCTAGTAGGAAAAATATTGTATGCATCAAGGCAGCAAAGGAAACATTTCTGCCTCATTTATATATATATTGCCTGCCTCGGCTTCGCCTTGGCAGTCAATCGAATAAATTACCTGCCTCGGCTTCGCCTCGTCAGTTAATTTCCATAGCCTGACCTCGCCTCCGGCTCGGAGGCTAACTTAATCATTCGTCAGAAAAATTCCATTTTGCTGCCTAGTTACATAAATAACTATTGTTTAAGATTAAGATGCATGCTCTGCTCAATATTGTTAGCAGACAACTGCATTACACACCTTGTATACGAGTATATTAAACGGACATCGATGATAAGATTTTTTTTTGTGCTGTAGCATGGTTTACAATGAATTAATAAGTTGTATATCTTTTCACCATAATATAGGTTTATAACTTGCATATTCTGAAGAATGATGCAACATAGTTAATCTAATACACTAGGTGGATAACTAAAGAAGTACTTTAATTAGTAGATATTATTAAAGATATTCCCTCTTATAGTCCAGTCAATTTATCATAATTCATTGCAAAGGGTCCGGCATTTATGATTGTACAGGAAAGGAGATAAAGATTAAAAACTGAAAAAAGTGGGAAAATTTCAATGTTTTTCAGCTATAACTCTGCTTCCACAGGGTCTAGGATTCTGCAAACTTGGGTTTTTACTAGTGCTGCTAGTCCTAACAACATATCCAAAAATCATAAATACCGGATCTTTTGCAAATTTTTTGTATAAAGAATCCCAAATTTTTTGTATAAATTAACTGGACTATTAAGGCAATCGAAGAACGAGAATAGACGCAATCTTAAGTTAGTATTACTACTTTAATATTTGTTTTTGCAATTTGGAAAAAAAATAATGTAATTCTAATAGATCACATAATTTTTTTTATCTACGACTTGCACTGTAAGTAGACTTTACATTGCTAATAACAGGAAGGGAAGTGTTACTTCTCTCCCTTGGGAGTAAAAAAACAGTCATACCAACTTAAAAGGTATTTTTTAAGTATTATGTTGTTTTTTTAGCTGTTTTGTTTACTTTTTTTCGGGAAGGTTACTTTAGGTTATCATACAAAGTCTTTAAATTAAAAACAAACTAAACGTAATTAAATTAAAAACGTATATATTTAGTATAAGAATTGTTATTTTAATAAATCAAGTAACTAAATATCAGTTTAAGGTGTTTAAATTGCGTGAATTTGTAGGTAAAACTTTTATATTTACAAACTTAATAGCTATTACCCATGGTGCACTAGTCGTAGATAAAATTTAATACGCAACATGGATCGAAGTATTTCTACTCTCGGGATTATCTCTCTCGGCAAGCCTCGAGAGCTAATACTACAGTTATCTCCATCGGCAAGCCTCGGAAGCTAACTCATTTATCTCCCTTGGCCTTACGGCCTCGGGAGCTAATGAAGTTTTCTCCTTCGGCGTTGCCTCAGGAGAAAACTTAACCTCGAGCCGGAAAACATAATTCTCTCCCTTGTTGCGTAAATAACTATTCCCAACCCACTTAAATATACTTACTTTACAAAAATCGGAGAAGTTCAATGTCAACCTGAGCGGAAATTTTAGATCTATTAAAGGCTGAAGTGAACCCTAGAGAATGCCGTGAACTCGTTTAAAAGGCCAAGAAACCAAAGGCAAGGGTGTTCACAGGCCGGAACACTGAGTCTTGGTAAGCACTTCTACCACCAGTCTTCGCCGTCCTGAAATGGTCCTTTGTTGAACTCGCGGTTAGCATTAGGCTTTGACAGATGAATGAATCGTTGAAGTCACTGATTTACTGAACAGTGAGCGATGACTTGCCGACACGGAACTCTGTCAGAAACTTTGTCTGTACAATAGTCGTACCATTTCAACTTCCACGGAGTTCTTCTTTTAAAAATAAGTTTTCTTTAATTATATATAATTTTTACAAAATTATATACATGTATAAATTATAATATGAAAATTGCTTTGTTACTAAAATCTAGATATAGGATTCCTTTATTTTTGTAGACGCCTTGATTATAATTAAACCCTCATTATTATTTACCTTTTTATTCCAAACTATTTATGGAAGGTGTAGCGACTATTAGTGATTTTTATTTTTATTATTGAACATTTATAAGCTAGAGATATTGTTGATCAAGGACATCGCATTTCTTTTTTTAACGTGAAGCTTTTTTTCTTTTAATATAGAATTTCAATAAAACTAGCACAAGCCTAAAGCTAACATTAACTAGCTTAAATACAAACATAAAAAAAATATAAACCACGTCCTCACTAAGTTTAATTATACAAACGTGTAATGTCTGCAGTTTCTATTGAATTATATAGGTTCTAGTTGAGAAGTTATAAGGAAGCTAAAGGTATATGTCATTGGAGAAGTATACGGTACATGTCAAAGATTGTATGGGGCGTAGCAATGATGGATGAACGTGGAGAGAAAGAGGATGCAGCAGAATGGGAAGATGAGGCTGCTAAGAACTAGTCGCAGATCTAAGACTCACCGAGTCACCGCACTAATAACCCGGTCACCAGGCTTTACCTTTCTTGGGCTCACTTTTCTTCTATTTTTCTCTTTAGATATAAAAAAACTTGCTTTTTTTACAGTCTGTAAAGAGCTTTATCTTCGTGTCAATTAAGATTTTTCTCTGAACTCTGGCTTATCTAGATTTTTTTTACATTATAGCTTGCTGATATGAGTTTTAGTAGTAACATTTTTGAGAATATCCTTTATTGCGAATATTAGATATACTAACACACATTGTCAAATCACACCATCCTCATCATCTCTTTCACATTTTTTTTTTTTTTTTTTTTTAATTTCTCATAATGAATTTGCAGTATTAAAGAGAAAGTATTGAGATGGCGATTCTAAGACTGATGGATTTACTCATTTTGGGGTCCCATAGAGTCCAAAATAGTAGGTTTATTCTTCTTCTTCTTCTTTTTTTTTTTAAATGTCAGTTTGTAGTCTGTGCAGCTGTACACGTTGAGCTTAAACTTCTTGGCAGATTTTGATAAAATGTATGCCAATTGTTGTGGCACACAGCTTCCTCCTCGCATCTTATCACATACTTTATTGATGCTCTGCTTATACAACCTATTGTTATCAGATTAATTTGATGTTTCCCCATTTTCTTTAAATTTTTTTTTTTTTTTTTTTTTTTTTTTTTTTTTTTTTTNTTATAACACTGGAACTAAAAGGAAATATATAATTAAATCTTATTTCTCTTTATTTATTATCTTTATTTATTTATCTTTATTCATTTATTTATTATTCATCTTTATTATCTTATTTACTATCTTTTATCTCTTATTATCTTTATTATTTTTTTAAATAAAATTTATTAAATAATAATTTATAAAACTTTATTTTTTTTTTTTTTAAATACATTAATGGAAACTATTATCTTATATTATTATTTTATTTCTAAATAAACTGTCAAAACTGAATTCTTAAATAGCCAATATAGCCTGATGAGATGCGTGTATAATTTAAATAATTGAACCTTAATCTTTATTTAAATATTATATAAATCCTTTGAATATTTTAGTTGATACGAAAATCCTTTTCGAAATCCTTTTCTGGCAGGTGTTATTAAAATTGATAAATTGTCATTAAACTTGTTTCACTGCAGCCTTAAATTATTGGGTTGTAAATACAAAGTATTTGTTTTTAATATAAATGAAAAATTGAAGGTAAATGTAAATGTACTGTACATACAGTGTGTCTCCAGATCGACGCATGTTGAAATAGCTGAAAAATACTAAGATAAAAAAAAGCGCCATAGCTGAACAATACTAAATTATTTATAATCGGAATTTCATTTTATGGGGTACAGCGTGAATTGAAACTCTTTTATGTCATAATTGTAGTGTCAAAAAATCAAGCATGTATTAGAAATTTACAAGAAAAGTTATTTTTTCTCACTAGTAAAGTGGTTTTTCTTTAGGAGGTAAGACAAATTGTTAATAATAAAAGTTAGTAAGAATTCAAAATTTTTAAAACCCTGGAATATCCGGGAAAAATAAACTTACACACACATACACACTTTGATATTTAATATTAGATAATTATATTATATATTATATTTAGCAATATTTTATTTACGTAGGTGGTTTAAATTAATCTAAGCTATCTGCGGGCTACTTTCGACAAACCATCCAAATTTCTTAAAAATCAGATGAGTACATTTTAAGATATATCGGTGTAAATAAAAGTTTGTTCGTGCGCATGTTGCAGTTGCAAAGAAACAAATGGGCGCAGAAGGATAAAACTTATATAGGACCAACAATGGGCTCATTATGACCTACCATTCGAATTTCATTAACATCGGATTTTTTTGATTGAATAATGAGTACTAAGTTATTGCAATAATTAACGGGGTATAAAAAATTACTCAAACTAGAATTGCATGGGTGAGTAATTATTACTATTAAAAGATAAATAAAAGCTTAAAATTATATTTGATTCATTAAAAAGATTTACATTTAATACATTGTTTGTAAAATAAGTAAATAAATAAGACCTAATAGTAAGCAGACAATTTAACAGTGGAAATTAAGTAAATTAAATAAAAAATATAAATTTGGAGTCATTAATATTTATAACACTGGAACTAAAAGGAAATATATAATTAAATCTTATTTCTCTTTATTTATTATCTTTATTTATTTATCTTTATTCATTTATTTATTATTCATCTTTATTATCTTATTT
>KZ651376.1:216046-232065 GCA_001010745.2 Gerris buenoi
AAATTTTTTGTCATTTACACGTATTGGCAACCCGATCCTGGGACAGTTTGGAGATGGGTTATTTTTTGTCATAAATGTTCACTTTTTATGGCATAAATTGCCTTAAGATATTAAATAAACAATTTTATAAAGAGTAACATTATTTCGAAAAATCAAAAATAACCCCACTTTACTCGTGTACTTTTTTTGAAAATTGTACTTTTTGGGTACAGTGTACACAGTACGAAATTTTTAATATGATAGTTCTTAATTTAAAAACAAGCAAAAATTTTTGTAAAGACTAAATTTTTCTCGAAAAATTAAATATTTTGTCATTTATACGTATAGGCAACTCGAACTGGGGACATACTGTATATATAATCTCCAGGTATGAATATCAGGAAGCTCTGAATTTTTTATGCAAACATTTTTAGGTCATTCAGAATCATCCTTTTTTGTGCCTTATGGCAAACAGGGATTTTATTTTTTTCTCTTTCTTTAAATGTTTATTTCCTTATGTGAGATAAAAAATGTCCTTGTTACTTTTGAATTTATGACCTGAAGAAAAACATAAAAAAAAAAAAAAAAATGCATTTTGAGTTTTTATCTAGATAACAGTTATAAGTCGTACGTGCCTCGTGGAGCAGAATACTAAGACGGAAGAAAAGTATTACTATTATTATTTTTTTTTAAATGTATAGAGTTGGTTTTGACAGACTCTTATTACCAGGTTATAGAGGTCACAAACCTTTTTATCTTACTTCAGCCAGTCTTTTTAAATATATAATGTATGCATGTACTAACCCGAAATATGATTAGTGTTTCCAGTTAATTTCGAAGCGGACAGATCTTTCACACTAAATTCTGTAGTGTTTATACTAAATGTTAGATATAGATATAATCCACGAAATTTCTACGATAAAATAAAATGTTTAATTAGTTTTAATTTTTCCTCTTTTTTTATATCCTGCTTTCACCATGGCTTGAGTAAATCTCTTTACTAAGTTATTTTATTGTGGCAGCCATTACACCCACACTATCTCGTAACTACAGCATTCCTCTGAAAAATATTTGTCTCCAACACCTAAGAATAAATCCTGAAGCCACTAAAGTTACATCTAATAATCCCCCACATGTGATTTCACTTTCTCTTTTTTTGGATAATGTTAAAAAGAAATATGCTGGGGCACCTACTATAAATATCCCTGGGGAATACAACGCGGATATGGTGATCTGTTGGACATGGAACGCGTTGTTTGGTAATGAACCGGTCTCATAAGTTATGTCAAACTGATTAATAATATCACATGTCTGTCCTTTTTCTCTTTATTCAAGTATTTTTTCTCGGCACTAAACAATTTATTAATTTAGTTTAAAAATTAAATCCATGTCGATTGAATCATGGACCAACAATTGACTGATGGACTGAGGTACGAACTTGTTAGTGTAGTTTCTAAAGTGAATTGCATTTGTCTGCACCTGCACCTAATATTATCGGCGATATTTCCGGAACCAATTGCACCAGAACCTTGAAATTTAGAAGTTAGCCTCCTTTTATGACATTTGTAACTTCTGATAAATGGTTACCAATAGGGCATTTTGATTTAAGACGGGGCCATATATAAATACTCTGCCAATTAATGTGGCACATAGCTTCCTCGCAAATAAAAGACAAATTAAGAAAAATAGCTCGATAAAAATAATCAAAATGTTGGAACGGCGCGGCACTGTTCCAGTAAATATTTAATAAAGTTGGAGAAGTTTAATAAACATTTGGTGGAGAAACAAAGCCTCCAACAAGCACCAATACTTTATTTAATAAACAAATATAAAACTGCAACCAAATCGTAGAAGCCGCTGTATAAACAGGTTTTTTTNTCTCACTTTTTCTACCTTTCTCTCCGGAGCTGGGAGCCCGGACCGAGGGCCAGTTCCCCAGGAATCCGCAACTTCATCCGACATATTGTCTCATCCATTACCCGTGTCAAGCTCCATCCCGATATGTATGAAAAGAAACCGAGGAAAAGGAGGCAAATTCCTTGGCATGATATTATAATCGTTAACTGTTAACCGTTGACAGTAGAACCAGCTTAAAACATTCTTGCATCTTCAGTCAGATTATTTTTAAAATTAATTCCGAGCTGCTGACAAATATAATTATAGCGTGAAAAAATGCATTAAAAGAATTAATAATCGTAAAAAAGAATGATAAAAAATCGATGTGCTGAAGATAACATACATTGATTTGGAACGGTGATGCATTATCACGAATTATTTCAATTAATCTTAAATAAAAACCTGTTATAGAAAAAAATTGTATTAAAAAGAATTATTTCTTAAATGCGTCATATACCTAAATTTAATAAAGGAAGGATTTGTATTATGAAACTTTCTATTCTAATTATATCTGCTGTTTAATTAGGTATATATAGACAAGTTTCTATTCGTTTGATATCTTTTGATCGTTTGTGAGTCGCTTCTTACTGGCTACTAATTAAAAATTATATGGCGTTGCATGTAATTGAATTATTATTGTTTTATTTTTCTTTCGATAGTCCTCACCATAACCTTATGTTCTTCGTCTGTTTTTACTTTGTCTTTGTTTAAATTACCAGGTAATATATTAATTATAATAACTCTTGAAATCAATTTTTTTATTATAATATATTTTATTTGAATTCCTTTATAAAACATAAAAACCGTAATAATACTAAAATTTGATAGTATGTTTTTACATTAGTACAGAGTTTATGTCCCAAGATTCAGTTTGATTGGATGACTGGAAGTGAGTAAATTAACCCTCCGAAGATTTCAATGATAGCCTGCCACATTCAAACAAAATCGAAATTAATACAAAGAATTTAATTATAAATCCAGATTTTCGTGTTTTATATTTGTAATAAAATATTCTTAAATTATGACTTTTGCTTTGGCTTTAAAAATAATTCTTCCAAGCATTAATTTGCTTTTAGTGAGGAATGCTTCGAAGTCAAATTAATCCCCTTTGTATTCAGTAAAATGTGTATATAACTTTATGCCATAAAAATTAAATATTTCTATATACATCCGGTTTCGACAGCAGACAGCATACATCTTTGCTGTTCATTCCTTATTGCAGTATTATAAGTGGGGATGGGTTAAACTAAGATATTATGATATATGATTGAAGTTAAGAGAATATTTGTAAAGATTTAAGTTCCTAAGCACTTGATGCCGGTACCAGACATGTAAACTTGCTTGGTGTGTGTCATATATTTTTCCTTAGGATTGCGAGCTAAGTCTAGTGCGTTGTGTGGGAGAGAGTTCCTTGCATAACTGTGCCTGAGTAAATTATCGTGATCCTGGAATTCTCTTTTCTCTAGCTCACAGGTCATTTAGAAGGTTTTAACACTTCCATTGTCCTTTGACAAATGACCACTATGACCACCCTCAGGCCATACTATTTTGTCACGAAACTCACCTTTTGTTTCACTAGCCTTGTACTTAAAAATTTAACCATTCTCAGCTTAGTTTTGCTTCAGCTGATAAATTAACTGTAAATAATCCTTTGATGGTGAAATAATAAAGCATACTAAGGTATCTGTTGGTGTAATAACATTTCCATTTTAGGAAGAATTACCGTATTGCTTCGGCTTCGAATAAAAGACGCATTTTTCCCCCCGTTTTTGTGTAGAGATGCAAACATTTCTAGGGCGTCTTACATTCGACGCAATAGATAGTTGAATTGCATTGCATAGTAACAGAGAATGCATTTGTACAAAAGTCAACGTTTGAGTTATAAATATTATAATTGCTATTATAGAAAGTACGTGCGAGTATATATATGTGAAACTTTTTCAAATCTCGTAAAAGCAAGGAGTCAGATGTTTCACTTATTGTATTCTATTAATATATTTATGAAACTATTTTTACGCTACATGATTTAAAATTGTTAATAAGTTTTTTGGGTGGGGGAGGGAGGAGAAAAAAACCAGTTTACGCATTCAACATTACTGGAATGACAACAGATGTCATTATTTAACCCTGAAAATAGTTTATAGTAGAAATTATTACTTTTTCTTTCAGCTATATATTATATATATATATATGTAATATAAGTATGCAACTTTCATGCTGGATCTGAATCTAATGTTTCCTATTAATCTAGTAATGATATAATAAAGTACAATGTATTCTTCGTCTATAAAATGCGGGGGAATACTATAGTGTTATAAAAAATGCCTACACACAGGATTTTTTTATTTATACTCTGTGTTTTACTCGGATTATGTATCAAAGATACTTTAAATCTTGTTTAATTAGGAGATTTAATTGATTATTTGATAGTTAGGATAACTGGTAGGTTGATGACCGAGGAAACTAGAGCCTAGTGAGTACATCGATATAATGTGGGGAATGGTTTATCAATGATAATAGAGAGGGGAGGGTATGAGGCGAGGGAAGCAGACATTCCAAGTAGGTCAAATTCCATTTACTATTCTCACTTTTTCTACCTTTCTCTCCGGAGCTGGGAGCCCGGACCGAGGGCCAGTTCCCCAGGAATCCGCAACTTCATCCGACATATTGTCTCATCCATTACCCGTGTCAAGCTCCATCCCGATATGTATGAAAAGAAACCGAGGAAAAGGAGGCAAATTCCTTGGCATGATATTATAATCGTTAACTGTTAACCGTTGACAGTAGAACCAGCTTAAAACATTCTTGCATCTTCAGTCAGATTATTTTTAAAATTAATTCCGAGCTGCTGACAAATATAATTATAGCGTGAAAAAATGCATTAAAAGAATTAATAATCGTAAAAAAGAATGATAAAAAATCGATGTGCTGAAGATAACATACATTGATTTGGAACGGTGATGCATTATCACGAATTATTTCAATTAATCTTAAATAAAAACCTGTTATAGAAAAAAATTGTATTAAAAAGAATTATTTCTTAAATGCGTCATATACCTAAATTTAATAAAGGAAGGATTTGTATTATGAAACTTTCTATTCTAATTATATCTGCTGTTTAATTAGGTATATATAGACAAGTTTCTATTCGTTTGATATCTTTTGATCGTTTGTGAGTCGCTTCTTACTGGCTACTAATTAAAAATTATATGGCGTTGCATGTAATTGAATTATTATTGTTTTATTTTTCTTTCGATAGTCCTCACCATAACCTTATGTTCTTCGTCTGTTTTTACTTTGTCTTTGTTTAAATTACCAGGTAATATATTAATTATAATAACTCTTGAAATCAATTTTTTTATTATAATATATTTTATTTGAATTCCTTTATAAAACATAAAAACCGTAATAATACTAAAATTTGATAGTATGTTTTTACATTAGTACAGAGTTTATGTCCCAAGATTCAGTTTGATTGGATGACTGGAAGTGAGTAAATTAACCCTCCGAAGATTTCAATGATAGCCTGCCACATTCAAACAAAATCGAAATTAATACAAAGAATTTAATTATAAATCCAGATTTTCGTGTTTTATATTTGTAATAAAATATTCTTAAATTATGACTTTTGCTTTGGCTTTAAAAATAATTCTTCCAAGCATTAATTTGCTTTTAGTGAGGAATGCTTCGAAGTCAAATTAATCCCCTTTGTATTCAGTAAAATGTGTATATAACTTTATGCCATAAAAATTAAATATTTCTATATACATCCGGTTTCGACAGCAGACAGCATACATCTTTGCTGTTCATTCCTTATTGCAGTATTATAAGTGGGGATGGGTTAAACTAAGATATTATGATATATGATTGAAGTTAAGAGAATATTTGTAAAGATTTAAGTTCCTAAGCACTTGATGCCGGTACCAGACATGTAAACTTGCTTGGTGTGTGTCATATATTTTTCCTTAGGATTGCGAGCTAAGTCTAGTGCGTTGTGTGGGAGAGAGTTCCTTGCATAACTGTGCCTGAGTAAATTATCGTGATCCTGGAATTCTCTTTTCTCTAGCTCACAGGTCATTTAGAAGGTTTTAACACTTCCATTGTCCTTTGACAAATGACCACTATGACCACCCTCAGGCCATACTATTTTGTCACGAAACTCACCTTTTGTTTCACTAGCCTTGTACTTAAAAATTTAACCATTCTCAGCTTAGTTTTGCTTCAGCTGATAAATTAACTGTAAATAATCCTTTGATGGTGAAATAATAAAGCATACTAAGGTATCTGTTGGTGTAATAACATTTCCATTTTAGGAAGAATTACCGTATTGCTTCGGCTTCGAATAAAAGACGCATTTTTCCCCCCGTTTTTGTGTAGAGATGCAAACATTTCTAGGGCGTCTTACATTCGACGCAATAGATAGTTGAATTGCATTGCATAGTAACAGAGAATGCATTTGTACAAAAGTCAACGTTTGAGTTATAAATATTATAATTGCTATTATAGAAAGTACGTGCGAGTATATATATGTGAAACTTTTTCAAATCTCGTAAAAGCAAGGAGTCAGATGTTTCACTTATTGTATTCTATTAATATATTTATGAAACTATTTTTACGCTACATGATTTAAAATTGTTAATAAGTTTTTTGGGTGGGGGAGGGAGGAGAAAAAAACCAGTTTACGCATTCAACATTACTGGAATGACAACAGATGTCATTATTTAACCCTGAAAATAGTTTATAGTAGAAATTATTACTTTTTCTTTCAGCTATATATTTTTTTTTTTTATAATGGTTGTCTTCGTTTTATTTTAGATTGTGTCCCAAGATGTTTAATTTATAATGAAAAACCAAATTAATTTTCTTAAATTTAAAAGTATAATAAGTTATTTTCTTGACCATAATCAATACAATAGGGACTTCTCAAAGCTAACAACCCTGAAAGTGAGTTTTGATATTGGATATTGTCCTCTAAGAGTTGTGAGATTTGAAAGTTGTGATCTGAAATGAGTCCCTAGTCAGTGTTTGGCAAGGGCTGTGGCGTGTCTGAGCAGTTAGAAGATTTCCGTGACCACTCATAGTATCACGATCCTTAGGCCGAGCATGCCCCAACCATTATCATCGGCCACGATTTTATTTAACCCCAACAACGCCTCGAAAATTCTTTTGGTGTTCAAAAAATACGAGTTTTACTTGAAATGCAATTTATAATTCCATTGAAATTCTCCTTTGACTAGAGTAATTAATACTTATAAAATTAATTTTGTTGTTTAAAAATCGACGAGTATTTTTAATTATTGTTCTTCTATTATGCATTTTTTTCTTAATTAATGTTTTCATTTTTTGTTTTCAGATTGAATCAGAATTGAAGAGAACCAGGCGGGAGCTGGAGAATACAAAGAACGCTCTTAAACACCAGGTGGCGCGATGCCGTCATCTGGTGTCTGCATTCAGCAAGAAGCTTGCGGAAAAAGACGTAGAGCTCAAATATTGCAAGGAGACAAGGGAAAAGCAACTGAGTGCCGTCATAAGAGCTCTTCTGGTTCTAGAATCTCGCTTGAGGAGGGAACAGAAGAGCATAAGAACCATGCTGGCTGAGAGAGACGGAGTTATTAAATCTCAGTGTGAGGAGATCGCCCGATTAGAATCTGGCCATGACCCTGATTGGGCAAGTAAATTAGTTGCAAGAGATGCCATCATTGCTGCTCGCGATGAAGAAATAACGAGACTTCGAAGCCTTTGTCAACCTTCCTTGGATTCGTCAGATGAGACAGATTCTGTTACAAAGTCAATTCTAGAAAATTCAGATAGGTTATCGTTTATTGACGAAATGGAAGCAAAGGATGATCTAAAGAAGATTATAGAGGAAAAAGACGCGCAGATAAAGCATCAAAATGAAGAGATTAAGAGACTGCAATCACTTTCTGTGACTTCTAACGATTTTAATGAGGAGGACGATTTGAGAACAATGTTGTCAGAGAGAGACGCTTTAATAAAATTTCAGCAAAATGAAATTGAAAGGTTACGATCTTTGTCAATGTCTGAAGTAACGAATGAATCCAAAGAAATCAATTTAACTAAAATAGATGAAATAGTTGAAGATGACGTGCCGAATGTTGAGTGCTATGCAAAGCCTGATCTGATTAGCTCTTTGTGTATAGATGGTCAAGATGAGAAAGAGTCATCAACAGAATCAGTCACTGAAGTTGCTTGTCAACCTGATTCTTTGTCATCTGACGCTGCAAGTACTCGCGCTTGTCTTGGAGATAATGATGCTGATTCGTTATGCAACTGCACAATTACTCCTCCTGTAGTACGGGGTGGTCTATCTGTACATGACAGATCAGCTTTTTCTCCAGTTCCAAGATCATCCCACAAATATGATCCAGAACCAATGGCGCCTAATATGTTTAGTTCTAGTGTACCCGATATTTCTAAGTCAGACTACAGCAGTAGGTTCGAACCGTCCGTTAGTTCCATTCACGAACCCCAAAATAGTTCGTACTACTCATCAAATACCCGACCATCTCCCTCCTCTGCTAGAGTATCTATGAGATCATTTGATGTAAATTACCAGGATAACCCTGTTCTTCAATGCGTGAATCAAATATTGTTGAAGGATCCCGATGATATAATGGAAGATCAAAGATCTAATAAATTACCTTCTATAGAAAGCCCTTTTGTTGAAATAGACGATGCAGATCAACCTTTCTGGTTAACGAATAGTACCGAAGAAGAACCTCCTGGAGAAACAACGACTCAGACACTAGAAGATAGTCCAAAACCTGCTCTAGCCACATCCTCCCCTCTAGAAAAGAGCTGTGTTCAGGAATCCAGTAATCCCCCTAAAGGAAGTAAATTGTCCCTGTCAAAATTAATTGAACTGCATAATGCTGCCAGGAAGTTGTTTCCTTCCAGGAGGGAACATGATGGAAGAAAATCAGTTTCGATGACTGATCTCTCATCTGCAGTACTAGCCCATCGTTCAAATCCCCCCGTTCCCCCAAAGCCTCGGAAGAGTGGTGGTAAAAGAGTAGATTTTAATATAAATCGCCCATCTGAAAGTAAATCAGCCGATAACAGTTTCCATAATTCGAAGACTGTACTACCTCCTCAGCCTGTGTATATTGATCGTACGAAATTAGATATTATTAGTAAGCCATCTCCTTTACCATTTGCTGGAGCACCAAGTACGGAAAATGAACAAGATAATGAGTTGTACGTTATTTCGAATTCTGCTTTAGATGACGAAATCTTACAAAAGTTAAAAGGAAAGAATTTAAAAAGTTTTGAAATTAAACTTCATCGGTTAGCAGGAGAAGCGATGATGCAACAGCAAGCACGGAGACAGCATAGTGGCTTACCTGAAGGAAAGTTACATCCTAATCATAAGCCGACATTAAATAAAGCTATGTTAAGCAATATAAATCTATTGGAGGCTGCAGCTATGCTTAGACAGCTGAGAGAGGCAAGCGATCCTCGTCGAACCGCTGACGGTAAACAAGCAATGTCTCCAAGTATGTCCCAGAAAGCCAGGCTTCGAGTCGCTGCTTCTGTCGCCCAACTCTTGGCACAAGCTCAGCAACAGGCTCGAGAGCAACAGCTTAGGGCTCAAGCTGAAATGCAAATGAAAACACAAGCAGAGCAAAAAGCTCAAGCAGATCATTCGTCACAAGGTAAAACTCACTCAGGTACTCCATCTAAGGCTCAAGTAGAGCACTTGAAAGCCCAAGAGTTTCAGATGAAAATGCATGCTGAACAGCTGAGGGCCCAAGCAGAACAACATCTCAAAGTTCAAACAGAGCTCATTAAAAAAATAAAGGACCAACATTTAATCCCTTTTTCCGAGCAACAGCCCAGTACTAGTAGTAGCCATCCTTCCCAAAGTGTCCCTCCTCCTCCACCTTTACCATCGCAGCCTCCTCCGCCTCTCAGTCCTCGGGAATCTCCAAACTTCTCTCAGATGTCTCAGAGATATGAGACTATTGACGACGAGTCACAATCCGAAGAGCACCCAGACACTCCTCCTGACTCCGAAACCCCAGTTAAGGATGACGATGCTTCGACATCAAGTAGTAACGAGAAAAGTCCTGGTACTTACGATAATTTTCTTGAGGCAACTGGACTGAGTCAGAAATCCATAATGACTCCTAGTCGCATGTTAAACAATCACAGAAGTGTCGTAAAACCAAAAGACGTTAAGTTGCGAAATAAAGTGAGAAATGCTGCAATTTTTGAAAGAACTATTCCACCACAAGTGGTCGGACCTACTATTAAATATTGGACTGAACCTTATTTATAAGTTTTACGTACTGAATCAAAATAATCTCCTCTCATGATTTATTAGTCTTTCATCTCCGAACATCATGATTATTTATTTTCTGTTTTCATAAAATAATTTTCCATTTTTAAAAAATGTTTTATCACTAAATAAACTGAACCTTAACTTGAGTTAAAACAATAACAAACTTATATCTCTCTGTAGCTATTCTATTTTTTAGTTGCATTGTTGAATATAGTATATTTTAAGAATGAAATGGATTATTATTTAGCACTAACATTTTTCTGATTTTAATTTATATATCTCACGCCCCTCTGATTTTCGTTTAAGTGTAAATGTGAGTGCAAATATTGTTTAGTACCGTTAAAGCCAAAGTGATAAATTTAAAATGTCGGGTTCTGAATTAGTTTTATACTGTGTATTACTATTAATTTACTTATTACTGCTTTAAGATTGTATATTAAATGTTAATATTAAGAATTTAAAATTTCTTTAAGCGTACATTTGATAAATGTTACTTAAATCTCATTCATAAATGAACTACTGATAGTCGTTAAGAATTGTATATAATTGTCTATTTTTTTTAACAAGTATCGAGAAAAACCATTATAGTTATATTTAGCTCGCCCGAAATGTAAAATATTGTATTTATTTATTGCAATCGTGTACATTCCAATATAAAACTGTAATATTATGAAAATATAACTTTTTAACGTCATATCCAGAATTTATTTGTTTATAAAAAAAATTAACCCCTTTGTAAACCTCCCCTCTTTAATATAATAACAAGGAATAAAAATTTGGTTAGAGGACAAAATAGCTGTGACAGGTCTCACAAATGACAGGAAACCCTTATAACTTCTCTTTTTCAAAATTTACTATTTAGACCACTTGCAGCAATGGGTTATTTTAATCAACACAAAATATTATAGAAAGTGGTTTAGAAAAGACAACAGCAGTGGAAGATCGAAAAGGAAAAAAATGATGAAACAAGTATATAATTATATTTATACGTGAATAAATGAATGCTTATTGGTTTATCAAGTAAAACAACAAAATAGTGTGGCGAATAGCTTCCTCGCTTCCTATTTCGTATACAGTAATGCTTTAATGGTTTTGCTACCTAATATTGTCAAATTTATTTATTTCCATCCCCCCTTTTTAAATCTGTCGAAATAGTTTTGATTTGTTACATGAATAAAGTATTAATTTAGCAAAATTAACAGAGTGCAAAAAGTTGAAATTAATCTGGGGCTATCAGCAGGCTAACTTCGACAAACCATGTATAATTATTGTGGCACATAGCTTCATCGCGTCCAATTATTTATTCTTTAATCATTTTATTATTGACAAATTTATTTGAGATTGAATGTGTGATGAAACTTACAAAGCAAAGTAATATATTATAAGGCCAGTAAATTCAAGTCTAAAGGGCAAGGGGATTTTTTTTGCTTGAACTACCGAAGGTAACTAAAGCAAGAGTGATCTTAAATGATTTTTCCTACAGTTGACCGATAAAGTGGTTGTTATCGTTATCGCACTCAAAATAGTACGCAAAACAGCAGATTCCTGCACTTTCTACTTTACCGCACTCGTTTTACTTTACCGCACTCATTTTACTTTACCGCACTCCAGTGTTCCAACTTACGAACATAAAGAACTTAAATCTAAACAAAAATTTAATAATCTAAATTATAATTATAATAAAAATGACAACTAATGGTTATTTTTTGACTAACTTCACGATTTTAACAAATACATATATCAAATATAAAACCTATTGTAAAACCTTTTTTACATGTTGACAAACACTCTATTATTTTCAATTTATTTGCAGATTAAAAACTAACTGTAGGAAAAATGTAATTTGCAACTCCAGCTTAAGTGTCACTCGAGAAACTTTTCTGCCCTCGCCTTCGGCTCAGGCGTAAATATTTCTCTCGAGTGCAGCAAAGTGCCACTTCCCCCCCTAGCTCTCAGGAAAAGAGGAAAAATATATACTTCCGTAGTCAAGTCAGGTGTTTTGCTTTCAAGAAACCTACCCCCACCCCCTCCCCGGTGGCATTGCCCATTTATTTGAGATTGAATGTGTGATNATTCATATGGGCACTCATGCTAGTTGCACAAATAAGTATTGTCTCCGTATTCGAGAATTCTAAGAAAAGAATCCGTTTCAGTCACCAGGGAACATTTTTGGTCCTTTGTCTGTCCAATATTTTTTTGAACTAATACCTTAAAAAACTGCTTATCTGATTTTAATAAAATTCAAGTGATAGCCCATTTTTGGTCCTAGTCCTTTTCTTCCTCTTTTGCACAATATTTTTGGTAGCTTAAAATGTGCTTATCCGATTTTTAAGAAAGTTGGATGGTTACAGATCACCCTATATTTTTCACTCTGTAATCCTGAGCATCATCAATGATTTTAGATTCTTTTAGATTGAGATTTTAATAAATGATTAGGTTATAAAAGATTTAGGTTCAGTGTCCTCGGCTGCGCCTCGGGAGATAATTATCAAGAGGGGAATAATGACACTTTACTCACGAGGTACATACAATATTTTATCTCCAGATGGGAGAAAATACACATTTTTGTCCATGTCAAAGTTGTTATTTATTATTTTAAAAATAACAATAATCATTAATACATTTAACAGCATTGATATAAGAGATTCAATAATAAAAACAAATTAGAATTGGAATTAAACTCAAATAGACGGTTATTTAGATGCAGGTTGTAAACAATGATTAAGAAGGTCGAAAAAGCAATGTCACCAACTTGATTTCAACAATTTCATTACATTAGCCATTCGTTCTTTACTATTTATAAAATAATTAAGTTGGCAGTACTTACTTTTTCTCCCTAGTTTACTTTTTCGCCCTACTTTTACTTTTTCTCCCTACTTTTTGAGTTCAGGGAAGAAAAGACCTGTTTTAGTCCCTCTACTAAACTAATCCAAAATCATAAATTTTTCTCCCTACCGGAGATAAAATCAATAAAGTACGCCATTGGCGTACCCAGGTGGGGGGGTCCAACCCTCCGAAGTGATTACATAACTTGGACCCGCAATACATTTAAAACCAAACAAGCACAGTAATATCAGATGCATTCGAATTTTCTGTAAATATTTCCCAATAAAAGGAATTAATTAAGTAATATTAGGGAGTGTATGCACTTAACCCCCCTCACCACCCCCCAATTGCGCTCGGCCGGGATTTGCCGATAGAATTATAACATTATAAGGGCCCGATTGTCGGCTGGGCCCGAATTTTGCAGATGGAATTAAATTCATTAAACTCTATATCAGCTGGGCCCGAATTTTTGTCGATGGAATTACCTAAAGTCATTAAACATTATACCGGCCCCATTGTCGGCTGGGCCCGGATTTTTGCCGATAACATTAAAACATTAAACACTGTACTGTACACTGGATTGTCGGCTGGGCCCGGACTTTTGTCGACCGAATTTATCATACAACATTATACCGGCCCAATTGACAGCTGGGCCCGGATTTTTTCTGACAGAATTAAATCATTAAACATTATACCGTCCAGATTGTCAGCTGGGCCTGGATGTTTGCCGATAACATTAAAACATTAAACACTTAACTGGTCCGATTATCGGCTGGGCCCGGACTTTAGTCCGATTGTCGGATGGGCCCGGATTTTTGCAATTAAATTCATTAAACTCTATATATATCTGCTGGGCCCGAATTTTTGTCGATGGAATCAAATTAGGACGCATAGTCTAAGTCGTCCCAATTGCCAGCATAGCCCGGCATTAAATGAAATGAGGCCCGAGACAACTCGGACTTTTGCCGATGGAATTAAATTTATTATATGAAGAGATGCAAACTAGACTGGCTTAAACGGGGAAAAGATAGGATAAGGGAGTTCTGGATTTTATTAGCAAATTTATGATTTGGACCAGGATTGTGTGCAGAACACTACGTGAAACCTCTTGTCTATGGCCATTCTCGGACTTGCCGACTCGGGCTGGACTAGTGTTCGTCGATATTAAGTGTAAAACAGAGGCAATATAAATAAATCGGTTAGCCATATTGTGATTAAACTTTTTCATAAATTTAAGAAACACTCAAAAAGCGCTCAAAAACATTTGACGTTAAATGACCCTATTAATTACCTAGTACATATCTTAAAAACTACTCGTTCGATTTTAATGAAATTGGGATGGAAAATAACAAGCATAATAATTAGGCTTCCAACCCTCCACACCCAGTTATTTATCCACATATACTTTTATTTCCACCTATGCCTTCAAAAGTACTCATCTGATTTTTATGAAATTTGACTGATCGAAAGTAGCTCACAGATGGCAGATGGCCCCAGATTAATTTCTACCGTCTGCACTCTTTAAATTTTGCTAAATTGATACTTTAAATCATGTAACAAATCAAACCAATTTTGACAATTAAAAGGTTGTAAAAGAAAAAAAATCATTAAAGTTTACGAAATAGGACGCGATGAACCATTAAGCACTAACTAACAGACTATTTTACATTAATTAAAGTATCAATCTAGCAACATTTTAAGTGCGCAGACGTTTGAAATTAATCTCGGGTTATCTGCTGACTACGATTAACCAACCATTCAAATTTCACAAAAATCAAATGCTTACTTTTTAAGATAGGTATAGGCGTAAAAAATGTATGTCTGAGCGCATTTGGAAGAGAAACGAATAGGTGCAGAAGATTGCAACTTATATGAGAACAGCAATTCAGCAATGTTATAACCTGGCTAATAATATCATAACATAAACATTTCATCGGACTATAGCTTTTAAGATATGTTGATTCGCAATAATTGAGTGAAAGGCATACATGAAACGCAAAATGTTCCCTGATGTTTGAAACGGGTTTCTGTCTTGGAATTTTTGAAATAGGAGACATAAAGATCTTGACTTGTAAATAAATTTCACAATAATAACTATTAAAATATACGAAATAGTACATGATGAAGCTAAGTGCCACGATATCTGGCAGACCATTTACCTAGGTTACATTGTTTTGTTTTTATTACAACAAGTAATTTGAAACCCATATTGAGGTCTGATAGCTAGAGTTTTTATAAAGTTGTACAACCCCTTTATACGTTTTAGAAGTGTGACAATTTTTTAGTTGTTATCTAATAGGATTTTAATTTGATTTAATATGAGGTTAGAAATCGAAATTAGATTGTTAAAAGGGGTAGAAATTAAAATTGTAATAAATTATGGGGTATGCTAAACCCGCATATAGTCACTCTAGGTTAAGTTGGGCCCCCCCGAAAAATTTTTTTGTGTACGCTACTGAAATACGCGATAGGATGCGAGGAAGTTATGTGGCACATAAATTGCGTGATTCAAGTCCCGGCCCCGATTTAAAAACCCACATTAATATTTAAAAACCCACATGGTTATCAAGAGGTGGTTTGGTGATTGTTTGAATTTAATTCCCGGCTACGAAAATTAATATATTATTATTATTATATTAAATTTTAAATTATATTAAATTTTAAATTATATTAAATTTCCCTCAAAAAAGACACATTAATTTTTAAGTACAATAATGTACCGATTAATTTGACTAATAAAAATCCAATGACGTAAGTACTAAATAAGTATGCTTATGTTAGGCAACTTTCAAATGATTAAAAATAAAAATCCAACATAATGGTGACATATTGGTGGTAATCTTGAAGGGCATGCTAATTTTGAATGTGATGAGTCATGATATACATTGTAGATTATGATGAAATTATCGATAAAAATGATTTTACTTAAGAAAGAAGAATCAATTCTTTTTGTTTTTCCTCATTGTAGGTTTTCTGTTCCAAAAAAATTGGAGCTTCATTTTTTTTTTTATTT
>KZ651376.1:310237-321738 GCA_001010745.2 Gerris buenoi
AATTTGTAACAATTTGGCCTCTGCAACAGTACGGGAGACAGACAGAGAAAAATAGACTCCAGCGCCGGGACTTGAACCTTGGATAGAGTGCCTGTACTGGATATATAGGAGGCTCGTGGTTCGAGTCCCGGCGCTGGAGTCAATTTATCTCTGTCTGCCTTCCGTAGTTAATAATAATTATAAATTGATTTAAACATTTAAATAGTAATGTTCGGAAGGTTAATAAGAAATTGTAACAATTTTTGTAAAGACAAAAATGAAAGTTTTAGAGAAAACTGAAAAAGCAATTACTTTTATTCCTGAAAGGGTATTATCATAGCCTTTGCGGCATTTTATGATTCTTCTATACAACTTCATGGATAACCTATATGTCTATTTCTGTACTTAAAGAACAGCTTTTAATTATACATGCTAGATTTTATATTCATTCTATGTCACTACTGATATCTTTACATTCTCCATTTTTCATTTTATACATAGAAATAGTTAACAAATGGTGGGAAGGTTATAAAAACAGCCAATATCCTGGAGCTTGAATATTTATGGAGAAGGACAATCATTTTATCCCTGAATAACTAGTGGTGCAATCAGGATCACTAGCGTTAGTTTCCCTCCAATTTTATATTACCCAGTGTAATTATTGTAACAAATTATTATTATTATATTTTTTTTTAATTTAGTTTACTATCATGCCATATATACGGTTTGATGCAATCAAAACTGTATGAATTCTTAAATAATACATCTTTATACATTTCGACATTTATTATATTGAATTGTTTGAATGAACTCATCTGGCGCGAAAGGCACAATTATGTCAAAGCGGAATGGATGTGTAAAAATAAAAGTAGGACTGTAATATAATAAACATCAAGGCCTTTATGACTGTGACATTTCCTAGCCCAGTTCGTATTTCCTAAACTATTGCTATCTCTACGTTTGCTAAGCTTTGCTAAATATCTTCCGCTCGCAGATGCAGAGACCATCATTGTTAAAAGCAGTAAAGTGGGTTTTATTGCACGGTCTTCTGTTTACTCCACAACGGACCCTCCAAGCGAAAATCCGGTCACGTATAGCTGCCTCCACTCATCCCCTATCCTAACCTAAGCACCCTTCCAATGCTCATTGATATTCAAACTTTTCATTTTAAACTTTCAAACTGAAAACTTTCATTATGTCCAAACCAATACATGCTTTAATACTCGAATTACTCGAAAAAACTAGTTATTTTTATCTTAGCTATTTTGAAAAACATATAAAGATATAGAGACGTTATTTAAAATAGCGATTAAATAATATTTATTTTTATTGATATCATATCAAAATTATTCTGCTTCAAAACCCTGCTAGAAACAAAAAAAATGAAACAACAAATTTATATCTTTGATATTGCCAATTAAATGAAAATACAGAAAACATATAAATAGAACAGGTTATTGGAATAATCAATTATAGAAGTTAAATGTTAATAAATTATTTTTTTTTTTTTAAGATAAACTAGAAAATAGTCTGCCAATTCGTTTGGTGGCTTCCTTGCGAAAATAGCGTAAAAATGAAATCAATACTTTTACAACCTATTATTATCAACTTTATTTATTTTCCTTTGTTTTTGAAATCTGTCATTTAAGTTTACAACTTCTACGTCCACTCTTTTCTCTTCTACATGCTGACCTGCATACATTTATTTACACCTCTATATCTTATCTGATATATATGAAATTTGGATAGTTTGTCGAAAGTAGCCCGCGGATAGCCCTAGATTAATTTAAATCGCCTATGAACTTTAACTTTTGAATGAATTAAAGTATCAATTTTGCAAAATTTAAAGAGCATAGATGGTTGAAATTAATCTGGGACTATCTACGGCTACTTTCAATAACCCATCTAAATTACACAAAAATCAAATGAGTACTTTTTTATAGGTGTAAATAGATGCATGATTGTGTCCATGTTGATGAGTAACAGATGGGCGCAAAAGGTAAAATATTATATAACTCTAACAATGGGCTAATTTACTACCAACCACCCAAATTTCATTAAAATCGGACATGTAGTTTCTAAGATATGTTGGTTCGAAAAATTGAGCGAAAGGCAGACACGGATCCAAAAATGTTCTATGATGTGTGAAACGGACTTCTGTCTTGGAACTTTTGAAATCGAAGACATAATTTTTTTTCTCGGCAGAACGATCATACAGCTTCCGTTAATTTCCGTTGTTTGCTTCCAGCACGGAAGCAAAACAGAAAATAATAAATAGGAGAAACGCATTTATATCATGTAAGGTGTTTCATCAGGATATTTGAGGAGCTTGCTCTTAGTGAGATTGAGTTTAAATTATTGAACATTTACCTATGACGATATAGATTACAAGTATGTATCTAAATAGTAAATAATGAAAAGGGGTTTTAATATAATATAATTTATCTACGATTGATACGAAATATAAAGATTTTATCTCTGTTTAGATACATAGAAAGTGGTTCTTTTTCTAGTTTTATCCATTATGCATGCTCGTTTCATTCTTATTTATTTATATAAAATCCCGTCAAGTACTAGCTAGCAAGTTACTAAAAGGGTTTCTTCGGTCATAAAAATTAATTATTATTATTATTATTTTTTTTAAACAAAAATATCCATTGTTCACTTTTAAAAATCAAGATGTGCATACATTATTATTCTTTACTATCTTCGGTATGCGCTTATTGAATTCTTTTAGGGCTAAAATGGCCAAAATGGCTGCCATTTTGGAAACACGATATATTTTTGTGAACCAAATTTCAATACCTTTAAAATGATACCCAACTTCGATTTTTCAAATCACAAAAATTTTGGGGCCCCCTAGTTACGCCCCCCTAAAATTTTTAAAAATTGACTTTTTTATATCAACTTCCGGAAATATCATTGGACCACAGAGACGCATATTTTTGTGTCTTTGCCTTATTTTTAGGACCTTTCCTATTGGGCTAGCGGGGGGGGGGACATTTTTTTTTGCGTTTTGTTTTAATTTTTAGGGGGGTAAAATGGCCACCAATTTGGAAACAAAATATATTTTTGTGAACCAAATTTCAATACCTTTCAAATGATACCCAACTTCGATTTTTCAAAACACAAAAATTTTGAGGCCCCCTAGTTACGCCCCCCTAAAATTTTTAAATATATACTTTTTTATATAAACTCCAGGAAATATCATTGGACTACAGAGATTTATATTTTTGTATTTTTGCCTTATTTTTAGGACCTGTCCTAATGGGGTAGCGTAGGGGGGGACATTTTTTTTTTGCGTTTTGTTTTAATTTTTTGGAGGGTTAAAATGGCCACAATTTTTAAATTGCGATACATATTTGTAATCTATATTTCAATACCTTTGAAATGATACCCAACTTGAAAATTACAAAAAATGTAAAATATTGCGCGGTGATCGCAATTAATCGCAGATTGCAGAAATTTGGAGTGTTAAAGTTCGCAAGTTCGTAATAGGTTTTCTGTTTTTGGGCAAAAGTTTAACTTATATACCAAATTTCAAGTCTATAGATTCAGTAGGTCGGGAGATATAATCCAAGATGCGACGGACGGACGGACACACTATACCAAAAGCATAAGGGTTTCTAGGACGACCTCGAAACCCTAAAAAAGCTTACCTAATTAGTATTGTATTAAGTTAAGATTTATTCTTACCGAATTTGGCGTAGCTGAAGCTACATCTAGCAGTTTCAATTGAGGTTAGAACTAGCAGTGCGATTAAACTATGCATTGTTACATTAATGACATTCTACATCTGAAAAAAAATAAATATTTTTAAACAATATATTCTCATATTGCTTCAATCAAAAACTGTCCATCAGCTAATATATTTTCTTCCCAAAACTGAGTGGCTGTTTTATTCTATTACATCTAATTATATGTCTAAAAAATAAAATCTAAAGCAAATGCTCGATTAAAATAATTTATCTTTTAAAAAACTTTCTTATAAATATATATTACGTTCAGGAACTTCTCAGTAGTATAGTTATAACGGTAGGTAGAAGAAAGCTGAGGTTAGAAGCAGTAATTATGTACATACATACCTCAAGCATCGCCTTAATCTCCGTTTCTACTAATGTACAAGCATAACTGCGTCTCATTTTCTAAGAAATAAGACAATTCATTATCAATTTACTGATTGCAGAAAAAACCAAGTTTCTAAGAAGACTTGCTTTATTGAATGTAATCTTTATCCAAGAAGCTGAAATACTCGTAATAATAGATGTAAGAAGGTTTTCCTAAAGAATTCAAAGACTTTGCTTGTGAGTTCAGTAACAACAATCAGAGTGTTGCGCATCTTAGAAATGCTATAGCAGGAAAGAATAAACCTAAACAACAGCCAACACACTGATAGAGATTTTTCTGCAGTATTGCAAGAAGAGCAAACCTAGAGCATCGCGACGTCTTATAACGACCAAATGAGACACACTAAACAGCCACAGCTCAGCTTTAATTTAAATAAATGAATTCGGCCGAAATTCGAACAAAACTTTATCATGTTTACATGATAAAGTGTTCATGAGTGAAGTGCACAATAAATTTAAATCCAATAAAACCTAATTCAATCAATTTATAATTAATCATTTACAAAAAATATTTAACTGATGACATTTAGTTTTTGATTGTCAGCTACATCAAATAATTTTCAGGTGTGAAATTTCAGAATATTTTTCCCAAATCTTGCAGATTGTATGCACAGACGACAGACACACTTATTTTTAGGACTCTATCTTTTGGAATTAAATCCTGTAGATCGTGAAAAAATACCAAAATAAACCACAAAACTTTTCTCCTGATATACTTTGTATTTAAGAAGCAGTTTATATTTACTTTCTATATCTCCCCACACCTTTAATAATTACCACAAAATAATAAAAACGACTTTGGAGATCTCAAATAAAGTTATTTCAAATAACAGAGGTGAAGAAAAATTATATGATTACTATTAGATTTCTTATAAGAAAAAGAACTAAAAATATGTATCACCATTCAAATTTAGATCTTTTAGTCGAGTTAAGTTTTGGATGTATGACTTATATGTACAGTACAAAGGGAGTACAACATAGGGCCTAAAATACTTCCTTGTGTTATACCCCACATTAATTTTACCCTATGCTTTTTTGTTTAAAGAAGAAATTAAAAAGCAACGTATATAAGGTGCCCCATCTCCATCCTAGCTCCAACGCTGTATTTTATTTCAATTATAACATGTTTACCTAATTTAAGTTTAAGATTTATAATTTTAAGAAATTTTGCATGATTTTCCAAAAAAGCACATTTAGTTTCACAGGTCTTTTAAGATATAACAGTTAAACATTTATTTAATAAATTGCAATTTCTCTCGTACAAAAAGCACTACTGAGGCCTACTAAAAAGTAAAATTTGTGTGCCTAAATTAAAATAATCTGCTTTTAATATTATAATTTTATTTTTGTTTTATGTTTACATCTTTCAACATTTTGTCTATGTATATTCATATTATTCCTCGAACTTCTGAGGTATTTTTTTTTAAATAAAACAGTCTACTCCATGAAGTTTGTATAATTTAATAAAAGTATAATAATGTTTTTCTCACCATTTCTTATCCATAACGATATTGAACGACCAATAATTATTTTAAACAAGATATAAAAGAGTTTTGTGAAAATATTTATAATACCAGTCTGTGCTAAAAATAGAGTTCTGAGATATTACTTCATACGATTCATTTGTTATTACTTTTTTGATGTTTGTGTGTGTGTGTTAATCTCCAATATTAAATCATAAAATAATTAGTTAGGTTAAGCTTTGTCCCAGGAATTAACATCAAAGAGGCTATATTAAAATTTTGGAATCATAAGGGTATTTTAAGAATAAATAATGGAACCATTTAATTTACCACTGAGCTTAACAAATTTATTGTATATATCATAATAGAAATATAAAATAATATCATATTATTATTTTGTTCGAAATTAATAAGATATGGATTTGAATAATCCATTCTTATTCAATTTTGGAGTATAGAGAGTTTAAATTTAAGAGTACCTTTGCCAGTCTTAGGGCGTTACTCATTATAAATGGGAGGAAAGTTTTAATGATCTCTTTAGATGGATAGAGTTAAGGGGTATTACAGATGGCTTAAGCCGACTCCTTTCCTATTTGACCTTTTTGCCAGTTCTGCCTTAATTCTTAAAATAAAGATCTTTTCCTCAAGTTAAAAAAAAATAAAGCATTACAAGTTCAAACAGGATATCGCTGGTAATTTAGTGTCTAATTAAGATATCATAGAAACTGTCACATTTTACAATTTGTGTACGCTTATGAATAATTTACTGTTTATCTTTGTTTTCAAACTTTATAACTATCTTTGCAGTTACTTTTAAAACATTGTTTAAATTAATCCGAGTGTTTTTAGTAAAAACCAAAGGTTTTTTTTAGGGTTCTAAATATTTCCCTTTTTAAAAAGAATTAAAAGAACTAATGGTTTTTCAAGTAGATTTCTTAGAAAATACTCGAACTTATTTCTGAACACAGCGCTATTGAGCACTTGAACACAGTAAAAGGAAGATGTGGGAACCTAGCAATCTTCAAGCTTCGTTCCTTAAACAGATAAGATTTGTTTCTCATCCACTTACGTTTTCGAATTGTATGGTAATTGATTTGCATTTTGTAGAAACAGATGTAGGAAACTGTTTGATCCTCAACGTTTCTGAAGCATAAGAAAACTTTGAATAGAAAGGTTGACTTTTGTATAACAAAACGTCATACTAGACAACAAAATTGAATCGCCGTAAAAAAAAAAAATCAATTGTAATTTTTATAGTGATTCGTTGTTTTGATTTTCTCAAAGTATTTCAATGATAAATAACATATTTTTCGCGGATATATATAGCGTGACGAATATAGAGTATAATAAGCCATGCTGAGTATCCTCCAATCCAAATAATGTGTTCTTTCAAGCATTTTAATTTTCAAGAGTGTATCATTATATTCTTTAAAAATGACTTTTAAACTATTAGAGCCAATTCGACTTCATTGAGCATTAAATTTGCATATTTTTCTGAGGTGATATTATTCACCATAAAACAAAAATATTTTTACTCACAAATACTACAAGCGATGTTATGTAAAAATTATCAAAATATTTTGCAACTTTACTAGCCACTCCACCTAAGATGGTAACGTCCCGATGATTTTATATCTATCTTTAATGAATTTAGTTATCAAAAGGCTATTCTAATGTAATAATTTTTAATGAATCTATAAAATTTTATTTCTTGCTTGATTTTACACCCCTAAATATTTACCTCCATGGTGTCCACGCTGGTTACTTCGAGTTCACAGATTTAAGGATCTAATTAAGTAAATTCTGCATTTAATATTGCCCTATTGTAATTAAAATTTGCAAGCAGAAATAAAACTGAAAATTTAAGGCTAGCTTAAGTTCAGAACTTACTGCATTCCTCATAAACTTAAATTACCTATATTATTTCTGTAGCATTTATACATTTGTAGAGGACGTAAGAATTTTTCTTACTTGATCGATGAAAGGTTTATTTTTTTGGATGAACTTCTAAGTTATTTCTTTTAACAAAGCGTTCGTTATAGTTTCTTTTTTTGTGTATGTGATAGCTTTAACACGAAATAATAACCTAGAACTTCAGCAAACTAGTGATACAAAGCTTTACATAAGATTGAGACGTTACGATTGATTGGTTCAATGTGAAATAAAATAAAAAATTTCAAGAACAAAAGAAATTATAAAAAAAAGACTTACGCGATTCAGATTTCTGAAGGAGACAATGACGGCAAAGCGCGGAAGATGTTACGTCTTGGGTAGTAAGTTGGTTTTCCAGAATGAAATCACCGGGTGGAACACTAGAAACTACAGAATGGAACAACTAGAACCAGCAGAGGAGTGAAGTGATAAGAAAACTCGAAGTAGCGGAGTAGGCCAGGAGTGGTCCTTACAGCATTAGGCTTTCTCTTTACGAACTGAGAACGACCTCTGGCATCATAAGCATTGTCTGTCCAACCTCACACGCCCCTCTACTCGCACCACCGCATCAATTTCTTTATAAAAAATACAAAGTGTAACAGCTCCTTCCCCCACAACTCTAACAAACACGGAACACTCCTGTCAAAAGATCCCGCATTTTATTTTTATTATACGTTCTTTCTATTATGAAACTTAAGCTAATTGACTTCAACCAGCAAGCGTTTGATCAATAATCCATTTCACGCAAAGTGTGTTAAGAGAATTGGAATGTATTTTTTTCCCATTACACATAAATTGAGGATTTATAAAAGAATATTGTGCGGGTAGGAGCTGGCATATTAATCCATACAAGAATGATTCAAAATTACCTTTAGCAATAAAGATTCTTATCATGCTTCTTAACAATGCTTCATCAATATAGAAGAGATTTTAAGTGGAGTAAAATAATTTTGAAGACCTATTTATTTTTTCTTCAGTTTACAGGGGATCTGTAAATTGGGAATTCAAAATTTTTTTTTTGTTTTATGATTCACGAAACCGCAATTATGTTTTACATAATTTACTGGGCTGATAAATAGTATTTACTCGTAGGTAGATGAGCTTATATCCCCAAACTTTTAATAACGCTGCCTCTCTACTGCTTAAACTAAGTTCTGAGTTTTGAAGGGAACTTAAAAGTTGAATATATTTTTTATTATTTATAGAGCTTGCAAGGCTTGACTGACGGTGCTTTTTCTACTTTTAATAATTATTCTTTTTTTCCACTTATTTGGTATTAATCTCCACATTAGAGAGAATAACGACTGGGGTAGGAAGCCCAAGATACATCGGAAATCCATAATTATTATGGGCAGTTGCTGGCTGAAGTTATTCATGTACCTAAATTTGGTGCTTGAAAGTCCAATGGATTGCTCCACAATGAGTAATTAAGTTAAAATTAGTGATAAGTAAGGACTGTGAGCTGTAGCTTATAACTACTGAAAACACATGTATATTATAACGATTGTCACAACAAGACTAAGGCCAAGCGCACACTGGAGACAAAATAGTCTGTAGGTTTTGTCTCCTGTGTGTGCCTAGCCTTAAGTGGCAAAAAACAGGTTGAGTCGTATTTCAGATTTAACATCTGGCGTTTAGATAAAGTTGTTAAATAAGGATTTTAAGTAAACAAGTTTTTCAATTTCTTATCTAGTAGTAACTAGAAATATTTTTAGGAATATCTGTTTTGTCTTTTAGGGAAGAAAGCTACGCACTAATCACATAAATTAGTTTAATTTATATTCATCATTGGATGTATGATTAAAGTCAAAGAATAATCGTAATATTCTATGTTTTTATTTTGTACCTGTCTCCTCATTGTAATATATACAAATTAAAATAAAACCGATTATATTTGCACATACTGAACATGCAATACAAAGAAAATTAGGATTTCAATAGAAGGATAGAATTGTAAAGAAGAAATAGAATTAAGTGCCTAGAAAATACAGCATAGATAACTATTATTTTTTACACAAGAGACATTATGTGGACACGTTATGTAGAAACATTTCTAGGAATACTACGAGTATTAACATCAATTGAATGGGTATGATTGTGAAAATCAATAGAATCTGGGACACTATAGTTATTTTCAATCTAATAAGGTCTGAGCTAACAAAATAATCAGGTTTCTATCAATGCTTCATGTAGGTATTAAATTATAATGAATAATTACTTAAAAAATTAGTATAGTAAAAATTAAAACGTTACACTTCAGTTTTATACAATGTTAGTTAGTGCACAAACTGTGCTTAAGACATCAATAAAGGCAATTCATCTGGAAAATACTTAAATGATATATAAGTTTAGGAGCTAGGAGTTGTTGAAATCGAGCTATAACGATGTTGCGCAAAGATCACAATAGCTACAGAATCTCGGCCCTCAATGCGTTCTATTGTACCACTGCATCTTTAGATACAATATAAAAGGAAATTGGTAACGCAGTACATAAGTTACGGTGCATAAAAATACAGATAATAGAGTTTCTGTTAGGATAAAGTTATCGATTTAGTTTTGGATCAATGAGGTTAAATAGAATGTTTAAACCTGAAATAATCGGTAAATGTAAACAGAGTCCATGTACAAGATAGTTTCTAAGCTCTAAGCTTGTCGATCAAACTGGAACGACAAAAGAAAGCAAAGCTTTAGACTGAGTTATACAACTCCTAGTTTATAATTTGGTTTTCTATATAAAATATTATCAACAATCTAGCGCCTTGACTCATGAATATATAATTTCCTATTAAGCTGAGGCAAATTTATTTTTAACAGGGGTTTGTGAAAGAATTTATAATAATAGTTAACTTGGTGTTACTCGATTCCTTAGTAAAGCATTCTGCACAAATCTCTAAAATTAGTTAATTCTAAAAATCAATGTTATTGACTTATATCTGCCTATTTAGAAATATGAAATGATAATAATAATCAATTAATATAACAAAAGGTCAAGCCTACAAATTCAGTTTAAATTACAATTTAATAAGTGCAAGAAACAACTTTTATATTTACAGCACAATTCTTGAGTTTCTAGTATGTCTAAAGTGTTTTTTTTTTTTTTTTTTTTTTTTTTTTAAGCACTAATTGTTTGTAGAAAAATCAATTGTGTCAAACCACTCAAGCAAATATTTCAATGCACCCTAAAAATTTGGTACATAGCTATAGATATTCTTGATATTATATTCATTAGTTCTATGTATGTATTTCCATTTCAGACATCAGGGGACATTATGGGTCTGTGTTCCTTATCTTATTATGGTTCCTTGTCTGTCTGTCGGCCTGTCGGTCGCTTAATTTTTGCGAACCAACACATCATAAAAACTAAATGTACATAAGCCCATTTTTGGACCCAAAGAAGTCTCAACCTTATGCGCCTATTTGTTTCTATTCAACATGCACACAAACTTTTTATTTACACCTATACCTTTATACGATGGTCATAAGTAATATTCTGATTTTTATGAAATATGAATGGTCTGTCGACAGTAGACCGCAGATAATACAAGATTAATTTCAACTGTCTTTGACTTTTGCTTCATGGATACTTTAATTAAAGTAAAAAATCAAAATATTTTGACATATTAAAAAAAAACAAAAAAAAAAAAAAAAAAAACGAAAAATAAATAAAATAGCAAAGCAAATGTATTAGGTTTATTATTTAATGATACCCCTGAAGACAAATTCAGCAAATATTATACTACTGTATTTTTCCCCCGCCAAAATACCATTTGACAGGACATAAGACACAGGACTAGAAGTGATTCTTACAAAATGAATTGATAAATGTGTTTATTAAAGTGTACAAAGTAAATCTTGTGCGACTTCAAGGCCTCAGAACTTCGTTGGTGGTTTGACTGCCGGCCGACACGAACCAGTCTCTCTCCCGCTCCAATCTCTGCTGAACACCGTCTGAAAAACAAATAGAAAACTCCTGTAAACTATCAAATAATAACTTTAATAA
>KZ651376.1:410130-434119 GCA_001010745.2 Gerris buenoi
TTTATTTTTTTTTTTTTATTGTAGAAGCGTTGCCGCAATTTAAAGCTGAAATCAACGAAGATATTGAAAGAAGAAGGAGAGAAAAAGAAGGAAACGAGCAAGAAAATAAAAATTTAGAAGTTGATAGAAATGAAGAATTCAACACTAAACGGAGTTATTACGAGCCAAATAAAAACGTCAGAGCCTTGAGAAAACAAAGCGATGAGATTGCAATTGTTCATGTCCCTTATAGCAAACTGCCAAGAGATTCAAGACAATCCGAAGAAAGAGAAGGAAGTAGAGAACTGGATGAAGCAGATTACGACGATATTAAAGAGTCCGGAGGCTATTTCAAATATGGCAGTTCTGAAGAAAATAAAGTGAAACCATTAAAAGAGAATAAACACAGTAATAATTACAGCGGTGAGAGGAACTACAGACCAACATACATTTCGTACAGGAAACCGTACCCAGAAAAGGAATATCATCCTTATAAACCTCATAGCCATTTCAATATCATTAACAATGGAAATAGATATTCTAATTATAATCCGTACAAGAGTGGTCATAGTGGAGAGAGTGGATATAATTATGAGTCAAGTGGAGAGGAAAGCCTCAGAAAACCTTCCCATAGTAGCGAGAGAGAATCTAGCAAGCATGAACCATACAGATCTTCAAACGAGGACAATGAGAATACCCCAGTTAATTATGAAGTAACCGAGAAGATAATTGAACCACCGACTACAACTGTTAGACCAAAGGGTAAGAATTTTACTATACTTTCATATCAAGACCCTCTTCAATTGTGACATTCAGTCCTTATAACAAACTCTAATGCTAGTTTACATATTACAATTATAACTAGAGAGATAGCAGGAAACGAATAAATTTTGTATGAATGTGGTTTCTAAAGTGTGTAATTTTAGTAGTTATACGAAGAGTATTTCACATTTATTGCATCAAAGGAATTGATTTTTAGTTATCTACTTTACCAGACTAAGAAGGAAATATCGTATTCTGAAAAGTAATTTAGTTATGAAATGGTTTTAACAGAATAAATGTTGTTTAATTTAATTAACTTTCGGGCATAATTTATAAAAAACTTAGTGTAAGTTTGAGAAGTCATTATACAGGGTGTTTGGTCGAAGATGTAACAAAGGAAGAGGGCAGATTCTACCCATCATTTGCAACAAAAAACACTATATATACCATGGGTCAATTCTCAATAGTTTCGCCACAATAATTTTTTTTGTTATTTTAAAGGTACGTCCATTTTACTTAAAGAAATCTATTGCTGCACCTAAAATATTCATGATAAAGCTGAAATAAAGGTACCGTTGGAAAGAGGAGAAAATTTGAGTTTAGAAAATGGCTATTTCAAATGCCTTAAAGGAGTAAAACATATCCATAAATTTCTTTTTATTGTTAATTTTATCAAAAAAATTAAAATTTATTTTTGTTTAAGCCTGTAATTTTGCCAAAACGGCATGAGCTACAGTTTGCCAAATTTCAGTAAAACTTCTCCATTTATTCCCCTTCAATTTAAGTACCATAACACTATTAGTTGATATGCAATTTTTTTGAGCTATGATTGAGTTTTTGTAAAAAAACGACCGTAAAAACGCGTACAGACCACCTTACGTGTTACCTAGAGGAGATGTCTTAATTTTTATAATTACCCTAATAAGTGAGATGAATGAGCGGATTTTTTTTTCACATTAAATTAATGAGGACTGCAGACCATAATGACCATAGGTCCATCCTAATTGACCATAGTCCTATGGACTATGTAAAAGGAAATTTTAACTCTTATGATATTTGACCGGAATATAATTTATCATTATAAAAATGGGAAGTATTATTATTATTTTTTTTTTTTTTTTAACTTAATCATGCTAAATGCAATTATTCATTAAAGAATAAAAATAAGGGGGTTGACATTGTTAAAAAAAACAACACTCTGTGGAAACAGTAATAATACTACACTAAAAATAATAATGTTATTGTAGAAATAAGTTTTGTACAGAAAAACTTGTTGGACAAATTCTTTAATGTAGAATTGCATTTACCATGATTAAGTTTGGAAAAAAAAGAAAAAGAAAAAAAAAAAATAAAACAAACAAAAAAAAACCTTACATTGGTCAAATATTTATCATAAGATTTAACTTTTACATAGTCCATAGAATATGGTATTTTACGATTATATGGTCAATTATGATTGACCTATTGACTGGACAGTCTGCAGTCCTCTTTAATTTAATGTGAATAAAAAATCCGCTCATTCATCTCACTTATTAGGGTAATTATAAAAATTAAGACATCTCCTCTAAGTACGCGTTTTTACGGTTGTTTTTTTACAAAAACTCAATCATAGCTCAAAAAAATTGCATATCAACTAATAGTGTTATGATACTTAAATTGAAGGGGAATAAATGGAGAAGTTTTACTGAAATTTGGCAAACTGTAGCTCATGCCGTTTTGGCAAAATTACAGGCTTAAACAAAAATAAATTTTAATTCTTTTGATAAAATTAACAATAAAAAGAAATTTATGGATATGTTTTACTCCTTAAGGCATTTGAAATAGACATTTTCTAAACTGAAATTTTCTCCTCTTTCCAACGGTACCTTTATTTCAGCTCTATCATGAATATTTTAGGTGCAGCAATAGATTACTTTAAGTAAAATGGACGTACCTTTAAAAATAACAAAAAAAATTATTGTGGCGATACTATTGAGAATTGACCCATGGTATATATAGTGTTTTTTGTTGCAAATGATGGGTAGAATCTGCCCTCTTCGTTTGTTACATCTTCGACCAAACCCCCTGTATAAAAACAATTGAAACCACGAAAATGAGAAATAATGTCATTCTTAAATTTGTCTGTTTCCATAGGATCCTCTATACTATAGTGTCTATTGGTTACCATTGCCAGCACTTGAATGAATAAAAACCACAAGCAATAGCATTTATGTACCAAAAAGATCTAATGACGAACAAAAGTAGCATGATAAAATGACTTTAAGTATCCTAGAAGGAAGGAGCAGATCCAAAAGATCAAATGTATGCGGGATTGTAGCATTGATACATTTTATAGTATGGGAATACCATCATTAGTTTTACTTTCTCACATAAAAAAAAGATTATTGTTAAAAATAATTAATTTATTTTTTTTTTTTTTTTTTTTTAAATTGTCGATTGTAGACTGTATTATTATTCCAATTGCGAGGAACCTTAACTACTGTGACGAAAAATGTTTACGGGTATACTCAGAAAATACCCCGATGTAAAATTAATTTTATTCCTTAACTTTAGGGCCACTACCTCCCAAATAAATTCTGAAATACGTGACAAATACATTTCTCGTTTACATTTGTGACGATTTTGATTATTTTTAGACCATTTAAATACGAATCTAACCATGTAGGTAATTTTCCTGGGAAATTCCAAATTACGAGATATTAATGAAAATAAATTTAATTCAGCTTCAATGGATGACGTAATATAAAAGACCACCTATTGATAACTTTTTTCCTGTTTAAAACAAAGTATAATATGTTAAATTATAAATTGATTCAATTATATTTGATGTAAAGATTGAACATAAAGTCAGTTATACTATATCCATGAGAAATGTTTATGCGAGTTCGAACCCTTCCGCATCCAATTTTTTCTGTTCATTGTAAACATTTTTCTTTTAAATGGTCAATTCCTATTGACCCCTAGATGACTCCGTAATTTTTTCAACATTTTAGGACCCCCCGTTACTGAGTGACATTTCATATTGTCCATTATAGTGGACATTCAGACTCAACTATAAGATCCCAGGTGTAACATGTAAAATTTGTAAGTCTACTGCAGTGGACAGTTCAAACACTGTGATCACTATGATCATGATCACTTTAATCAGTTATTAATCACATTAGCTTAAATGACTCATACAGTGATTATGATCAGTAAAATCACGATATTTGAACTCACCCTAAAGCTTAAAAGTCAATAAATAAAGCATTTATAAAAATCAAATCTTTAATGATTATAATATATGACTAATTTACAATAAAACACGTAAAATTAGAAATAATAAACATTTGTATTTTAATAAATTTACTTTTATTATTCTCTCAAGAATAATAAAAGTAAATAATTTTTTAAAAATTAAATTTTTAATGATAATAATGAAAGAAATATTTGCAATAAAACAATCTAATTCATCAAACTCACTTTAAAGTTCTAAATCATAACCTCCTTCTGAATTCATTACATGATCTTGAAGATATTACAAAATCAAATGTTACCATAAAGTTCAAATGTCCCGTATATTGGACATCAAATTTGACGATAAATTATGAGCTAAATTTAATCATTTTTTGTAATTCAAAATCAATATTTAACAAGTTATAACTTTTAGGTTTCTGTACAAAGTAAAAAAGAAACCTTATATAACGGCTCTGTCTGTCTGTCCGTTGGCTTGTTTCAATTCATAAACTACTATAGCTAGAAACATGAAATTTGGCACACAGGTACATCTTGGACTTTTAGAAAACTGGACAAATGTCGGATTTTTTACACTTAATATTTCCAAGATGGCGGCCTGGCCAATATGGCTGGTGACTAAAAAAAGTTTTTATTTACCATGGTATGTTATACATCAATTCAAAGGTCTTAAAGTGTAGAAAAAGAATTTTCAACTATTGCACTTAATATTTTATTTAATCGTACAGAAACCGGCGATTATCACCTCACGTANCGCCATATTGGCCGCCATCTTGAAAATATTACGTGTGTTATTTTAATAGTCACATATTCTTTTTCTACACTTTAAGACCTTTAAATTGATGTATAACATGCCATGGTAAATAAAAACTTTTTTTTAGTCACCAGCCATATTGGCCAGGCCGCCATCTTGGAAATATTAAATGTAAAAAATCCAACATTTGTCCAGTTTTCTAAAATTCCGAGATGTACCTGTGTGCCAAATTTCATGTTTCTAGCTTTAGTATTTTATGAATTGAAACAAGTCAACGGACAGACAGACAGACAGAGCCGTTATAAAAGTTTATTTTTTTACTTTGTACAGAAACCTAAAATGTAAAACAAAAAAGTAAAACATATGTACATCCCTCTTATTGCCGTGTTAATAGTTACAATTATTTTTGGTAATACTGATGAGTTAAAATCACTGAAGAAGGTATCAGGTTGGCCAAAAAGTAAAATAAAAACAAAACAAATAACTCAATGTAGATTAAAACTTTTCCTGAAAATGATGTCCAGTATACTAACTCTGTGATGTTATTATTATAACTCTTACCCTTGGACAATCTTAAGGTCTAAAGTAGAGTCTTAAAAACAAGATTTATAGTAATCTTATTTATATATAAGTAAAGCCGGATACTTACTTTGATGTGTTCGAATGCAAAATATAGCTATAAAGACTTTTCTGCTATCACTTCAGCAACAGTTCTGACATCAAAAGAACCTTAAACAACTTGAGATTTGAAATAATATGTTCTTATCTAATGATAAATATAACATAAACGTGTTATTGAATGGGAATTCATTGATACAGTGTCTAGTATTTTGCTTCTTCCTTCTTTTTAATTTTTATTCATGTTTATTTTTTTTTTTATCTTTATGCTTTTGTTTCTTGTTTAGCTCCTTTTGGTATGATTGTTTGTTTTTGATTTATACTATTTAATTGATCCAAAAGGAGCAGATGATGATGGCCAGTAGACGGATGGTTTCCCTGATATTAATCATTGTGGAGGGACGTTGTTTTACTCAGAAAACCAGTGGTAAGCACATTGCTTTAGATGATACTTAGAACAAATCTTGACTGGACTTAAACATCTTCTTACAATTTTAGTTTTGTGTTGGTCAAATCTAAGTAAGACTTATTTCTCAAATTTTGATTGAAGCACTTAAAAATGTTCATTAAGTTGTTAGTAATATATTTGACATTAAATTTATTCATTTAATAGAAAGGATCTTAGTTTTAGTACACGGCTAAAATAGTTATACATTTTTGGACTACAATGTAATAGAGGAGTTTTATCCATGTGTCTTTTTTACCGGGAATAATCTAGATTCCGATATTAGTGACAATAAAACTGAAGCGGAAAATCAAGAACGAAATGTAAAAAACCACCTGTTGGACTCTTTATAACCATGTTTAACAATAAATTAATTAAACACGATATTATGGGGTTTCAATTTAGTAGCACATGTGTATGGAAACTTTTTGTTCGATTTTTTTTTTTTTTTTTTTTTTNAGAGTAATTTATAAAATAATTCGTTTATAATTGTTAATCCTGTTTAATGATTTGTAAATCTATAATTAAAAAAAAAAAAAAAAAGCCGTCGGGACACTACTCGATTATATAAAAGATCATACATTCAATTAGCTAAATATAAATTACGGATATATTAATATATATTAACGTCATAGTCATTTTCAGTGTGCTGCTATCTATCAGTAACTGGAAATTTTGTTAATGTACAAGCAAATTAAAAATAAATAAATAAATAGCTGTTAGTCCAATCATTAGAATAATTTTTACCAAATGATTGCTATTGTCTGGGTCAAATCATGTAATTGTAATCTTAGTGATGACTATTTTGAAATGATCTTTACTTAAAAGATGTTGGTAGTGTGGGTTGGACATCAAAGGAAAGGTTTACCGTTTTAAAAGTTCAAGCTTTGTAATATAACTTAGTGAAATATCCAAGGGTTTCTCATGGATAAAAGAGATTAAGGCAAAAGAAAAAAAAATAATACAAAAAATGTATAATATAATTTTTGTTAGTAGTTTCTACTCACTCGCTGAAAGTGACAGGTCGTTTAGCAAACCCGAACTTTCAAAACTTCTTCACTTTGTACCTAGAAAAGGCAGCACAAAAGACTATCTCACTTTGAACTCTACTTTTATATTTTTCCATAAGATAAAAATTCGTCAGAATAAATTTCGTTATCATATAACTTAAGTTAGACGACGAAATACACCATTTACAAATTATATAACACTTTTAAACTTATTTAACAGCATCAATATTATTTTTCGTATGTTCCTTGACTATCTCTCTAAATAAAATACCACATATCTTGAGTTTATATTGTTTCGATTAGGAAACTGAGATTAAACCTAAATTTTTCCTTTCTTTACTATAAAAAAGTACTTTTTCACGATGTATTAAATGAATTTCCAATTAATTTAAATGAATATTGACTTATTTTTAGTTATTATGAAAGTAAAAAAATGTTACAATTTTGTGTTTTCACATCATGGATTTGCATGTTGGTTATTTATTGACGTTTAAAAAATAATGTTGGCTATGGAAAATATTAATTTCTGTTGCCAGTGAAAAATCGAGGAGCCCGGATTACTTAGCTTAGATTATAAATTAATAATTAAATAAAAAAGAAAGTAGTTAAGCATTCCATAAGAAAATACCGATTCTTTCTTAGGAAATATTTACTGTTTAGGCTAATTTTATAGCACCACATATTGTATATTTATTCCAAAGCATAAAGATTTAGCTGACAAGTACTCTAGTTATATTGAGGGTCGTTAAAGAAGAACGAGCAAAAGATAGTTTAATATATTCATAGGACAATTTAGATTTCTTTTGTCTTCATCCAAAATTCAAACAAACTCCAATATTTTAAATTCAATTTACTTAGGTTAATTATATTCAATATTTTAGGCCTGTACAGTATATTTTTTGTTTTTATATATATATATATATATTTTTTTTTTGTTACATGAGCATCAGTATCTCGATTATAATAATTAAGTTAAAATGAGGTTCTCTTTGTTAGCTTTAGATCATTTGAAATTATTCAGTTTCCAGGTAGGTATGAGCAATAGTTTTTAACTCGACGAAAGAGCTCCTTTGTTTTGAAGCTAACAATTAATACAATTAAATTTGAATCCACGATACTGCTGGAGTTAACTCTTAAGTTTAAGTGGCAGTGGTATAAAAGTTTGCTTAGCTCAAATTAGTTTAGGACTGAGTTCTACGTGTTGTTATTAGTAACAAAGAATTCATTACATGTAAAATTAGGTTGCTCCTACGAGCTTTGAAGTGAAGACAAATTATTGTGTATTGTAGAAATTGTTAATGCTTTCAGGTAGAATCGTGGGTGTTCCCCCACCTTGCGTGAGAATGACGCCACCGCCACCACCTAGATATCTTCCACGCCTCCCAGGCCCAATACACAGAACTGCTGCTGTAGCAGCTTCAAGGCGACCACTTTACCGTATCAGGGCACCCATGTACGTGGTTAGAAGACCATTTGTTTTTAGACCACCACCAAGGGTTCTCCATGTTCATCATTACCATCCACCGCCGAAACAGCAATCTCTCCAACTTCATATTACTAAGATACCCAGCAACGACGAAAGGAGACGTAGATACCGAAGACTTGTTCCATACCGATATTCTAACCCAAGATCACCACTTGCTCTTCCTCCAGCTTCTTTGCTCCCACCTACCACTCTTTCACCTCTAGATTTAGCGGCACTCGCGTATCCTATTTGAAGTAATCGGTTGTTAATAAGCGATCTCATATAGTTTCTTTATTCACTTCTATAATACTTATCGTTCCACAAATTAATTACCATATATATTATATATTATTTTAGACACTATATGCGTACAATTAATAACTCATTTATCCTTTACTATCTCCCATATCCAAGAATTAAAAAAAAAAAAAAATAAACCACCTCTAACCACATCAAACCAAGAAACAAAGAAAAAATATATATATTATGGTTTTCTATACTTAAACCAAAAAAATAAATAAATAAATAAATAAAGATTTTCACAAACAATTACTTACATGAAGCTGAAGAGATAAAGTTTACAAGGCAGTAATTAAATGCAAATAGTTAAGCTTGAACTTTAAATTTAATAGAAAGTATTATATCATATCTTTTTTACCCATAGTTTACATTAATTTGAAAGGAGGATTAGTGTGCTAAAGGGATTAGTGGCTGAATCTTTTAATATGTATAAGATAATTAATAATAATATTTGCTTGAGTAAAGTGGTCGGATAACCCCCCGTCCTGTAATGACCCAATGAGCAGTCGAACGGGACTAAAAACCCAAAGAAAAAAAAATAATATTTGCTGCACCAAATCACTGATGCCTTTATACCTATATTAGTGCAGCGGAAGCTCTTAACTTTCACAGAATTAAGAAAATGTTCATAAAGTTTGTTTGGAACAGGTTGCGCTGAGACAAATGCTTTCCATGTCAAGCTTCTTCTAATACTAATTAAAATAAATGTGTCTTTCAGAAGGTCTAAAATCCCCGTATAGGAGTACATGAAGGCTTTGGGGATTCAAACTAACATGATTTTCATATCACACAGCCATTTTACGTTCTTTTCATCTCTCAACCTGTAGAATGCATTTGAAGAGTGTAGTTTTAAATGATGAATTATTATTGTTTATTTATACTTATTGTATAAGTATGCATAAAAACATAGTGCAAGGCAAGAATTAAACATAGTAATCGTACAAACACAATTAAATTTTATGTACAAAAGATTACCAGAGAAGAAAAGAAGTTGCACCTTTTTTGCACCAAGTTAAAAAAAATAAAAATAAAATAAAAAACACCCACACAAAAAATACATTTTTTATTTACAACTAATAATTATAAGAGGCGCAAGGAATATGTTGTAAAATATTGTTAATACATAATAAAATTTTAGTTATTGATTAACAAAAATAAATAGATTATGAGCTTCTAAAAACTGCGGTTATAATACAACTGTTAAAATTTTGAAATATTCGAGCTAATTATGCTCCGATCGTTGTACATCGTCATGAGTGTTTGACAGAGTTGAAGGTAAGACAGCTTCAGATTCAACAAAACGACTGTTGAGAGCTGGGTAAGGTATGATAGGGCCAAAGTTAGGAAGCCGAGGTAAGTTTGTAGGCCATCCCCGATGTGGAGTAGTTAAGCCACTTAATCCACTGATACTGACTTCCTCACGATGGATATCCCAAGGCCCTGTGTACAAAGGGGGATCAGGAGCTACAAGCAGTGGATCTCCTCGTGAAGTCAGGTCATCAAACGAATCTTCCTGATACGAGAAAGTTGGATACTTACTCTGAAAAGTTTCGTCGAACAGTGATTCTAAAACCATCAAACAATAAACACAACTATACTTCAGGCTTAATAGTTAGGGCGAGCAAATGAGTGGATCATAACAAATATACAAACTGATTCAATTTAATGATACCATATTCTATATAGTAATAATAAAACTATAACAAAATGCATAATTAACATAATATTGTACAAAGATTTATATAAGTAGACTGTTTTTCGGATATTTGTCAATTCTAACAATACTTTTATATTAGAAAACGTCTTTTTTTTTTTCTTTTTTTCTCTCTTTCTTTTTTTGTGGTTTTTAGCTTATAACTTGCAAAGCAATCTATTCATGCTAAAAGTGCTCCATAGTAAAATATAAAGGAGAAAATAACCTTCAATTTATGTTTACATTTTTTTGTACGTCGTATGCTTTTCACGTAAATAGGAGTTGAAATATCGGGGAAATCGGTAATTTTTGAAAAAAAGACCAGTTATGCACCATGATTTAACGAGCGAATTTTCAAAGAACTCTGCATATTATTGGTTTATGATAATATATGAAAATTTTGGTTTAGAATTTGGATGGGGAAAAAAAACAAAACAAATTTAGTACACAGAGGTACGGGGTACAAACGTCAAAATAGTATATACCCTTCAGTCTGGTTGTCAGCTAAGGTCTGATAAAGTGTCAGGTAGGTTGTGTATGAATCTAAGAGTATCTACTAGTAGGCGGTGGCAGTCTACTAGTAGGCGGAGGCAGTCTACTAGTAGGCGGTGGCAGTCATTCAGTAGATGAGCTGTCAAGGTATCGTCACATAATCTGCATCGCGGTCGAAATCTTATAAACTACCTGCCAAACGTTTATTGTTTGTTTTTGGTAAGTACATTTCTGTAAAAGCTAAATAATAAAAAAAAAAAAAAAAAAATACGAAAACCATTCTTAACAAAGCAAACAAGAATATGTTAATTTTTTATATGAATGCAACTGATTTGTATGAGCCACATGCCTTAGACACAAACACATAAGTATGCAGTATTGGTTCAAAAGTTATAGCTGAAACAAACTTTAAAATGGCCGCCATCTTGATACGGCTGGGTCGACTATGCTGCTTAAGAAACTCATCCAATTCGTGAAATTGCTGCGTATCCATTATGTGTGCTGAATGCTCATATTTGACCAAATTATTTAAACTTAATCTTATTATTTTTTACTTGTTTGTTTGCTTCCATTCATGTTTCCTTCCATTCAGTTATTGGATACAAAAAGACCTACAATTTAACTTTTTATGCCTAACTTGAAATAATGCAATTTGATAGTTTTTTTTTATCATTATCGATTATTAAATTTGTCCAATAATATTTAAAGATAAATAAACAACATTTTAAAACTTTTACTGAGAAAACCTTAATGTTTAATAAATCCGATGAATAGAGAACGTTTACCTCCCAAACAAGTGAAAAATAAAAATCTGTAAGCAGCAAAATATTTACCTTTTTCTGAATCTGTATTGAAGTCGTATTTTTCACTACTAGTGTCTTCAACTTCACCCACTTGTTGGGCGTTTAAATCAGTCAAGGCTGCAGCTAAGAATACCTATTTGCAAATAATTTTTAGTATTAAATATTGATAACTTTTTACAATTAATCGGAAATTATTACTGATTTTAGAATACCTCCTATTTCTTCTTCCACTCCCTTTCTATAACATCTTCCGTGCAATATACTTTAATTAATTGTAATTTAAGTGCATTTATAAAACAAACAGTCCCAAAATAAATTAATTAAAGTCCTGATCGTAGAAAGTCACAATACTCAAGATTGGTTAAAAATGTATATTACGAAAAGGACGAACGAATAAATGACGAATAGGTGCGATAGTTATAGAGAAAAACTAAACGTTTTGCGTGTTTAACTCAACGATTAAAATGTTATATCAGTTATGATAGCTTTACCTTTTATAAATCAAAGAATTAAATTGATTTATTTTAAGAATAAGAAAAATGACAAACACAACTTTACTTACAAGCACTAAAATCTTCATTCTTACTCAGTAGACAAGTTTAATTTCTCTAAAACCTCAATGGTTATTATTATTTCTTTGAGCAGGAAATAATAGAATATTAGTAGAATTACTGCCACAAGTAGGATATATAAGATTTGATTACAAGAATATCTTTTTCTTCCTTCAGCTGGAGAGGTATCGTTAATCTGAACACTATAAACCTGAGGATAAAATTCAGATAGACTTCTGGCTTGAATTTTACTCTGACATACTGTCATGCCAAGGCATCTAGAATAAAACATGAATCACAAAATTAAAATATGCGAGATTAGTGTGTAGTAGTAGTTACGTAAGTAGAAAAAGGGGTATATCTACACGTCATTTGGAGCAAAAAAGGTTCGGTGGAGGCCGTCAGTCGGAGGCAAATTATAAGCTATAGTTCAATCCTCAACGGTATTGCAACTATAAGCGAAAAATAGACTGTGTTAAAATCAATCGACCTTTACCTTAAAAAACTGTAATATTAATCTTGGAACAATGAATGAACCATCGTTAGGAAGAAAACAGAATATCCTATAAAATTATGTTTTATAGGATTTTTATAAATTATGTTTTAGTTGACTTGTTGCATTTTTAGTGTGACTAAAAGGTGTTTGAAAACAAAAAAAAATTCAGATTTTTTAAAAAAATTGAGTGCACTTTATCGCTATGACCCGAATGAGAGAAATGCGTACATTGAAGCTTATTAATAGCGCCAACTTTTCCGAACTTAGTACACATTTCTCTTATTCGGGTCATAGCGATAAGTGCGCTCAATTTTATTTTAAAAAATCTGATTTTTTTTTTTTTGGTTTTCAAACAGCTTTTAGTTTTAGTCACACTAAAAATGCAACAAGTCAACTAAAACATACACAATTTTATAGGAAATGTCCTGCCCATTCCAACAATGGTTAATTCATTGTTCCGAGATTAATTTTTTTTGAGTTATTTCAGTTTTTTTTTAACACAGTCAATTTTCTTCACAGTCTATTAAAACAAACTTCCCTTTGCATGGTAGAGATCTCCCAAGTTTCATTAATTTATCTCAAACCGTTCAAAAATTAAGAGGGGGGGGGGAGACTTTTGGACCACCCTGTATATACATACGGAAATGAGTAGTTTTTTTTGTATATTTCATAATTAAAAATTCATATAAATAGGTCCACAAATGCTTCATTTACTATCAACTGCGTGTTGCCATTTAAATTTGGTTTTAGTTATTTCTTTATAGTTCCTGCAGATTTTGAGATATTCAGCTCAAATTTGCAATATAGGTTAGGCTGTAGAGCTAGCTTAACGTCGTTGTCGAGGAATGGAGAATAATAATAGTTTTTAACAATAATTATAATTAGATATCGTATAACGTATATATTTCACAAAAAGAGATCTTTAGATCTACCTTTGACATATTGAAGGATTGTTTAGATTATGATTAGGGTATAAGAGTTGAACGAGAGGATCAAGCTGAGGAAACCAATGATAATTATAAATTGTTAAAAGAATAACATAGTTAACTTTGGCTAGATAAAATATTTAATTTTTTGGCATGTTCATTTAAACCGTAATATTGAGCTAGTAGGCTGTTTTAAGTTAAATTTGTTTGCTGATGGGATGAACAAACAAAGCTCCTTCAATTCCTAAGCCCTTTCTCCAGGAAGCCTTAAATGCCTAACTTTTGTTCTGCCTATAGTTAGTTTCCTTAGACTTTTTGTGAATTAACCAAGTTAGGGAATAGAAGGATCTGGGAAACACTTTTTAACTTAACCCATCTTCGTTCAGTAGACCCACCTATGTGTCTTGGCTTTTTAAGTAAAAATCCTCTCAGAATACTAAAACTTTTTACTAAAGCAAAAGTAAGTATTGTGGATTTCTTATCTCTAGGTTATCAAGTTATGTTAACATATTATTTATATCAGTAATTATGCTATGAATTAAAAAAATATATAATGTAGGTATTCCCAGAAAACAAATTGGCCTATCATTAGGCCATTTTTTTTCAATCAAGGAAGCTACTATGTAGCATTTATAATAATAATAATACATGTATTGTATTTGAATGGATGTCATTACAGCCATTCATCTATATATAAAATTGAAGTTTTGTCTGTACATTGGTAAGAATTGAAATTTTTTAGGATACCTTTTCGTTTTATACATCCCGAAAACTCGCTATTAAAAATGTTCGGGTACTTCTAAACCACCCAGAGACTCGCGGTTTTTTGCGTTTGGTCGGAAATTGGCCCAAACTGACTGGAGAAATCTGAAATATATTTTTACCCCCCTTAAAAAATTAAAGATGGTGGACGTACTTTAAAGTTTTTAGAGGCTTATATTGGCTAAACAGTAAGTTCTATCGACAAGATGATTGCGCCAGCGGTACCTAACTGATTTTAAAAGATCTACAACTTTGGTACTATGACTTTTTGTCGTAACTCCATCGGTTCTACCTTAAATAGAACTAAATTTTATTTTTGTATAAAGAAATTAGACTTTGTGCGCTTATGGCGTCCGCAATTGTTGACCAATTTAATTTCTGATTGGAATGCATAAACCTAAAACTACTCCTCTTTAAATCGAGTATATATTTGATTAATTTTTCCTAGAATTAGAGTTATTAAATATTTACTGGTGCAACTGCCGTATTGAGAGAAGAGACTGGTAATTAAATTAATGCACTATCATGGTTGATGATTGTTCAATCACTTCCTAATCTAATTGGTTTTGTCTACATTTATTTTCGTATTTGTTTTACCCTTTTTTTTTTTAGCATTGTTAGCTATTACTATATTATGTATATACTTAGTTTCTATTGGCTATTTTTTAAATATATAGATAGACTCCAAACTACGATTTGGAAAATATTATATTCTTAGTAATTGAATTAATGGTGTGTAATATAGCCCTGATTTTGTTCCTAGAAGGCTTTGGATACAAAACTATTTAGGAATTTCATTTGATTTCTAGGCATACAATATTATAGGAAACATAGCCTATATATTATAGTACTATAATATGGGTGTCCCATTTCAAGTGGATCAAACAGTTATAACTTTTTAAAAATGTTACAAGTAAAAGTTGAAGTGCTTTAGGCGTAGTTTAATGAAAGAAAAAAAATGACGGTTCAAAATTATCTAGGGCTATATGCGGGCTACTTTCGATGAACTATTAAAGTTTCATTCAAATCAGATAAGTAGTTTTGAAGCTATAGGTGTAAATAAATGTGTGTTTGTGCGTATGTGGAAGAAAACAATAAATGCAGAACATTATATGGGACCAACAATGAATTAATTATGACCTACCATACAAATTTAATTAAAATCGGACGTGCAGTTTTTAAGATATGTTGTTTCGCAAAAATTGAACAGCAGAACGACAAACCGACACCGACACCCAACCAAAAATATTCCCTGATGCCTGTAACGGATTTCTGTCTAGGAATATTGGAAATCTGTGTCCAAAAAATGTTTCGTTCTTCAGAACCCTACCTTTGGTAAGCTTGGTAAAAATGTTTATTAGTTTTTTGTAATATTATATTTTGTAGGTTAACCAGAAATAGCCGTAAAAATTGTCTGTTTCAGCATGTGGCTTTTAAAAAATAATTTAAGTGTCATTGAATTATTTTATTTTAATTTTTTTAAAGGTTATTACTTGTTTTAAGAATGATTTCACAATCGAAACCTCTCTGTTTCAAAGTTTTTAGAGAAAAAAATGTGTAAATTTTCACTTTTACCCCCAATTTCTATAAATTGGAAGATTATTTTGCTTCCGAGCTTACCCAAGGTAAGGGAAGCTATGTGATCGATCTGAAGAAGGAAAGATTTAGACTTCAGGGATCATATTTGGTTCCGTATCTGTCTGTCGATCCGTCAGTCAGTCTATCTCTCAATTTTTGTGAAGCAAAATGTCTTATAAACTACTCATCTGATTTTATTAAAATTTGGATGATAGGTCATAATTAGCCCATTGTTGGTCCCATTTAAGATTCAACCTTCTACACCTATTTGTTTCTCTTCCACATGCGCACAAACATACATTTATTTACACCTATAGCTTCAAAAGTACGTATCTGATTTGAATGAAAGTATTAAGTTTATCGAATGTAACCCACAGATAGTCCCAGATTAATTTGAACTGCCTACGCTCTTTAACTTTTGCTAACTTGGTACTTTAATTCGTGTAAAAAATCAATACAATTTTGACAGATTTAAAAAAAAAACGGGGGAAATAATTAAACCTGATATGACTTGTAGAAGCATAAAATTAATGAAGTATGTGGGTAGGATGCGAGGAATCTATGTGGCTCACCAATTGACAGTATATTTTCTAGTTTGATTTAACTTAAGAGGAATAGGTTTAAAGAAAGTAAAATTCATATTGTTTAATTACAAGTTTTAATTTACCAGTTTTATCTATCAAGTTTTAAGACTTTATCTTTTAGGTTATCGCAAAGAAAATCGTCTAGTTGGCCAAGAGCTGGCGAACGTGCCGGCTAATTGATTGGTACCATTCAACCAATCCTCCACTTGATCTGTATTGGTCATGGTCATGTACACGGCATTGGGGAAATTTCTTGCAGGAAGTTTTCATTTTTTGATTTTCCTAATATTTGTATTCTTATAGTTTTACAACATTTCAATAAGATATTTTTCGGCGAACATCCCAGGTAAAGCCCTCGCTTGTTGCGGGGCTCTCTAAAATATTATTATAATGTCTATAATTTAATTTGGAGAAAGATTATTCTACTTTAAATATTTATTCAAAAAGATAAATTTTAAACAAGTAAGTGACCGCTTGTATTTTTCTATTTACAAAGAAAATAATATGACTAACTAAACAAAAATGTAAACAGAATAATGAATAAGTAAAAAGGTATTGGGGAAAAGGTCAATTTCATAATATTACTCTTAGGACGTCTCATTACATTCAACTCTACAGCTAAAATTAAATTAAACTCGCTCCTTCATAGCCTTGTGGTTATTACTACATTGGGTATGAAATGTCCTAGGTTCAATTCACAGTGGAACCTCATTCACTCAATGATAAATAGAGAAAATAAAATGCAAAACTCATTGTTCAATTTATAAAATATTGATGGTAAAAAGAGGAAAAATAAACATATTCTCTCCAAAAACATTGAGGCAGAGGGATTTAGATTATCCAAATCATTCATAAAAGATTCTAATACATCTATATATTAGCAAATAATGAAGTTTAAGATTTAATACTTAACTTTTTCTTGTGAAAACCGCATACTGAAGAAGTTAACTTTAAAGGCTATTTCTGGTTAAAGTATAAAAAAAATACAACAATGTTATGAACATTTTTTTTTATGCATATTAGTAAACTTTAGAGGTGTACTTGGATGTTGAAAATGATTACTGCAATACTTGTATGTATTTATTTTCATTATTAAACAAAAATATGAAATCTTGAAACTTATAATTGTGTTTGGTATAGTTACAAACCCTAAGATCGGCGTGATTCTTAGAAATGATTTTCTGCGGTTTGAAAAAAATGTGCTGCCCTGCGTCCCACGGTGTGCCCGGGTTAAATATCGTGTTAACTATGCAATAAAAAAAACCCTAAAAGCCAGAGCCTACCAATCTAAATTAGTTATAAATAAATTCCATATTTCATTGATTCTGATTTATATTTTAATAGAGTTTAATATTTTCCTGCAACGGTAGAATATATTTATATTTAGCCAATAATTTTTTATTAAATTATACTGTGAAGATAATTGATAATTGATACTTACTGAGAGTCCAATTGAAATTCTTCACTTCACGACTGGTCTTGTGAAGAGACTGAGGTGCGAAGAATGCAAGGCGAAATGTTTAGAACTGTGTGCAAATAGTCCTAATTAGGATGCCTCGGGGGAGAAACTCAAAAATTAACACTTGCCTTACGTCAAACTTTTAAACATATATTTTAACTTCTGTTACATTATTGACGATAATACATAACTGGTATAATATCAAGTCTGTAAATAAAAATATACTTACCACCTGGGTGCCTTACAATATTTTTATATGTATCGCATTTAGACCTTTAACAATTTTTTAAGCTCCCACATTATGACACATTTTTATACTTAAGAGCTTTATTGCTTTGTGAAGTAAGATGTGGTTTACTTACTAATCGTTTTGGGTTATCTAGTCTCTCTTTGACTTAAAAATCCTACTACTGAATCTACTATACAATCACACGAATTATGTGATACATGGAGGGGGCAATGTTAAGAAATAGTATTTTTCACTTTCTAGGAATTGAAAAGAATGAAGTAATTGTAATGCAACATAATTAAATAAAGATAATGCAGATTAATAATGCATTTAAGTGTTGAGAATATTAACAGATTGCAATAATAAACTAATATAAGGTATATTTTATAGTAGTTTTAGTAGTAGGGTCTCAAGACTCTATAAGAGGATTGGGATAATGTGATATGGATTCATGAAATAGCTATTTCGGGATCGGATAGATTAGGGAGTAAGGGTTTGGAAACATAGAAAGAAGGATCGATTATTAATAAAGATTTTTAACTGTGGGATTTGGAGACGACGGGAAGTGGAAGGCTTGGTGCAGTCCCCACATTTCTAAGAACTACATTATAAATACGAAGCTTGTTTTTAAAGGATATCTTTAGACTTTCGACCTATAAGACAGAACAGTAATTTGTATCCTCGTGTAATTTCATTACATTTCGTTTTGGTTTGTAGTTGCCACGTGCCAATGGTCGATTCAGGATCTATAAGGGAGAGTAAAGAATATAAAAATTAATCGAGAAAAAAAGCTAAAAGAATGAAAAACAAGTTACAATAATAATGATTTCTCTTTTTCTAAATAATAAGCTATTAAATGAATTTTAAAATCCCTTTTAGATTGTTAAAAATGTCAAAACTGCGACACTTGTATTTGTATCTCTGTTCTGCGAATGTTGTGAAACAACCAAGGACTTTTAGTTTCATCTTTAAATAATCTTCTTTTGAATATTTTAATATACTTATGCTCATTTATTATTCACACTTCTGATTTTGAAATTCAAAAATAACAATACTTGAGAGAAACGATAAGCAAATGATAAATGTTCAGATAACGATTACAATATAATATTTAAAAAAAAAAAAGATTTGAATATAATATAGAATTTAATTAAATTTATTTAATTTTTTACTAAACTAATTATAATATTGCTGAAACTTTATAATAAAACAATCATAAAATTCGTGTCATTTTATATACTATCGTATTTTATCACATACAACTTACAAGCAAAGTTAAACACTTCAATTATACCTCAATAATTATAACTCTGATATATATTATAGAAAGAATATAATTAAATGGTTTTTTTTGTAATATGAAAAAAAAAAAATAATAATAATGATAGATTGCTACCCAAAAATAATGATGATATTATGGATGAGGAGATTGAAGGATATAGATAGGATATTAGATATTGATATTGTGGCGGCCCCCCAATATTCTTTTAATTTTACTTTATTTATTATTTATTTACTTAGTAACCATTGGTAACGTCACTTGACATTTCTCTTATTGTTGCTTCCGAGCTTACCGAAGGTAACGGAAGCTATGTGATCGTTCTGAAGAACGAAAAAATTTTAGGTCTCCGATTTCAAAAATTCCAAGACAGAAATCCGTTTCAGACATCAGGGAACATTTTTGGTTCNTAGGTCTAAAAGAATAGTTTTAAAGCGTTTTCTCATTAACAAAAATAAAACAGACAGTCCTTCAAAATTTAAACAAAACAACTCATAAGAAAAGTCTGTCAAAATATAAATAAATAAACTAGTCCGAAATACATTTGTCTGTCGAAAGTAATGAAGTAACTGTCATCAAAGTTGAAGTTTTATTATTATCACCTCCTACCAGCTTATCGATAATCGTGCAACCAAGTAAAGTTTCTAAAGCTACTAACCCGCAATGAAGTTGATGACGTTTTCCTGTCAAAATTTTCCCTGCAATATCCGCTCCTATTAATTCAATAGGTCCTTCTTGTGGGTCAGATATTTGAATGTTCATTTTTTCTAGTTCTCTCAATCACTTTCCTTGTCGAATAGGGGTTATATCTTTGCAAATAATTGGTTCATGTAGCACTTCAAAATTGCAAGCATACGTGTTGTCTAGTTTGCTCACTCTCACTCGACTACATTTGTGTAATCTACTCTTAGTATGCGTCCCACCTTCGTCGACAGGTTGCATCTCTATCTGCATAAGTAGATAATTCAAGATCTTCTCATCCAACTCAGCCAGTGTCTGCATCTTCTGATCTAGTACGTTAAACTTAACTTGAACATTGTCAGCGTCTATATCTTCTTGTTTTATTTCGTTTTCAATTTCATTGAAGATCCTTGTAAACGCTTTCCTCACAGAAGTTCGCATACGTTTGTTCTGTTCGTTTTCTTCTACCGTACCCATTCTATTCACGTTGGGCGCTACTTGTAACAAAAAAAGGGGACAAGGGTTCTGTATTATAGATCGTAAAAGAATAGTTTAAATGCGTTTTCTCATTAAAAAAAATAAAATTGACAGAGTCCTTCAAAATTGAAACAAAAACAATTCATATGAAAATTCTGTCAAAATATAAATAAATAAACAAGTATTTCAACAATAACGATCACATAGCTTCCATAAACGTCGGTAAGCTCGGGAGAAAAATATCATACAATACATAGGTCATATTTGAATAATTGAGTATATTCATTGAGTTTTGTTTTAAATTTCAATTACGGTACATATTAGAAAGAAATTCTAACTTAATCTTGCCTCGCATAGATCATTGATTTTTCATAAGAACAATTAAAGAATTAAATATAAAGAAGATAGTCAACTTCCATGAGCATTTCTAAGGTTTGAATGGGGAGAAACTCTCCCATTCAGTTTAGACTGCGACGCTTACTGTTCTGGGAAATGAGTGAAAAATATTCCGACCCAGGTGAATTTCGAACCTACAACCTTCTACTTCCTCAAGCTATGCGACCATCAAAAAAACTATGTCGCATGCAGGTAAATTTTGGTCAGTAAAATAGCAGTAGAGCTATTATTTCCACATTTGAATGACAAAAGCACTAGCGGCGCGACAAACACTACACTGCCACTAGCTTGACAGGCCTGGGAATTGGGAATAACTCAATATAGCCTCAACTCCGGGCTTTGTAGCGAGGGTGCACTTAAATGTATTTAAATATTCATATTTAAAATAAAGGCTAATACATGTGAAGCGCAAAAGAATAAATTTAACTTTAAGTTCTCATAATATACTTATATAAGAGATTATTTTCTTGTAGATATTAAATTTAATAATTGTACTTTTAAAATTTAATTTTTTTACTTCTTATTTCAATTTTAATTTTGCGTGACTATTCGTTTTTATATAGGAGAGAATATAGAAGAGAAGAAAATAGGAGAGGTTTAATTAGTAACAGTAATTAGTTTCTAATATAATGTTTACAGAATAGTCTCTCCACATAAAAGTTTACGTGTAGAGACAATTCACTCAACATTTTATGATGACCTCCACTCCACTAACGCTACAAATTCTAATAAGTTCTATTTCAGGAAAAAATTGTAAATAGATTTTTCCTTTAAGCTATCACCGTAAACTCAATTCTTTTTTTCTCTTTTGTTATGAAAGAACTTTGCCAAATCTGTTATTCAAAAGAGTTCCTAATCTCACAAAACTGAGTTACAGCGAAAATCAGAATCCATTGTATTATAATTGAGTTTGTTTTACTAAGTCAATAGGAATTCGTTATTTCGTAAAATATTGCTTAGTACTGCTGGCTTTTAAGAAATGCTCTTCAAATATAAAATACAATTTTTATTTTAAATAAAATAATATTCTTTCGTCTTACAATATCGATACTTTAAAAGAAAATGATGTAATTAGTTAAATTATTAAATTNGTTTTACCGAGGAACCGTTTCCGTACTCGCAACCCTGATCCAGCGTACCGGATCTTTGCCGCAAACGGGACGGGGATCAAAACTTACGGTGAAACTCAGATTACCGTAAACATCGGTCTAAGACGAGGCTACCTCTGGGAGTTCCTTATCGCCGACGTGACAACACCAATTCTAGGCGCGGATTTTCTAGCACACCACGGACTCTTTGTGGACCTCAAAAACAAAAAGATCACAGACGGATTGACACGTGTGGCCTCTACTGTCAACATGACGGAAGGCGATCCAATTGTAATCCGAGCTATCCAGGAAGAGTCAATTTACTACAATATCCTGCGCTCCGAATTCCAGAAATAATGAAAGACTTCCTTCCAGCTGAGGTGAATCACTCAACCACCCATCACATACAAAACACCTGTAAAAAAAAAACCTGTAGTTTTTAAGACACGCCGACTCTCACCGAAGAAGTTGACAGACGCAAAGAAGGAGTTTGACTCGATGCTGGCCCAGAACATCTGCCGGCCTTCGGATAGCAACTGGGCAAGCCCACTTCACATGGTTCTAAAGAAAAACGGGGACTGGAGACCTTGTGGAGACTACCGGATGCTTAATAACCTAACAGTACCTGACAGGTACCCTCTTCCCCACATCCACGACGTCGCCCACGGCTTAGCAGGTAAGTCTATCTTCTCAACACTAGATCTTACTAAAGCCTACCATCAAATCCCTATTGAACCATGCGATGTCCCTAAGACCGCAGTGATCACACCCTTTGGATTGTTTGAGTTCGTCCGCATGCCTTTCGGTCTGCGGAACGCCGGCCAGACATTCCAAAGGTTCATTCATACCGTTCTTAGGGGCCTGGACTTTGCCTACGTTTATCTCGACGACGTTTTGATCGCTTCATCTTCCGATGAAGAACACATAGAGCACGTACGACAAGTCTTTACCAGGCTTCAGGAATACGGTATTGCTCTTAACTCTTCAAAATGCGTCTTCGGCAAGTCCACCATCAATTTCTTAGGTTATCAAATTTCAAAAGATGGTTTAAGCCCACTGCCAGATCGAGTAGAAGCTGTTAAGAACTATCCAAAACCAGACGGACAACTTTTTCTCGTGACTGACGCTTCTGACGTAGCTATCGGTGCAGCACTTCACCAGATTGAAAACGACAACGCACGACCACTTGCATTCTTCTCTACAAAATTGACTGACACACAACGACGATACAGCGCATACGACCGTGAACTTCTAGCAGTGTACTCGGCAGTGAAGTATTTCCGCCATCTGTTAGAAGGACGTCACTTCACTGTATTCACCGACCATAAACCATTGTCTTTTGCGTTCACACAAAAGCCCGATAAATGTTCACCTCGGCAGTTGAGGTATCTAGATTTAATAGGGCAGTTCACAACCGACCTTCGACACATCAATGGAAAAGATAATATAGTAGCTGACGCACTCTCTCGGATCAACATCATAAATACACCTACACTGATTGACCTTAATCAACTAGCGGAAAACCAGGACGACGATGAGCTAAAGACCCTACTAGGAGCGGAATCGTCCCTGAAGCTCAAGCAAGTAGTACTACCCAACGTCAAACAGCCCCTGTACTGCGGAGTAGAAGGGGACAAAATTAAACCCTACGTCCCTCAACAATTCAGGAAGCAGGTTTTTCTTTCCGTCCATAATCTCTCTCACCCCGGCCGAAAAACTACATCAAAGCTGGTTCGGCAACGCTATGTATGGCCAGGAATAGACAAGGACTGTGGAAAGTGGGTAAAAGAGTGTATACCGTGTCAGCGCTCAAAAATTTCTCGACACACTAAGTCACCAATCACCAGCTTCCCGCAAGATGTCCAGCGCTTTGCCACTGTTCACATAGACCTTGTCGGACCATTACCACCATGCAAAGGCTTCCGCTA
>KZ651376.1:571777-587493 GCA_001010745.2 Gerris buenoi
TATATATATGGCAGTGCCCCATTCAAGTTGAGTACACCCTACAATCGTATATTTATCTATCTCAAGGCATTTTTGACCCCCTCTATTATTTTGTTAAAGATACTTAGATATATGTAAAATTCATTTTAAGTTAGAATTCATTACAAACTGTACCAAAAATAAAAATTGAACACCTCTACCAATATTAGTTTATAAGTCATATGAGCCTAAAGTTTTGTAATTATGTCACTGATCTGTAGACGCATAATAATTCTAAGGCATTTCTAGACATCCTAGAAACTTGTAAATATACACTTTCCCACTCGTACACCAGATAATTGTTTACTTCTATTAGAGATAAGTTCAATTAGGGTTAATGGTAAAGAGAGGTGTTAGATACTTTACCTCTTTGTCTTTTTGTTTCAAACCTCTTCTTCTAAACAATGATATTTATTTTCTGTTATATCCTTTCCTTATCTTTTCTATCTCTTCTTGTATCATAAGTACATATTAGGTGTTAAAAAAACAAGATGCTAAGAAACGACAGATACTTACAACGAGAAGTTAAATCCCAACAAATACATTTATGAAAAAAAAAAAAATGAGTTAACTCTTACGTAAATCTTTGTGAGATCATTGGTTAAGCCAAGTCTCTCTCTGTCCAAGTAAGTTCTACCAGATATGATTTATCCAGTATACTAATATATCCAGTATACTATATTTACTATATCCAGTATACTCTATATTTACTATATCCAGTATACTATAATACTAGATCTGATCGTCGGTAGGCTCGAAAGCAAAATTAATAATATAAACTATAAACCATAGGACATTTTTATAAATTAAATAACATCAAACTGTTTTTAAATCCCTCACAGTTTTTTGTAATTTAATTATTATCTATAAACAAGTTTGTTGTAATTTAATTTTTAATGGTGGATTTAATGGAACCATATTAAGTATTTAGTTAATATCATTATTAACATAAGACATAAGCGCCGGATTAATCTTATTATAAAAGTAAAACATTTTAAGAAAGTTATCACTTATCTATAGATATAAATTACCATTTAAAGTGTGTTGATATTCATATTATAATATATCATGTGACGGTCCTCTGATCAAGAACATTTTTTTAAACGTGCAAAAAAGTTTAAAAAAGCTGTTTTTACAAAAAAATAAAAAATAAAAATTCTTATTATAATAATACAAATAAAAATAAAAATAAAAAATAGATTTATATTTTAATTTATCACTCAAGTTAAATTTACCTTGGCAAAAAAAAATTTGCAATCTCGGATTAGGGCCATGAATAGTAAAAACAAAAACATGGATACCTTACAACGGATCATATCTGAACAATTGAATACAAGAACACTAACGCATTCTGTCTAGATAACTAAAAAATTATATACGAATTCTTTATAAGCATACTATGCCAGCAAATTTATATTAACCAGCACAGGCAGAGCTTTGCTGATTAATACCGCCTCTTGCTTGGCAATTATGCATACATCGCTTACCAAATAAGGGACAGTACGTGAATTGTTTCCTTTATATTGTTTGATCTTATATGGAGTCATTGAGTAGAGGAATCTTATAGGTCAAAATTTACTCAGAGTAAAGGACAAGGGATGTCAAGGCTTATGTAATTATGTGCGTTGAAAACTAGGTTTTCTTACATACTTAAATTAATTGGAAGAGCAATGAACTTTGTCACATGCTAAACGACACAGAGGAAGCAAAAAGGATAAATTATTCGTTACACAACTAATTCTTTACAACACACGAAGAGTAATTTTAATTTTACATTAATCCTAGTCATCGATTACCTTTCAAAATCAACTAAATAAATACTCAACAATTTCATTAAAATCGAAATTACTCTATCATACGGGTAGATTATAGGATTAGTCTAGTCACTAGGGAGTTTTGCCGCTCAAAAAGGTGGTGTGGAAACAATTTTGATAGTTATTGATAACTTACTAAGGTCTGAGCCCTAATGAAAAATTCAAGTTTTCAGGCTCGAAGGGGAGGGGGGGGNGGAAGTATTTTCCCATAAACAGCAAAACTCAAAGTAAATAGATTAAAATTTCTCCAACCCCAGGAATTGAAGTTAGTTTATTTTCGCAACTATAAATGCAGTCATCTAGGGTTCATTTCCCGATGCAAGTGGATTTTTTATTAATTTTTTGGTTGCTTTTTTATTTTCATTTCTGTTTTTAATAATATTATTAATCATTCTTTTAACAATTATAAATAGTACTAATTTATCAAGTTTCTCGAATGTGCAATCCCTCAGACCTCATACCCTGAAGGACAAGCTCATTATTTAAATTCAATTTGAAATTGTTTAGTTATTTCCTACGGAGGAGTTCCTTTCTCTGTCCGAGTCGATGGTCCAGATGATCATGTGCAGAAACCTCGAGATACCTGAAGTGCTCAAATTCCAAGCCATGCTCAGCTGGGCCAACCACAAGATCAAAATCAAGACTTCGACCAAAGTAGACGCAAAGCTCGAGTTCCGCTGCATTATGGAGAGACTAACCAGAGACCTGAAACTCTACCGCATCTCACCTCAAGACCTTATCAAGGTAGATATCAGTCGTTTTTTAGAATGGATTGAAGAATAGTGTTGTTTTTTTAATTTACTAAATATTTAAATTAAATAATAAACTTTAGTTCTCGTATTTTTATTTTTAATGATAATTATCTATAGATGGATGTTGTAGGTATAAGTAAGAAGCTTTATATGTTGTAAGGAAACATTTCAACCCTTATTAAGGTCATCTTCAGTACTTTATTAACTTAAAAATAAATAAATAACCAAACCATCATATCAATTACAATTTCTAATATTACATAATTAGATGTAACAATGTTTAGCCAAAATCAAAAAACTGTCTATATAATTTTAAACTAGTAGAGGTCTATAATATTAAATTCTAAATTTATTATAATTATTATTTACTCACATTGGGAAGCTTAGTATTTTATGCATCCTAACGGGAGATATCGTCTGGAGTGACACATATATATACATACATATTATGGAACATACATATATACAAACATACATATATAACCACATACATAAAAAAAAGTGCTAAAATTTAGGAATCGATTCAGAATGGCCTAAAACGGATTTCCATGGAACATATTTTCAAAAATTCATAGTACACAAATTTTAAAGCCATTGCAATAGCTTAATTTTCTTCGAAAATTCGCTAATAGATCAAAGCAAAAAGTTCGTTTTTTTATTTCTATATTATTATAGGAAAACAATTTTTAAAAAAAATCTTAAACAGCTAAGTTATTTTAAGGTCAAACGTTCCAGAGTGCGTTTTCTGGAATAAACTGACCAATTAAAATGGGTTTTCCTCTAGGAGAAAGTTTTCCTTGGATAAGAAAATTGTGGTTCTCTATTTATATGGTTCAGTTGAGTTGAATTTCAAAATTGTTTAATATAATTTTTTCTATGAAGTCGGATATCGCAGTCTCACCCTCACCCTTGTAGAGTTTATATCCATATTAACTAATAGAGGCTATAATTAATGTGAGTTTTCTATAATATAGCCATAATTGAAAAGGAAAATTTTTAATTATTACACCCTAAATGACCCAACTACTCCAATAAGAAGTGCTATAATTAATTCTTGAAAAAAATATTTATAATGAACATTGTTTCTAGTATTCTTTATGAATATAAATTTTTTCTATGTGAATCTGAAATAAATAATGGGCTAATACTAAAGTGAATAAGTCTAAAAGGTAGAACTGCAGATTATAATTCAAAGATTCAAGGTTCCAAAAAATTCTGAGAGAAAATATTAGCTTGATATACCCTTGTGGGATCTCACCCAGCTCCTAAGGGAACTGGGTAGATAGCTCAATATTTTGTAAAGGGCAAATGTTCGACCAATATTGAGAATCCATTTTTATCATCGAACAATTAAAACCATTATTAATAATATAAAAATCATAATATAAATAATAATAGTATAAATAATAATTTTTAATTTTATAAACACCTAGTATGATATATTTTTGTTTTTATTGATTATACATGAATATTGTAAAAGTATGGAATAGAGAGCTTCACATGTTGTAAGGAAACGTTTCAGCGCTTACTAAGGCCATCTTCAGTCCTTTATTAATTAAAAAATAAATAAATAGCCAAACCAACATATCAATTACAATTTCTAATATTACATAATTAGATGTAACAATGTTTAGCCAAAATCAAAAAACTGTCTATATAATTTTAAACTAGTAGAGGTCTATAATATTAAATTCTAAATTTATTATAATTATTATTTACTCACATTGGGAANTTTCTTTAAAAAAAAACTCCTCAACGGTTGATCCTACAACGAAATGTCTTGTACAAACTTATATAGCACTAGCTCAAGACTTATCAAAACCCAAACATTACACACATTTTTTAAAAAGGTCATGTTTTTAGTTAGTGAGTTCAAGGCTGAACAAAGCTGGTATATGAAACTTCTATTGATGGAACAGCATAAGATACCAAGGCTGTGCTGTGAAAAAATATTTGATTTAAGTAAAATATCTTTGAAGACTCAATCTAATTGAGCTACACAAGTAACAAAATAAACTACCTACTTGTAACTTTTGGCTTCCAAAATTTGGTAAGCTCTGGACCCCTCGCTTATTGGCAAATAATTTGACAATATCGTGGAAAAGTATACAAACCATTGTCTATACTAAAGCAAAGATGGGGCGATACATTCTAAATGTTTCCTTGCATGCAGACATGTGAGCACATTTGGTCTGGGAGAGGTTTATTTAAAATATTCAAGTAGCATAGTAAAATTATGATAAGTAAGCCAAGTAAAAGCAGCTAGCCATAAGATAACTACCCTCTATTACAAAAGGAATAAATACAGATAGTGGACAAATATGCCCTTTTTATATGGCAGTGCCCCATTCAAGTTGAGTACACCCTACAATCGTATATTGAATCTATCTCAAGGCATTTTTGACCCCCTCTATTATTTTGTTAAAGATACTTAGATATATGTAAAATTCATTTTAAGTTAGAATTCATTACAAACTGTACCAAAAATAAAAATTGAACACCTCTACCAATATTAGTTTATAAGTCATATGAGCCTAAAGTTTTGTAATTATGTCACTGATCTGTAGACGCATAATAATTCTAAGGCATTTCTAGACATCCTAGAAACTTGTAAATATACACTTTCCCACTCGTACACCAGATAATTGTTTACTTCTATTAGAGATAAGTTCAATTAGGGTTAATGGTAAAGAGAGGTGTTAGATACTTTACCTCTTTGTCTTTTTGTTTCAAACCTCTTCTTCTAAACAATGATATTTATTTTCTGTTATATCCTTTCCTTATCTTTTCTATCTCTTCTTGTATCATAAGTACATATTAGGTGTTAAAAAAACAAGATGCTAAGAAACGACAGATACTTACAACGAGAAGTTAAATCCCAACAAATACATTTATGAAAAAAAAAAAATGAGTTAACTCTTACGTAAATCTTTGTGAGATCATTGGTTAAGCCAAGTCTCTCTCTGTCCAAGTAAGTTCTACCAGATATGATTTATCCAGTATACTAATATATCCAGTATACTATATTTACTATATCCAGTATACTCTATATTTACTATATCCAGTATACTATAATACTAGATCTGATCGTCGGTAGGCTCGAAAGCAAAATTAATAATATAAACTATAAACCATAGGACATTTTTATAAATTAAATAACATCAAACTGTTTTTAAATCCCTCACAGTTTTTTGTAATTTAATAATTATCTATAAACAAGTTTGTTGTAATTTAATTTTTAATGGTGGATTTAATGGAACCATATTAAGTATTTAGTTAATATCATTATTAACATAAGACATAAGCGCCGGATTAATCTTATTATAAAAGNATTGGTACATGGGGTACAGGGTAAAATAGTTAAAATAGTATATGCCCTTCAAGATGCATGTCGTTGGAAAGCTCTGTACAGTTATTGTTGTTATGTTAACTTTTGCCATATTTTCATATGAGGGTTTCTATTCTATCGGTAAAATAGAAAAAAATGAATGCTGATGCATGCTCAGCTCAATATTGCAAGCATTGCACACCCAGTATGATAGAAGTTCGTTGTATAGAGGTCCAACTGTATAAGAAATTGTAATTGATATATTGGTTTGGTTATTTTTTTTATTATTTAGATAATATTGGACTGAAGATGAACACTGTGATGGTAAAACGTTTCCTTACAACATGTAAAGTCTTTTTATTTCATACTTACACTTAAAACATCCATCTATAGCTAATTGCTAATTGGTAAAAACTATTATTAGTTTTATAACAATCTGATATTATTCTATAGATTAAACATTTTTATAGATTTTCTACAGAGAATTAATTGTTACTTTTATTAATAATAACTATTAATATTTCTTAAATTGTGAGATACCTTAACTTGTCTACATTATAATAGACTATTAGTGAGTTTTGGCCATCGATATTAAGTGGGAAACTTGCAACCAATTGCTTAAACGGTGACAAAACTTATATCGGTGAAACCTCTTAAAAACTCAAAAATTTACAATTTTATTACCTAGTATTTAATGATACCAACAACAAAAATATAAACGGCTATAGCTATCCAGGCTTTCAACACAGGGCACAACGTTGATTTCAAAAATACCAATGTATTGGGTGATCAACGGAATACAAATAAAAGGAGGTTGTTAGATGCCTTTCATATTTATAAAAAAAAATTAGACTTTACTGTTAATCCAAAAGCAGATGCGAGTAATATTAAAAAAATTATTCACATTTTAATACTCAAAAGGTTCAAAGAATAAATAAATATTTTTTTAAATAATCATTTAATAAGCATTTTTACAAAAAGTAATTGTATATAATGATAATCTATCTATATTATTAAAAAAGTTTTGTAAACAAACAATTTCAGAGAGAGAGTGATATATAACTGTTTGATAAGAGTGCGTTAGGAGATAAGGAGGAGAAAGGTAAACAAACAAGTTCAGAGAGAGAGTGATATATAACTGTTTGATAAGAGCGCGATAGAGATAGGTGGGAGGTTCTCCGGTGGAGAAAGGGGAGGTTCTCATAGTAAATTCCGCTCAAGAATGACACGAGGAACTGTCATTCCCGAGACTATAAACAAAACACGGGCGATTTAATAAAGAAAGCGCATTGTTTGTTTACATGCCTTCATCAAAAAGTGACAGCTTTCAATATACAACAAATTAAAACTATTTTGATAAGTTATTAAATCTATATAAAGATTAACAAATCAACAAACAAACCTTTACTTTTATCGGTAGTAAATCATAAATGTTATCTTAATAATTATCGTTTAGTATTGATAAAAGTCTCGGTCACTATTTAGATGAGTTATTATATCTATTTGAAGTGGAACCGAGTTTATAGATTCTATTGAATCTATAAACGAGCGAAGCGAGTAGGGGGCAGAGCCCCCTAGTTCTTATTAAATTTATTTTAATCAATAGACTTAATCACATAAACCCAAGCAATTAAAATACATAATCCAACCAAATAAATATAATCACTCAATAATAAAGAAATAATCACGTACAATCAGAGAAGCATATTATATTATAATAAATATTTAGTGCCAAGTTAGTTTAGATGACCACTCCAAGGATGCGCTGGCTCCTACATAAATCTAATTAATTTCTTTTAAATTAAATTGTAAATTATTTTGTACAATTTAAGATACTGTAAAATCTCTAGACTGGATTGCAACGATAATTTGAGGGAGAATTCACTTTTAATTCCGAAGTATATTGTTATTTAGGCTTTTAATTTACATGGATAATATGACGAGTGGTCTCATTTAAATATGGTATATTCTACATTTGCACAATATGATTTTTAATTATTTAAAGATTTGTACATTTTATTTGTTGATTGTTCATTTGTCAAAGAATGTTGTTTTCAATATTTATTGTTAATATTTGTTGATGCTATATTAAATTTTGTTAATTTTATACAGTCGAACTTTTCAAAAATGATCACTTTAAGTACTGAGTAAGTTTTAAATAATATTTTATAATGATTTGACGGCCTCCCACAGCGATAGCACGTATTTTAGCTTTTGAATTTCCACACAACTATTAAACATCTCAATGAGAGTAAATAACAATTTAAGTAAATTTAGAATTTAATATAATCGACCACTACTAATTTAAAATTATAAAGGTAGTTTTTTTGTTTTTTTTGCTCAACATCCTAAAATATAATTATGATATACAGTCGTAAAACGAAACTGATGGTGCCAGAAAAAAATGTTGTGTATAGAAATTTCGTTTTATAGAATTTATTTTATTATAGAAACAATTAACATTGAAGAAATCGTGGGACATAAAAAAAAATATTGTGTATAAATTTATATTGTTGAGCTGAGCGAAGCGAAGCTCTTATCTTCTACACTTTGCATTTTTTTTTTATGCATACTTCTCCTGAACGGCTGAACCGATTTGCACAAAATTTGGCACTGTCATAGTGACTAACCACAGGAAGATATAAATCTGAAATGGTCCAAATTGGTACATGGGGTACAGGGTAAAATAGTTAAAATAGTATATGCCCTTCAAGATGCATGTCGTTGGAAAGCTCTGTACAGTTATTGTTGTTATGTTAACTTTTGCCATATTTTCATATGAGGGTTTCTATTCTATCGGTAAAATAGAAAAAAATGAATGCTGATGCATGCTCAGCTCAATATTGCAAGCATTGCACACCCAGTATGATAGAAGTTCGTTGTATAGAGGTCCAACTGTATAAGAAATTGTAATTGATATATTGGTTTGGTTATTTTTTTTATTATTTAGATAATATTGGACTGAAGATGAACACTGTGATGGTAAAACGTTTCCTTACAACATGTAAAGTCTTTTTATTTCATACTTACACTTAAAACATCCATCTATAGCTAATTGCTAATTGGTAAAAACTATTATTAGTTTTATAACAATCTGATATTATTCTATAGATTAAACATTTTTATAGATTTTCTACAGAGAATTAATTGTTACTTTTATTAATAATAACTATTAATATTTCTTAAATTGTGAGATACCTTAACTTGTCTACATTATAATAGACTAGGAAAAAAGAAATGACCTGGATAATTTGCTGGATACTATTCCATTTTTTCTTGCCTATAAATAAAGCTCAATTAGTCTACTTTTCTTTTTTCGTAAGACTTCATCTGATTAGATTCTATAGAAGTTTATTGGCCCCAATGCTGTTTTCATTTTCTCGATACAGCTTTGTAGCAAAATAGGATCGAAGGAAAATTATATTATTGAAACCCGATTTAAAAGTATAAAGAGTAATCAAATTTATTTCCTCTTCGCAGGAATATAAAAGCTTTTAGGGTACTGTTAATTTTGTGAAGAACTAGAAAATATTAAGAAATCAAATAATAAAAAAAAAACGGGGCAACGGAAAAAAAAAAAAATTAAAGGAGCGTATTTTCATTTCTAAATTATTAAATGTCATAATATTTGTAATGTAAATATTTGCTTTAGAGTCGAGAGAAAAACTGATATACAACAGTAATGTTGTTCCTTCTCACATTATACATCGTTTCTTCTCATAAAGTTTGCAAAATGTTTTAGAGCTACATTTGAAAAATATGAAACTTTCCAAACAGTTAGGATAAACATTTGTTCTGTTATTATTTCTTTTACGCAAATATAAACTCCAAGAAGATGAATAAAGGGAAAGGATTTTTTTGTGATATTTAGGTCCAGCTTGTTTCCACAATTCTTGTTATTCATCTCTTTCCATCACAAGCCAAAGCACTTTGTCTATCCATATTTATCAAGAAAGTCCCTTAAGACGTTTTTGAGGGTAGTTGATTGATTTTTTTTTTATTTTTTACTTGAGTTGGAAATAAATTTCTAGGAGATGAAATGTATAATAGTATGACTTACTTACGGGCAGTATTTTTTTCAGACTACTCTTTATTGTGTGGTCTTAAGGAGGTATATAAATACGAGTAGTTATACTTTACCCATACAAGGGCAGCTATAAGCCAAAAGCTACAATGATTTCTATAATGATTTTTTTAATGGGTTAATACTTATATTTTATGCACATTATGATTAATCTTATTTTACATTTAGTTTATAATATTCTAAAGCGAAAATCGATAACAAAGGAGTTATATCTCAACAATAACAAAGTTGTTTCACACTCATTCCTAAAAGGCTCCATACTTCAAAAATAAAACAGTTATAACGATACTCGTAAAGGTGTAAACCGTTTAAACAAGGCATCCAATTAGGCGGCTCCCTGTAAAAGAAGAACCGTTTAGGATGTAATGATAAAAAAAAGGTCCATAGTCTGAAGAGGCGCCAGGGAGAGGGAATGTTCCATACGGCATCACTTCCACAACGCATCGATAAACACTTTCTCTACGCCTCTTCTATTTTCATTTGCAAAACAAAACTGCCAACAATTTATTCATCCCGTATCATTCTCATGATATCATTGATCAGGGAAATTTCCTGTTTTCACATGGCCACACCCTTTACTTAACCCGATAAAGTTTATCTTTAAAGTCCTTTGGATTTTTTAATAAAAAATAATTCATTCTTAATAACAAAAAAACTTTAAAACAAAAATATTTAGAACCCATCACTTATTATTTTAAGCTAACAATGAATGGAATATTATTTTGTTGTAGCTACAAAAAGCTTTGCTTAAAGCACTTTATCAGGTTCACGACAACATGGTTAAAATATAACCTACTTGACAAAACTTTTATAATTAAGTAACCGTACCCACTTATTCCTGTTATCAGTATAAAAAGATTGCTTGAATGATATCAAGCTGATACACCTTGTCTTTTGCGCACAATGTCTATAGAATATTTCTAATCTTTGAATGTTAATCCAGAAATAAATAAGTAAAAAAAAATTGTTGCAATGAAAATTGTCTGCAATTTGTTTGGCACATAGCTTCCTCGTATCCAATTATTTAACTAATTGGTACATGAGATTTTGAGCTGCTTCTATTCCAAGTAATGCCACACTTAATTTTATTTATTATTAAGTTGCACAGACGGTTAAAAGTAATATGTAACCATCTAGAACAATACTACCTACCGGCTACTTTCAACAAAACTTCCAAATTTTTCCAAAATTCGATTTTTACTTTCGATTGGAAGATGTATACGGTAATAATAAGAAGTTTGTGCACACGTGGAAGAAAGCAATGGGGTTAAAGGGTGATAATAGGACCAACAATGATCTGTCATCCAGACTGAGTTAAAATATGACCAGTAGTTTTTAAGATAATATAGTGGTTCACAAAAATGTGCTCTATCGTCTAAAACAAAGTTCTGTCCAGGAATATTTTAAATCGGATACTTGATAATTGCACTCTTCAAAATTATCCCAATGCTTCCGTCACCTTCGATAAGCTCGGAAGCAAAAATATATACATAGCTAGTTCTTATCGTTTAAGGTTTATTTAATAACTTTTAGAATCACTCTAACTAGGCAATTTGTAGTTCAATATCATGACTTCAAATTACTAACAGAAATTATATTGAATTTTTAATGACTCAATGATTAATTCAAAAATACTCGTATATTTGTAAAGACTTTATTAGAAGTAATAAATCTATTTTTTGAATTTGTATTTGTATTTGTACTATCGAATTATAGGATTCTATTTTACTAATTTGCCTCTATACTACTAATTTGCCATTCGTTTTAAAATAAAGGTATGCTGATTTATAGAAACCAATACACTGTTGAAGTAGATAAAACTGTGTTTTAACCGCTATAGGTAACGTTTATACTATATCAGGTATAGGCCATATTATATTACGGATTATATTATTGGAGGGTCTTAGAGCTTAGAATTATAGCAATGGTATCTATTATCCTAATAATACACAAACCGAACAAAGCTTAACCTAAAACGAGAGATAATATTTTACAAATGTTATAGATTGATTTACAATTTGTGTTACTGAGAGACACCTAGGGATGTGCCACGCAAGCGTGACACATAGGANGAATGTTCCATACGGCATCACTTCCACAACGCATCGATAAACACTTTCTCTACGCCTCTTCTATTTTCATTTGCAAAACAAAACTGCCAACAATTTATTCATCCCGTATCATTCTCATGATATCATTGATCAGGGAAATTTCCTGTTTTCACATGGCCACACCCTTTACTTAACCCGATAAAGTTTATCTTTAAAGTCCTTTGGATTTTTTAATAAAAAATAATTCATTCTTAATAACAAAAAAACTTTAAAACAAAAATATTTAGAACCCATCACTTATTATTTTAAGCTAACAATGAATGGAATATTATTTTGTTGTAGCTACAAAAAGCTTTGCTTAAAGCACTTTATCAGGTTCACGACAACATGGTTAAAATATAACCTACTTGACAAAACTTTTATAATTAAGTAACCGTACCCACTTATTCCTGTTATCAGTATAAAAAGATTGCTTGAATGATATCAAGCTGATACACCTTGTCTTTTGCGCACAATGTCTATAGAATATTTCTAATCTTTGAATGTTAATCCAGAAATAAATAAGTAAAAAAAAATTGTTGCAATGAAAATTGTCTGCAATTTGTTTGGCACATAGCTTCCTCGTATCCAATTATTTAACTAATTGGTACATGAGATTTTGAGCTGCTTCTATTCCAAGTAATGCCACACTTAATTTTATTTATTATTAAGTTGCACAGACGGTTAAAAGTAATATGTAACCATCTAGAACAATACTACCTACCGGCTACTTTCAACAAAACTCCCAAATTTTTCCAAAATTCGANAATAAATTATAGATGTGCTAACTTTTGGTGCTTGTTGGAGGCTTTGTTTCTTCAACAAATGTTTAAATTTCTCCGACTTTATTAAATATTTACTGGAACAGTGCCACGCGGTTCCAACTTTTTGATATTTATGGTTTTTTCTTAATTTGGTCTTTTCTTTGCGAGGAAGCTATGTGCCACATTAATTGGCAGAGTATTTTTTATTAAATTGAGAATGGAGTTTCTTTATTTATAGAATGGGTGACTGTTGGGTTATTAAGGAATGTACCTTTTTTATACCATATGGTAGCAATTTGGCCGTTTATATGATCTGTTTCTTTATATGGTCAATACTTCATTTTTGTTTAGCTCATCATATATTTCTAAGTTTTATGTTATGATAATTATGTCGTCTACACATTTACCTATAAACTTAAGCTTCATTACTAACTTATTATTGGCTTGTGCTATTATTTCATCAATGAAAATGTCACGTAAGTTTGTGGGTATTCAACTGCTTAGAGAGTTTCCATTTCATCATTGATACAGCTGTTGGTTCTATGTGATGTAATTATTTCCGTATATGAATACACATTATAATATCCAAATAAGTCATTTTGCATTTTATGTTTGTGTGTATTGATAAAAGTTCTCATTTGTTTTGTATTTTTATCTACCCATCCTGTTTAAGTCGACGGAATCTATGTTATCGTTCCTAAGAACGAAAATTTTTTGTCTCTAACTTCAAGAGTTTCAAGACAGAAATCCATTTCAGATATCAGGGAATATTTTTGGTTCCGTTTATTAAAAACTACTCGTCTGATTTAAGGAAAGTTAGATAGTTGGTTAAAATTTGCCCATTGTTGGTCCTACATATAAGTTTAACCTTCTGTACCTATTTTTTTTTCTCTTTCACATGCTATAAAACATACATTTATTTACACCTACATCTTCAGAAGTAGGTACTCATCCGATTTTTATGAAATTTAGATGGTTTGTAAAAAGTGGCCCGTCGATACTACCTCGCCCCAGATTAATTTGAACCGTCTACGCTTATTAAATTTTGCTAAATTAATATTAATTCATGTAAAAATTAAAAATAAATGACAGATTTTAAAACGGGAGTAATGAAATAAATTTGACAATTATAGGTTGCAAAAGCATAAAATCATTAAATTATACGAAACACAACGCGATGAAGATATGCCACACTAATTGGCAGACTATTTTAGTAATGCTTAAGATCTTCAAGCTGTTCGCAAAATTCCATGGAGCTTTAAATTTTGTTTACATAATTAAATTGTTTTAACAACGCGCCTCAAAATGATTTGTTATTGCTAAGGGAACCACATTTATTCCAATATAAATAAATATTCGTTTTGATTTCTTGATCTTCAAATAGACATAATAAAATATCTAAATAAATAAATTAATGCTATTTTTTTCCAAACAAGAAATTAAGCCTGTCATGGGCTTAACGGCTCGTATGAATATAACTTAGATGAATTTAGACTGTGAGACACATAGGTAAATTGGCCTACAGGAGAAATTGAAAGAAAGAGCAACGAGAATTTTATCTTCATTTCTTACTTTTAATAGAGTTTCATTCGCGTTTAATGCTTAAATTCTAATAATAGAATATNGGAGAAATTGAAAGAAAGAGCAACGAGAATTTTATCTTCGTTTCTTACTTTTAGTAGAGTTTCATTCGCGTTTAATGCTTAAATTCTAATAATAGAATATCTGCAGAAGTCTGGTTACGTAAAATATTTATGTCTATATAATACAAAAAAAAAGTTACGGAAAGTTTTAGTTTTAAACTTAAGGCCATGGAGATCGATAAATGGAAATCTGCTGCGATATGAATTTCCATTACTACTTATTAATAATTTAAGTATTTCAATCCACACCTGCTCCCTTCTATCATTTGTAACCCAGATTTAACCTTTGATCAATTAATATGAAATTTTCCTATTTAAATAAAGGGGTAACTGTTTCTTTATTAATGAACGATGATAATTTCTAAATACCTTTGACCAATAAATATAGGATTTTTTTGTTAACTTTAATTGTAAAATTAACTTGTCTTCCTTTCCAAAATATACCTATTTGAAACTTTAATCTATAAATATTGAAACTTCAAATTTGTGATTAGACAAAAGAAATCCATTATTGTCAATGTCTTTTTAAAAAATAAATAGCAAATGATCGATTCGTGCAGTTATAAGTTGAGCTTATTATTGAATAAAACCTATTAGTATGATACAAATTGGTTTTAATTGGTGAAACATGATTCCATTAAATTGTAGACATTTCGATTTTTATGGTTATTTGTTAAATTTTTATCTTCAAGAAGTTTTAAATAACAGATTTTCCACTCTGATGATTATACCAAGTGTATGTGTGCCAAATCGTTTCCATATAGCAGGATATGTTCCAAGTTCACTCAATGGACGCACATTCGTGGTTTATGACCTTGGGTTTAAACCCAGCCGTCGGCCATAATGTGGGTTTAAACCCTGAAGTGGAGAAAAAAGAAGATAAAAATGTAACAATTAATCCTCTAATTCTCTTAAAAAATTACATATTTTAAAAGATTCCTCTCTTAGTCTTTTAATAAAGAGCATATATGTATGTATATATATATATATATATTAGCAATGTAATACCGTGTTTGCACACTGCAATAGGCTAAACCATATGTGAGAGACACCAAGGGATGTGCCACGGAAGCGTGACACACAGGAACTGTTCCAACACCAGACAAACGTCACAAAGATGTTGGCTCGGCAAAACGCCATGTCCTGCATCGTTTCGTCGCTACCGACTCATCAGGGGCCCGACGATGCCCACCCAACTCTGGACCTATACCATATCAAGAAAA
>KZ651377.1:18501-42815 GCA_001010745.2 Gerris buenoi
TATCATTTTTTTCATAACATTGTTAGTTTTTGAAATATTTTGAAAATAAGTTGACTTTTTTAAAAATTGATATTTTTTCTGCAAAGGTTAATCTAACATTTTTTCGAATTTAGGCCTCATAAACCGTTCAAACTCTCAGAATCTATTGTTAGTATATAAATAAAGTAAACTGCCGACGGAATTTGTTTAATTTTAATTTTGGCAGTCTAGTCATTAATTTTAGTACCGATTATTTTTCTCAAAAATCAAGACAACCACTTTATTTTGATTATAACTCCGTCAGTTTTTATGCTAGCGACTTTTGCCAATAGTCAATTTAAAGGTCTATTCAAGTACTTTCAAAAGTATAATATAAGTTTTCTTCGAAAAACCTTTCCATTTTCCGCTACTTGACATGGAAAGTGTCGATTTTAACTATCTTCAAAGTCTACATCAACTTCAGGGAGTCATAACTCGGGTTCTATACTACTTACAAAAATTAAATAAAAAGCAATCTCTTTGTTATTTTAACCTTCATTTTTGATTATGCCTTTTTTATGATAAAACTCTTAGTTTTTGAGATATTAGCAAAAAATCGCTCAAAAACATGCATTTTTTAAGCTAAAAAAGAGCATGTTTAGGCGCAATAACTCAAAAAGTATTGACTGTACGAAAAATTCTTATAGAACATTTTTTGTTTAGAATTTGTCCGTATATCGAATTGTGAATTCATTTTTATTAATAAAATCCCCCCCAAGAAGGGGGNCCACACTCGTATGCAAAATGCGACTTTCCACACTCGACGCGTAATGTACTATTTTTTACATTTCATACTCGTAAATAACATCTAGAGATACTTAAATTGTCTACAGTAAATAAATTATGATTAGCAACAATTTATTTTAAAGCTTTAAGTATATTCACCTGTCCGATTAAGATGGCGAAGACGAAAACTCCCATTAGCCAACAAGCCGTCATGAACAAGTATTCGGCTCGATTTTCAGGTCTCGGATTCTTGCCTATGGATGTAGCTGTTTTAACAGCGAAGTAAATGCATCTGACGTATCTGAAACAAGATCGAAAATAGGGCCAATATAAATTAAACCCTTTATGATGTTTATGATATGTTATGATATGTTTGTGTTCAAAGTAGGATTGGGGTGGTGGTGTATTGAGTACGTTTGGAGTAGACACGACTTCACCCTTCTCCTATGTATTATATTATTATACGAAATTAGTTACCTAGAGTGTGTTGTTGCTGCCATGTGTAAGTGAACCACATTTTAACTCTCTCTATCAATGGTGGGGGTAAGTTTAGTTTCCTCAAGTAGTCGAGAGTTTCGTCGACTCTCTTTCTGTAGTCTGTCTGAGCTCTGGTTGCTGTAGCAATAATATCTCTTATCTGTAACAGAGAAGCAACAACAATTAGCCAAGTGCCTTATCCAAATTTTTATTAATGAAGTATGTTGTAATTATGATAAGAAGTGTAGCAATTAATATGCAGTTGGTCTACTATTTGTTAAGTAACACTGAAACTATTGTAATTGTACAGTTTTTTTTGGAACGAAGTTCCTTATGGCACGTTTTGGAGCCCGGGAGTGAATCCATCAAAATAACCGTCACGAAACCAAGCGTCACAAAATCTACCGATGACGATAACATGAGTAAAAGATGACCGAGTTAGTTGATATTTGGTACACATGTTCATTTTACCAATGCCCAGGCTGAGTTCGTTGAACAACGTTATTCACCCAAGCGTTCACTTGCAACGCAAGTGAACGCATTTTATAACGGGAAAAAATTCTAACTTCATCTATTTAATGAGATAAATAACTTTTTAATTATTATGTTTTATTTATTTTTAGAAAAACAAACACCGACACTATTAAAATAGACATGTGTTAGATAGAACAATATGCTTATTATTGTAAAAAAAAAAAAAAAAATAATAATAAAAAAATGTAATGCGTATATCTACATATTATATATAATTACAAGCTAGAAAATGTTCCAAATGGAGGAACGAAATGTAACCATTTTAAAATTAAATGTAAAATTTTAAAAATTAACCCAATTGACACAATTGAAAATAGGATGAAAGACAAGCGCCTTTTGTTATACTAAAAATATTTATANCACTCATTATAGTTTGTTTTTACAGTTCAAATTTCTTACTGAAACCCCTGCATACCATCTTTACTATGTTGCCGTAGTTTAATCTATTAAAGTTGTGAAATAATAAGTTGATTATAAAAAGAAATATTAAAAAAACAAGTTTTTATTCGTATTCTTCTCAGCAAACCCTTTCATTTGATACCCATATAGTTATCATAATCATGTGTACTTAAAAAATAACTAGTTTGCCATCTTGAAGTGCTCGCCATATTGGATTTAGAATGACTTCACTTTGCTAACCATGCATCGTCATCCAAAATAAACGTGTATGCAAAGTTTTAATTCAATTAGTTGAGGATGACTGCTTTAAAATTCAGTTAAGATTTGAACATACATGTGTACTTAAATACATACATACAAACATTGCAAGAAAAATTAAATTAAAAATTAAATCGAACATACGCATTTCCTTTGCCGTTGTAGACCCATTTATTGGATCCTAGTCCTTCGAAACAAGACACAGCGAAATACGCACAGGCATTGATATGGACCAAATAAACCATGTAGGTTAGTGTCCTCGCAACACGAACAATGTAAGGAGAGGGTAGAACCTTGTCGAAATGATTGAAAAACTCTCTGAACGAATGAATCTGAAAATAAAAAATAACAGTACAAATTAGCGTCCGGTCCATTAAATATTCTGATTCAGTTATTAATAATTCGTAGAAGATAGGAAAACTTAAGATTAATTTCATACAACTTACACTAGACAGAAATAATAATATACTGGGTAATCCTGGGTTAACCACCTATAACTTATACTGAACAGAAATAATAATATACTGGGTAATCCTTGATTAACCACCTATAACTTATACTGAACAGAAATAATAATATACTTGGTAATCCTGGGTTAACCATCTCTAACCACCTATAACTTATACTGAACAGAAATAATAATATACTGGGTAATCCAGGGTTAAAACTTCAAACATAATTCATAAATTCAGGATTATTCTAATACTNATCTACCGATGACGATAACATGAGTAAAAGATGACCGAGTTAGTTGATATTTGGTACACATGTTCATTTTACCAATGCCCAGGCTGAGTTCGTTGAAAAACGTTATTCACCCAAGCGTTCACTTGCAACGCAAGTGAACGCATTTTATAACGGGAAAAAATTCTAACTTCATCTATTTAATGAGACAAATAACTTTTTAATTATTATGTTTTATTTATTTTTAGAAAAACAAACACCGACACTATTAAAATAGAAATGTGTTAGATAGAACAATATGCTTATTATTGTAAATAAAAAAAAAAAAAAATAATAATAATAAAATTTAATGCGTATATCTACATATTATATATAATTACAAGCTAGAAAATGTTCCAAATGGAGGAACGAAATGTAACCATTTTAAAATTAAATGTAAAATTTTAAAAATTAACCCAATTGACACAATTGAAAATAGGATGAAAGACAAGCGCCTTTTGTTATACTAAAAATATTTATACTTTAATTTAATTGTATACGACATATACACAGTAGAGAGTTAGAGAGAAATAAGATGCCCTGGGAAATAGGTGCTACTTCACCTCTCAATATAAGTCCTCTCCTCAGAATGCAAAATAATTATTCTCAAGACAAGTGTGGAAAAACAACTGATAATTGATTTTATCTACGATTGATACGTAATATAAACATTGTATCTCTGTTTAGACTCGTAGAAAAGTATTCTTTACGCACCTGTATTAATTGCGCATGCGTGTCTCATAGTTTTGAAGATTTCCTCTTCTTTACCACTCCAGCGCCGTAAAGAAAAAGAAATCTTCAACTTTACGCACGATTAGCGAGTTTGTTTACATTTAACATAACTAATTTGNCTCTCTCTCTCTCTCTCTCTCTCTCTCTCTCTCTCTCTCTCTCTCTCTCTCTCTCTCTCTCTCTCTCTCTCTCTCTCTCTCTCTCTCTCTCTCTCTCTCTCTCTCTCTCTCTCTCTCTCTCTCTCTCTCTCTCTCTCTCTCTCTCTCTCTCTCTCTCTCTCTCTCTCTCTCTCTCTCTCTCTCTCTCTCTCTCTCTCTCTCTCTCTCTCTCTCTCTCTCTCTCTCTCTCTCTCTCTCTCTCTCTCTCTCTCTCTCTCTCTCTCTCTCTCTCTCTCTCTCTCTCTCTCTCTCTCTCTCTCTCTCTCTCTCTCTCTCTCTCTCTCTCTCTCTCTCTCTCTCTCTCTCTCTCTCTCTCTCTCTCTCTCTCTCTCTCTCTCTCTCTCTCTCTCTCTCTCTCTCTCTCTCTCTCTCTCTCTCTCTCTCTCTCTCTCTCTCTCTCTCTCTCTCTCTCTCTCTCTCTCTCTCTCTCTCTCTCTCTCTCTCTCTCTCTCTCTCTCTCTCTCTCTCTCTCTCTCTCTCTCTCTCTCTCTCTCTCTCTCTCTCTCTCTCTCTCTCTCTCTCTCTCTCTCTCTCTCTCTCTCTCTCTCTCTCTCTCTCTCTCTCTCTCTCTCTCTCTCTCTCTCTCTCTCTCTCTCTCTCTCTCTCTCTCTCTCTCTCTCTCTCTCTCTCTCTCTCTCTCTCTCTCTCTCTCTCTCTCTCTCTCTCTCTCTCTCTCTCTCTCTCTCTCTCTCTCTCTCTCTCTCTCTCTCTCTCTCTCTCTCTCTCTCTCTCTCTCTCTCTCTCTCTCTCTCTCTCTCTCTCTCTCTCTCTCTCTCTCTCTCTCTCTCTCTCTCTCTCTCTCTCTCTCTCTCTCTCTCTCTCTCTCTCTCTCTCTCTCTCTCTCTCTCTCTCTCTCTCTCTCTCTCTCTCTCTCTCTCTCTCTCTCTCTCTCTCTCTCTCTCTCTCTCTCTCTCTCTCTCTCTCTCTCTCTCTCTCTCTCTCTCTCTCTCTCTCTCTCTCTCTCTCTCTCTCTCTCTCTCTCTCTCTCTCTCTCTCTCTCTCTCTCTCTCTCTCTCTCTCTCTCTCTCTCTCTCTCTCTCTCTCTCTCTCTCTCTCTCTCTCTCTCTCTCTCTCTCTCTCTCTCTCTCTCTCTCTCTCTCTCTCTCTCTCTCTCTCTCTCTCTCTCTCTCTCTCTCTCTCTCTCTCTCTCTCTCTCTCTCTCTCTCTCTCTCTCTCTCTCTCTCTCTCTCTCTCTCTCTCTCTCTCTCTCTCTCTCTCTCTCTCTCTCTCTCTCTCTCTCTCTCTCTCTCTCTCTCTCTCTCTCTCTCTCTCTCTCTCTCTCTCTCTCTCTCTCTCTCTCTCTCTCTCTCTCTCTCTCTCTCTCTCTCTCTCTCTCTCTCTCTCTCTCTCTCTCTCTCTCTCTCTCTCTCTCTCTCTCTCTCTCTCTCTCTCTCTCTCTCTCTCTCTCTCTCTCTCTCTCTCTCTCTCTCTCTCTCTCTCTCTCTCTCTCTCTCTCTCTCTCTCTCTCTCTCTCTCTCTCTCTCTCTCTCTCTCTCTCTCTCTCTCTCTCTCTCTCTCTCTCTCTCTCTCTCTCTCTCTCTCTCTCTCTCTCTCTCTCTCTCTCTCTCTCTCTCTCTCTCTCTCTCTCTCTCTCTCTCTCTCTCTCTCTCTCTCTCTCTCTCTCTCTCTCTCTCTCTCTCTCTCTCTCTCTCTCTCTCTCTCTCTCTCTCTCTCTCTCTCTCTCTCTCTCTCTCTCTCTCTCTCTCTCTCTCTCTCTCTCTCTCTCTCTCTCTCTCTCTCTCTCTCTCTCTCTCTCTCTCTCTCTCTCTCTCTCTCTCTCTCTCTCTCTCTCTCTCTCTCTCTCTCTCTCTCTCTCTCTCTCTCTCTCTCTCTCTCTCTCTCTCTCTCTCTCTCTCTCTCTCTCTCTCTCTCTCTCTCTCTCTCTCTCTCTCTCTCTCTCTCTCTCTCTCTCTCTCTCTCTCTCTCTCTCTCTCTCTCTCTCTCTCTCTCTCTCTCTCTCTCTCTCTCTCTCTCTCTCTCTCTCTCTCTCTCTCTCTCTCTCTCTCTCTCTCTCTCTCTCTCTCTCTCTCTCTCTCTCTCTCTCTCTCTCTCTCTCTCTCTCTCTCTCTCTCTCTCTCTCTCTCTCTCTCTCTCTCTCTCTCTCTCTCTCTCTCTCTCTCTCTCTCTCTCTCTCTCTCTCTCTCTCTCTCTCTCTCTCTCTCTCTCTCTCTCTCTCTCTCTCTCTCTCTCTCTCTCTCTCTCTCTCTCTCTCTCTCTCTCTCTCTCTCTCTCTCTCTCTCTCTCTCTCTCTCTCTCTCTCTCTCTCTCTCTCTCTCTCTCTCTCTCTCTCTCTCTCTCTCTCTCTCTCTCTCTCTCTCTCTCTCTCTCTCTCTCTCTCTCTCTCTCTCTCTCTCTCTCTCTCTCTCTCTCTCTCTCTCTCTCTCTCTCTCTCTCTCTCTCTCTCTCTCTCTCTCTCTCTCTCTCTCTCTCTCTCTCTCTCTCTCTCTCTCTCTCTCTCTCTCTCTCTCTCTCTCTCTCTCTCTCTCTCTCTCTCTCTCTCTCTCTCTCTCTCTCTCTCTCTCTCTCTCTCTCTCTCTCTCTCTCTCTCTCTCTCTCTCTCTCTCTCTCTCTCTCTCTCTCTCTCTCTCTCTCTCTCTCTCTCTCTCTCTCTCTCTCTCTCTCTCTCTCTCTCTCTCTCTCTCTCTCTCTCTCTCTCTCTCTCTCTCTCTCTCTCTCTCTCTCTCTCTCTCTCTCTCTCTCTCTCTCTCTCTCTCTCTCTCTCTCTCTCTCTCTCTCTCTCTCTCTCTCTCTCTCTCTCTCTCTCTCTCTCTCTCTCTCTCTCTCTCTCTCTCTCTCTCTCTCTCTCTCTCTCTCTCTCTCTCTCTCTCTCTCTCTCTCTCTCTCTCTCTCTCTCTCTCTCTCTCTCTCTCTCTCTCTCTCTCTCTCTCTCTCTCTCTCTCTCTCTCTCTCTCTCTCTCTCTCTCTCTCTCTCTCTCTCTCTCTCTCTCTCTCTCTCTCTCTCTCTCTCTCTCTCTCTCTCTCTCTCTCTCTCTCTCTCTCTCTCTCTCTCTCTCTCTCTCTCTCTCTCTCTCTCTCTCTCTCTCTCTCTCTCTCTCTCTCTCTCTCTCTCTCTCTCTCTCTCTCTCTCTCTCTCTCTCTCTCTCTCTCTCTCTCTCTCTCTCTCTCTCTCTCTCTCTCTCTCTCTCTCTCTCTCTCTCTCTCTCTCTCTCTCTCTCTCTCTCTCTCTCTCTCTCTCTCTCTCTCTCTCTCTCTCTCTCTCTCTCTCTCTCTCTCTCTCTCTCTCTCTCTCTCTCTCTCTCTCTCTCTCTCTCTCTCTCTCTCTCTCTCTCTCTCTCTCTCTCTCTCTCTCTCTCTCTCTCTCTCTCTCTCTCTCTCTCTCTCTCTCTCTCTCTCTCTCTCTCTCTCTCTCTCTCTCTCTCTCTCTCTCTCTCTCTCTCTCTCTCTCTCTCTCTCTCTCTCTCTCTCTCTCTCTCTCTCTCTCTCTCTCTCTCTCTCTCTCTCTCTCTCTCTCTCTCTCTCTCTCTCTCTCTCTCTCTCTCTCTCTCTCTCTCTCTCTCTCTCTCTCTCTCTCTCTCTCTCTCTCTCTCTCTCTCTCTCTCTCTCTCTCTCTCTCTCTCTCTCTCTCTCTCTCTCTCTCTCTCTCTCTCTCTCTCTCTCTCTCTCTCTCTCTCTCTCTCTCTCTCTCTCTCTCTCTCTCTCTCTCTCTCTCTCTCTCTCTCTCTCTCTCTCTCTCTCTCTCTCTCTCTCTCTCTCTCTCTCTCTCTCTCTCTCTCTCACACTCATTATAGTTTGTTTTTACAGTTCAAATTTCTTACTGAAACCCCTGCATACCATCTTTACTATGTTGCCGTAGTTTAATCTATTAAAGTTGTGAAATAATAAGTTGATTATAAAAAGAAATATTAAAAAAACAAGTTTTTATTCGTATTCTTCTCAGCAAACCCTTTCATTTGATACCCATATAGTTATCATAATCATGTGTACTTAAAAAATAACTAGTTTGCCATCTTGAAGTGCTCGCCATATTGGATTTAGAATGACTTCACTTTGCTAACCATGCATCGTCATCCAAAATAAACGTGTATGCAAAGTTTTAATTCAATTAGTTGAGGATGACTGCTTTAAAATTCAGTTAAGATTTGAACATACATGTGTACTTAAATACATACATACAAACATTGCAAGAAAAATTAAATTAAAAATTAAATCGAACATACGCATTTCCTTTGCCGTTGTAGACCCATTTATTGGATCCTAGTCCTTCGAAACAAGACACAGCGAAATACGCACAGGCATTGATATGGACCAAATAAACCATGTAGGTTAGTGTCCTCGCAACACGAACAATGTAAGGAGAGGGTAGAACCTTGTCGAAATGATTGAAAAACTCTCTGAACGAATGAATCTGAAAATAAAAAATAACAGTACAAATTAGCGTCCGGTCCATTAAATATTCTGATTCAGTTATTAATAATTCGTAGAAGATAGGAAAACTTAAGATTAATTTCATACAACTTACACTAGACAGAAATAATAATATACTGGGTAATCCTTGATTAACCACCTATAACTTATACTGAACAGAAATAATAATATACTTGGTAATCCTGGGTTAACCATCTCTAACCACCTATAACTTATACTGAACAGAAATAATAATATACTGGGTAATCCAGGGTTAAAACTTCAAACATAATTCATAAATTCAGGATTATTCTAATACTCTTGGTGGAATTTTGTGTTTAAGGTGGCAGGTTATTTATCGACGAGAAGTGAATCCACTGTAAATAAAGCTCCGTTTTCAGATATTTGTATAAAATAATTATTAGTTTGTTGAAACATATAATAGTAAAATTTCCATTACTGTTTAGCAAAAAGTAATAAATTTCATCATTATTAATTGCTGTAATTCTGGTACTTAACAAGTAAAGAGGCGACTTTATTATTTGTCCTAAATTCACATTTTAAATTTCGCGGTTTAACACAGGAGCACCTTTTATGTAGGTAATTAAAAAACAACAAAAAAAAACAAAACAAAAACATATGCTTTAAAATATTAGACTAATAACTTGCTCTTTGGCAGGAAATACATAATTTCTAAAAATGTCAGGTTCCTAGGTAGTCAAAAAGTGGAATAAAATTAATTTAAAAAATTTGAAATTCACAAGCAACTCAAGTTAAATAAAAGCCTGTAGTAAAATGAAGAAGATGTCTTTTTCAGCTTATTTTTTCAATACTACTAAGAAAAAGGTCAAATGTACAACATTTTATTAAGATCGGAAAAAAACTGTCGATTTTTATAAACAAACTTAACAAACAGATACTCCCCTTTATGTAATATATAGATATTTCATAATATATTTAATATATAAGATGTTATTCCATGTCAAATGTTGTATCTTATAAGTAATTAGAAGTACCAATGTTGATAAAATAATGAAAAACTAGTCTCTTCTTTTAAAAAATAATTTAAATCCATCCTCACCTTAAGCATTCTAGTTATCCTAAGTATAGGATACGGATATCCAATATAGAAGTATAATAAATCCAAAGGAATTAGTGACATTACATCCATCTGAAAAAAAAATACAATAATTTAATAAGACAAAGCAATTATACAAGATGTTTTTCAAAAAAATTTGAATCAAAGGGCATCGCAGGAATAATGATTTTAAATATTAGTTTTGATTTTGATATAGTGTTTTTCTTTTTTTCCTTTGGGGTTTTAGTCCCGTTCGACAGCCTATTAGGTCATTACAGGACGGGGGTTATCCGACCACTTTATTGATATAGTGTTACTGCTATTTTTATTATTAAAACCTGTGACCTCAAACTTCAAATGAAATTTGGCTGAGCATAAATGACCGGTGTCTTAACAAGTGATTTTGATTTTATAACAGGCTATATTTCTGTTGGCTTTGGCTACTAGGATAAGCCCTCGATGATATATTTTTTGACAAAAATTTAAATAATATCTGTCAAAAAAGAACATTAAATTGATATGTAACAGGCATAAAAGCATACATTTTTTATCTCCCTTATTTCGGCCATCTATGTTTTCAAAATGCCGGCAAAGAATAGAAAGTTTCTAAAAAAAAGTTACATTTCTACATTCATCTTCAAGATTTCTAAATAACATTTTATGCTGGCTAAAAATATTTTTTTCAAGTCGTCAATATGGCGACCACAATCATAAAATATTATATTTTGAATTTCCAAAAATTATACAGTTTTAACAAATGCTAAGATGCATCTGAACCTGAGTTTCGAATTTCATTAAATTGTTAAATATTTACGCCAGTTATCGCTCGACTACCTGACAAATTTTTAATATCCCATATCTCTTAAATGAAGTTCAACTATTCTAGACACTTTACTACTACAGCCAATAAATAAGAAATCACAGGTTATACTATTCAAACTTAACAGCTGATGTAGCAACCTACTAACCCACACGACATAATTCTTCACACACTATCCTAATCACACAATTCAGCCACACTAATCCCATAATATGACACACCAATCACACTATCCTAATCAAATACTCCGACACACTAATCCGTTTTCTCCATTACTATATATAGTTGTGTATGCCCTTTGGCAGGCCTATATGCCCTCCACAGGCTACGGCATTGGCTTGACAGATAATTATGATTATATTAGGGTTGGGACTTCAATATCGATATATCGAAAATATCGATATATCGGACCCAAAAATATCGATATTTTCTTTCGATATCCCAACCCTAGATTATATATAAGCTTAAATGTGATACCTTAAACTCTGCCTTCTTTAAGTAGTTCCTTCTTGTTCTCTTGATATCTCTAACCCAGAATCCATCTTCCAAGTAAACAATCCTGGGTTTGATAATGATTAGATCGAGGAAATAAATTACGTCCATCGAGTAGTCTAAAATCATCCATGTGGGAGTGTTGCTATCAGTTTGATAAGGGAAGGTGGTCCTAAGAGGTATGACAAAACAGTTATACAAGTAGCTTAACGTTACAACTGATAACCATGTTATGTAAATGCAACCTGCAACACAAATACATAAAAAAAAAGTTTTAATAGTTTCTTATGAATAACAGAGCCATTGGTAGAACTATAGTGTACAGTGCCCCTACTATATATCGAAAATCGGTACTGTCGATTGTATTAATGACACCATATTTCGATATATCCAAATAACGCGTGATTTGCGTAATTCTACACGTTGAGTTTGTTTTGTGTTTAAATTAAATTTTGTTAACCTTCATTTCTTAAGCCCTTGAATTATTTATCGCCACTCTTTATAAGCCCTAGAATTATTTATCGCCGCTTCGCGGTGCGGAGCGCTCATTTTCTGAGGAAAAACAACCCTTCTGCATAAAGACCAGGTAGAGGTCCAACTCGAAAATATAAAACTCACGGCAATATAGAATCTCAATAGCTGCTCCGCACTGCTTCGCGGTGCTGCTCATTTTCTAAAGAAAAACAAACCTCCTTTATATAGACCAGGTAGAGGTCCAACTCGAAGAATAAAAGAGTTTAACGGACAAGATATATCGATATATTAAGTCTCGAAAAAGGTCGACAGTGAGATAACGTGTTACTAGAAGGGGCACCATACACTGTAGTTCAGCCCAGCCATTAAATATAGTTAAAGATTTAATGAAGTTAAATAATTATATAGTTAAAGATTTAATGAAGTTAAATAATTATTTACCTTGCTGTTCGACCATAAAACAGCTGGAAATTTCACTGCGAGCGCATTTCTCCCAGTCTCGGCTTTCTGCCACATTCTCCTCCTTCTTGAAAGGACTCACGTGTATGTTGTTAACCTCTTCTAAACACAATAAAATAAGAAGACCGATCAAAAAGACTATATTTTAATATTAAATTACATAAAAATTATATTTATTAATTAAATTTAAGTAAATTATCAATTGAAACAGGAATTTAGAATCTTGGGATCATCGCCTATAACTCGGCAAGGTAGAAAAAACAGGATTAGGTAAGTAAGTATTTACATAATTAATTAGTAAGTTATTTTAAATATAGGTCACCTGTAGTTAAGTAGTTTCCAAAAAGGGCCCATCATCTCTACTTTAGAATCCGGAGATTGGATTCCCTACTCAAGCAAAGAGCCCACACTCAGTGTTCACCTACCATCGCATCGGTATAAAAATGGCGATGTCTCGTGAAGTGATTCAATACTGTTGTTTATACAGCTGAAGGCAACGCACTAACCCTGTGTCCTCCATTGCTTATTATATTATATATACTGCTGTGTAAGCCCTTTGACAGGCCTCCTCGGGTTGTTGCTTCACGGATACTTATTATTATATAAATGAATAAGTTTGTTGAGATAGCATACCGTTTCCTGGATCACTGCTGATGGTCGATGGAGTCGGTGGAAGTTCGAACTTGTTCCTTGCTCTCTGAGTTCTTTCCCTAAAGGATCGAGCTAAGTGATGACATCTTTCTCTGACCAATGTTTGGCCTTGTAATCTAAAATAAAATTAACGATATTAAAGGTCATAACCATACCTAAGAAAAGGTATTAAGTAGATAAAAATGGTCTGCAAATTTGTGTGAGGCAAGGCTTCGGTGTGTCCTATTACTAGTGACCTATTCCTAGACGAATGATCATATAAGATTTGGTTCTATTTCGATACACGGTAGGGTCTCACTTATTTTTAAGCAATATTAAATGTTGCAGAAGTTTAAAATTAATATGGAACTATCTGTAGGCTGATTTTAACAAACTATCTAAATTGCTATCTAATTGAGTACTTTTAAAGATATAGCTGTTAATAAAAATGAGTTAGTTCAAAAGCGAAAGAAGAAATGGTCAAAGATAAAATTGACATGGGACAAACAATAAGCAACTTATTACCAACCATTAAAATCGGACGAATAGTTTTTAAGATGTGATGGTTCGAAAAAATGGTAACGTATTGACCGACAACAGATATGAGACCAAAAATGTTAGCTCATGTCAAAAATGAAAGCCTGTCCAGCAATTTTTGAAATCGGAGCTATTAAAGCGTTAACCTTCAAAACGATCACAATGCTTCCATTATCTTCGGTAGACAAGTTAGTGGTCATGTGACTGAGAAAGCAATAGGCACTGAAAACATGGACACTCAAGATATGGAACCAACAGTAGGGCCTGTATCAAGTTAAAATATTGCATGCCTGTTTCAACAGTACTTTATATAAAGCTTTATAAGACATTGTCAGTGAAATAGTTTTCTCTTTGTAAAACGTTAGGTCCGATGTAATAGTTTTAGCAATTATTATCACTTCGCAGTGGTGTCGCCGTTTCACTAATAAAATGGATTTAAAAGGAAAATTTAAGATGTAGTATTTTTGCTCGTGCTAAAATTTTTTTTAGCACGAGCAATTTAATAATTTTTGCCAATTTTTAATTTTAGGCTCACGTTTTTACGTAGGCGTTTTCGAACCTTAGGTAGATATCGCAGTCTTAAAAACTTAGCCTAAGCGTTAGTAAAAGGAACATATATACCCAATTCCAACTATATGGGTCAATTTTTATTCAAACTACCGTCGCAAGCGTATAACTTTACTGACAAAGAGGCAGGGTGCAATTTTTGTTGAATGCAAGAAGCTCGCTTTAACAAGTAAAACCTTTATACAGGGTATACCTAAACGAAACGGCTAGACCTTAGGATCATAATGACTTTCGGATATTTGATACTGCAAAAAAAAGTTTTTTTTTCTATCTTTATTGATTAACACAACTACATACTTTTAAATGTTATAAGTGTTAAAGAAAAGTGTTTTGTTGACAGTGTATTACACGAGAAAGGTAATTATCCGGCGGCTATTCCTTTCGGCTGGGTTCGCTTACAATCAGTTAATTATAATAATAGAAAGGACATAAAGAAATAATATAATAAGTATTTGATAGTAGCAATAATTAAATGGTGATAATAAATCGTAAAAATAAACTTTACGAAATGAGTAAATCTCTGGGCCATGTCCGTACGTTTAGTTTGTGTATGATGTTGCTAAGTGAGTCGTCTATCGAGGTTAAGGCCAAGGTAACGGACAGTGATGGATTGAAGAATAAGAACTTGGTTAAGAATGACTGGAGGACAGGTGCTATGACGAAGAGAAAAAGTGACATGAACACTTTTCTGTTCGTTAATTCGTATCCTCCATTTTCTTAACCAAGGTTCCAGAAGGAGAAGGCGGCTTTGGGTGTTATTAAATGGGGTATGAGGGTTTTCGTGGAAAGATAGGATAGCCTTGTCATCTGCAAAGGTGGCAAGGACCGAGGAAGGATGTTGAGGGATGTCGTGAGTAAAAAAGGAATATAGGAGAGGTCCTAGGATACTGCCCTGAGGTACTCCAGCACTCACAGGGCAGATGGATGAAGGTGTGGATCCTAAACTTACACGAAAGTATCTATAAGAGAGATAGGATTTAAGGATGAGGTAATATGTAAAGGGTAGGATTCCCTTGAGTTTCCAAAGCAGCCCAGCATGCCAAACTCTATCAAAGGCTTGCGCCTCACCTAGGAAGACCACTTTTTTTTTACAATTACCTTTTATTATCGAGGGTGGAAGCGATGACATTGTTGAATAGTGGAATGATGGGTTCGGAAACCAAACTGATGGTCAGGTAGGAATGGTTTAAGGATGGGAAGAAGTCTGCGTAGAAGGAGTTTTTCTAGGAGTTTTCCCATCACTGGGAGAAGGCTTATAGGGTGATAGGATGAGGTGGTTTTGAAGGTTTAGGAATCATAATAATGGTGGTGAATTTCCAATGAGTTGGGAAAAGGGTAGTTCTAAGGACGGAGTTGAATATGTAGGTGAGGAATAGAATACCATTCATTGGAAGGTGTTTAAGTATTTCTGAGGTAATGAGGTCATAACCGGGAGATTTTCGTGGAGGAAGTTGTTTAATAGTGTAAAGGACATCTGAGGGATTAAAGGCTTTAGGAGGAGGGGATAATAGTAATGGATTCAAGAGGTCTTTATTTACATGATCAGGGTCAATTATATCGGGATGTGGAGAAAATAGATTTTTAAGGTGTTGTGCAAACACTTCAACTTTTTCATTTTCTGCCCAGGAGTTATCAGGTATAAGATGGAGGAAGGGTAGATTTTTTGGTAAAGGATTCGTCTGGTCGCGTTCCAAAGTGATCTGTCTTTGTCTGTAAGTTGTAGAGTAAATTTTCTAAAATTGTCATTCTTTTAAAGTCGTAGTAAGTTAGTTAGTTTTCTACTAGCAATATTGTACGTCCGTTTGTCTGATGGGTATCGAGTTAGTTTCCATTGAGCTCTAGCACGTCTTTTTTGAGTAATCAATAGTCGTATGTCCGTTGGTAATGATAATGTATTGTCTTTTTTTTTTTTTATCAGAGAATGGTGTAGTAGAGTCCCAGATTGATGTTTGTATACAGTCAGTTAGTTGTTGAACTGCCTCGTCAATGTCCGTTGCTGATTTAAGAGAGATTTTGAGGTCTAATCGTTGGTCAATTAATGTATTAAATAAGCCCCAATTAATCTATCCGTTGATCAGTTGAGGTTTAGGAAGAATTTTAGGAGGGTTAATGTAAAGGGTAAGGGGACTATGGTCAGAGGATAGGTTGTCAAGAACAGAGGCTGTGGGATGAAGTTGATGCATAGGTGAGGAAACAAAATAATCTAGGATGTCTGGAAGTTTGTTTGGGTTGGAAGGGAAAAAAAAAATTCGTCAGGACTAAGGATTTTGTAGTTGGTTGAGGATAGAGCATTAAGGAGTGTTACACCACGGGGATTGCGTGCTCGACATCCCTATTGGGGGTGTTTTTCATTATAGTCCCCACCTGCTATAAATTTAGGACCGATGGCTTGGAATAAGGAAAGGAAATCTTGTTGGGTAATAGGCTGATTTGGGTATATCAAGTAGATTGAGGATATCACATAATTATAGGGTAAAGTGTTTAAAAATAAGGAAGTACACTGAATAGACACCGTGCAAGTCGATGGTAAAGGATGATGGGAAATAGAGTTCCGTATTAAGATCGCACTACCTCCGTGTGCAGTGTTATCAGGGTGATCTGTTCTGTAGGTTGTGTAATTTTTTATGTAAAAATGCGATCGAGTAGTGAAATGTGTTTCTGTGATGAGGGCAATGTCGATCCTTCTGTCCTGAAGTAAAATGTCGAGTTCCTGCCCGTGTAGGGTAGCACCGTTAGCATTCAAAAGAAGGATGGTTAGGGAGCCTTTAGTTGGAGGGTTCACTGAGGTGGTTGAGTAGCGGGTAGGAGAGCCTTAATAAAGGTTGTGAAGGTGAAAAGAGCTGTAAGGAGAGGGTTAATAATGGTGTGGAGTTCCTGAAGGAAGGTTTGGAGGGTAGCCGTTATATCGGCAGCTGGAGTAGGAGGTGGGATAAAGGTGGGAACTCGTGGTCGTACACCTGCGGCAGCGGCATAACTAATTTCAGGCACAATTTTGGAGTTAGTTTGATTAGCTTCTGGTACTGGTGTTTGATGGCTTGTAGGTTGCATGGATGACGATGTTACTTGCTTGGAGCAATCACTAGGGTACGATTGTTGAAGCTGGTTTGTTTTTCTTATTTTTTGATGTAGTTCATTTTGAACTGTACAACCTTTATAGTTGGCCGGGTGATTGCCATTGCAAAGAGCGCATTTATGCTGTTCCTCTGGCTTTGTTGCAACTTTCGGTCAAGTGGGGCCCAGCGCACTTGACACATCTAGGGGCGTGGTTATAATAGCTTTTCGTATAAAGGTAAGACTGTCAATTCTTGCATTGCACAATTTCCTTGCGTTTATAAGGTTCTTCTACTTTTATTCTACTATGGAAAATAGTAGTGACATTAAAAACTTCTTTATTCTTGGGATTTGGCTCAAAGTTAATAAAAAAGAGGGATAGGGCAGAGTTCCCTTTTTTACGTTCGTTATATTGCGCACTTTGAATCCGAGTTCTTGAAGTTCGTTCATTATCATATCTGGTGGTGTAGAATAGTGTAGATGCCTAATAACTACTCTATAGGCTTTTTCTTCTTTTGGCTGGTACGTGTGGAAGTGCACTTTTTCGGTTCGAAGAGAATCAACAGCTTCCCTGTACCCTCCTATCGCGTTACAATGGATTTCAACGTCGTTAGCCCTGGCCTTACAAGTGAATCCATTAGCTCCTATTAGATGTCGTAGTCGTTGTACGAATAGTGCGAAATTATTTATATTTTTGACGTATATGGGTGGGGGCTTAAGGCTATTTGGTTGAGGGAGGACCGTGGAGTTCGTTTCCTCTCTCTGAGACAAAACTCCGTATGGATTTGGAGTACAAAACTTATTTTCTGTCGATTGACCCTCAGTACGTGGATGTGTGGCGGGTCTGGTATATGACTCTCCGCATACGGCGCGTGACATAGTCGGTAGGACTGGAGTATTAGGCCTTGAGTCAGAAGTTGCGGGGGAGGGAGCAAGAGCCTGTCCGTCGATAATGGTCACTTTGGTTGTTTTGGGTGAAGATGTTTTCGACCTCCGTCGTTTCTTCCTCTGATTCCCGACTATCTTAGTCATATTTTTTAGATTATATTGTTTATGTTTACCTTTTAGAGGTGTGTGGGTGACCTTGGCGATAAGAGGCCGTCCCAACGAGCTCCGTCCGAACAACTTATCTTCTTTATTAGCACTATTACTATTACTAAATTAAAAACTATAAAATAATAACTGAAAAGACTTCCGATTTAAATTAAATCTAAAGGCCGAAATACACGGCGACACTTTTGTTGCTAGATTGGGTGTCTAGATTGAGTGTCACAGTGGAGACACCGCCGAGAGTGGACGCTAGACCACCCCCACTCCTACCTACTCCGGTCTAGCTAGTTGCGCTCTCGGTGTTTGTTTTCCTCGTGTGGACAAGACACCTGTCATGTCAATTTGCTCTCGCACTCGGTCTAGGCTAGTTTCTGCAAGGTGAAACCTTTTCTAGAGCAAGCATGATCAATACCTCAGCCGGGCAACGCGTGTGGACGACGGAGGAGACGTAGATTATTAGACAAACGGGACACCGTGTAGACAGTTCGGACACTGGTCTAGGAACTTTATTCAAGGTCTCCGAGAGCACTCTCGGACACCAGTCTAGCCAAATTTTGGCTCTCCGTGTAGACAGATCGGACACCGCTCTCACTAGACTCTCTCGCTCTAAGTGTCGCCGTGTATTCCGGCCTTTAGAAAAGAAAAGAAATAAAACTACTTACACACGATCTGGCTAAAAATGAAAATAAAATAAAAACTATTTCTAGGGTAAAAGAGTTGTTAAAGCAGGTGCCAAAGTGAATGCGTCGGACTCTGGCATGCAACTCAAAAAAAAGTTTAAAAAAAAGAAGTTTCTAAGAACATTGTTTTGAACAGCGTCATTTGAGATATATTCGCAACAAAAAACATTAAAAATCGTCGTTTTTGACGTTCTTCATTAAATTTTACAAAATCTACGCGCGATGCAAACTATTAGATTAGAGTGATTAGAGTATTAGAGCATCGCATTTTGTGTTGAATGGGACCAATCCAAGAAACAAAAACATGATTTTCAGCAAGTGTTTTCATTTCTTTTTATGGTTTAGATTTTTATTGTTTCCGAGCTTACCGAAAGTAAGCTATGATCGCTAAAGAACGATATTTTTTTATTTCTCTAAATTTAAAAATTCCATGACAGGAATTCGTTTCATTCATTAGAAATAAATTTTGGTCTTTCTGTCTAAATCTAGTGTCAGTCTATCGTTCAATATTTTTTTTAACCAAGACATCTTAAAGACTACTGATTTGATTTTATCGAAATTTGGATCATAGGACAAATGGCCTTGGTTGGTCTCATATAAGTTTCAAGCTTTTGCAATTATTTTTTCTCTACTACCATACATAAACCTACACCTATATCTTCCAATGTTCTCATCTAATGCTATAGTTTAAAAATATCTATTTAAATGCATCCAAGTTAATTTGAGTAAGGTGGGAAGAGGTTGGAGGAAGAAAGTTGAGGTTATAATGTATGTTAGGATTCATTTTAAAGGTTACTTACTGCTTGTGATCGGGGCTTGTATCCTGAATATTCGTTTGCTCTTCTTGATTGTTTTCCTCGTCTTGATTGTTTTCATCGTCCTGATGATCCTCCTCCTCCTCATCTTTCCTTTCAACCTGATAAATCTCAGGTTGGTCTGTGTCGACATCTCGCGGCTCTTTGTAGACTTCCACAGTCTCAAAAACCGGTTCCCCATTCTCAGAGCCTCCCAGTCGTGCAACTGAAAAATAAACGTGACATCAACTACATTCTTAAGATTCTATGTTGCCAAGTAATAGACCAGCGACCAGTATAATTCAGTTAAGTATTAGCATTTTCTACTCATTGCATAGCAATATATACTACGCAACACAATTAACGCATACCCCTTTTCATATGAATAACCATGCAAGCTAGCAAAGTCAAAAGTTAGTTTTTGTTCTTTTATAGCATAAAAATCTAGATTTTGTCTCAGGTGTCAGATTTTAATGAAATTTTGATGTTATTGTGTAATTAGCCTGTTGTTGGTCACGTTTAAGTTTTAACTTTCCAACTATTTGTTTCGTTTCCTCATCGCAGAAATACATACCTTCAAAAGTGCCTATCTGATTTTAACGTAATTTGGATGGATTGTGGAAAGAAGCCAGAATGTAGCCCCAAATTAATTTCAACTGCCTAAATTGGTACTTTCATTCGTGAAAAAATACCTAATGATTAATGACGCGTATGCAAGGAAGCTATGTGCCACACTAATTGGCAGACTTTTAAAATATTAAGAAGTAAAAGAAAGCGAAAAAAGCAGATTCGCATGATTTATAGGTTTTTTATGGGCACTATCTTCATATAGGATGGGTAAAAAAAACCCGCAATTTTTTGAACACTTATAGCTCTGCTTTTGTAACAGATAGAGATAATGGATTTGCGGGGTCTGAAAACTACATTCTTCTACTTTAAAATTCATATGTATAACATAAAAAACTATTAAGTGAATGCCATGCAATGGTGGTTTGAATTAGGGTCTTAAAATAAAAAAAATTATTATACGGTGGAGGAAAGGGGGCTTTGTAGGTAAATGGGACGAGTCCCTCAGTGTTATGACGAACATTGAAGATGTGTTAACGATTGAACATCAAATGCCAAATTACACGTTTATGCAAGATTTTACCCCGTCCCATCGCTCCTTCCAAACAATCGGGTGATCTGCGTCAATCAACTATTGCTGGGGCCATATCCCTCTGAAGAAGAAGAGTGCAGGCTGTTGTAAATGAACTGGGAGGACATAATGAACTATAGAACAAGTAAACCTGAAAATTTGCATTTTTACTTCTCCTCTTAATGAAATTTAAAGTCGAAGAATATGTAGTTTTCAGACCCACCTTACACCATATTTCTATCCATTACAGAAGCTGAGCTTAAAGTGTTTTATTGATTTATTTATTTTGCCCATCCGATATATTATATTGTTATATTATAGAGGTAGATACTCAGAGGCCGGGCAGGTTTTAAACAGCCATCATTGTAAATTTTAAAGTGCAAATATGTTTAATTACAAAAAAATTATATACCGATGCATTACGACATTTGATTTAAACTACCGTCAGACTTATTTATGAAATATAATATAAAAATAAGACTCCTTTGATGGTTACCTCAAATGCTGGGGTTATACACGTATTCACAAACCCCACATTTTGTACGACTGTCATAATTAAAGAAATTGCTTTCACAACAACAGAGATTTTGGACAGTGTGATGCAGGATTTCTATAAGAAGCTTAAGTACTTCTGTTGTGCATTTAACATAGTAGACGCAACATGTCATGTATTGCATCGCCTTTTAATTTAGTGTAATTTAAACATATACTTTTATTTTAAAATTAAGTTATGGCTGTCTAAAATTTTTTTGGCTCCCGTGTGTCACCCTGTAGTATTGGTAAATTTTAAACATGTTAGTCGAGAGACTCACGTGGTACGGAGCCAGGCAGGTTATCCCTAAGATCCCCGTCTTCAGCCTGGTGCTCGGCCTATCAACAGCAAAAAAAAAAAAAATATTTAGTTTATTTATAAATATAATAGTGTATATTAAAATTTATTAAAACCGTATTTCTATACAATAGGGTTGTATTGTGTCTTCGAGTTGATGTACACAATAGAACAACACTGCCAAAGGAAAGTGTATCCTGTACCCTGTACCTACTCTGTACATCCGGCGGTACATCATAGTGAACCTTATGAAGGGTTCGTCGTCACGAGCTCGCACCTTATTTAATAACCGATTACCCGGTCTCCGTTTAATATTGAAATAATAATGCTTCTTTATTATTTGTTTTTGTGTCGCAAGGTTGGATACACTGCGTCTTAATCGTACGAGATGCGAACGAGTCTAGTCTATTGTGGAACATCATGTCTTTATTATGCCTTGTCTACAAGCGAGGAAGCAACCTTTCACAATGATTTCATTACAGCGTCAGGTCAAGGTGATATCAGTTCACTGGGATCAAGGTCGCCTTCACTTATCTTTCGATTACTGCTAGCTTCTTTAGAAAATAGAAGAATAGATAGTCGTATAAGAAGAAATTGCACGCTTAAGAATGACGTTAACATAAAATGAAGAATATTGTAAAGAAATAGATTAAGCAAAAATAAAAAGTGAGTATTCAAGTATCCATGTATAATGTATACAAATGTAACCAAAGGAATATCTGCAGCATTATATAACGGTTTAGACTTACTCAGGAAAACGTGAAAATACTACACGATACGGTTTGTTTTATTAAATCCTTTATTATAGTTTCACTTTTGTGTGCCTGGTTGACAAAATCTTTGGAGGGCTAATTAACCCTCTTGCCGTCATCCAATCGTGCCAAACTTGGCACATTGACTCTGTACCGATAAAAAAAACATCGTACATTGTATCACATTTTAAGCTAGGCGCCCACTTGTGATTTCTAATTGCGCGATTGTTTAGTCGCGTTAATAGAACACATGGTTATAAATTGGAATTCACCCATATACGACTAAAAAATCGTGGAGATTAAAGAAACGCAACCAGACCTATATTTAAGGCGACGCGATTGTCGCTTTTATAATGAGACACACTGACAGGCATGAAATAGCACTCACTTGTGACTGTTTAGTTTAGTCGCAATAGTTGCAAACTATTTCCCCGCTATGCAAAATCCCCTTTTAAATCAGATTAATCTCATAAGTAGTAATTTATTTTCAAATTTCAAGGTTTTCCATTAAATTCATTGGGAGCTAATACAAAAAAATGGTGCCATCTTAAATCAAAAGGGTGATCAAAATATCCTTTCACATGTAAAGTAATTTACCAAACCTTGTATCAAAATTCGTAATTCCAGCATTCATAGTGTAGTATTTAGAATATTTATTGTTTAAAGTATTTTTATGTCAACTGTCACTAGATGAAAATAAAGCTTATTCTTCTTGTGTTTCTTAACAAACATACATGTTAATACCTAACTCTAACATGTAGACGCAAGAATACTACATTTGGCGACGAGGATGGCAGGCGCAAAGAAGAAAACTACGGGAAAGAAGGAGAACAAAGCAAAACATCGGGAATTCAAAACAAACAGAGAAACGGACGAGGGCTCTGAATTGGATTCAGACATAGAAGTCGAAACAAGGCGAAGGAAAGACCGCAGCACTGATGACTATAGTAATACCAATAACTATCAATCTAACTCTAATGGTTTGGCAGCAAAATCAGATAACAATTTTTTTACAAAAATAGTATTTTCAATAGCCCAAATTTTAATCATTTTAAGTTTGATGTAGACAATGAGGAGTGGGAATATTACATTTCTAGGTTTGAGACAGCTGTTGTTATTCGGATTAGTAGGTAATGGTTCTGATAGGTATAAAGCTATCCAATTATTGTCCAAGGTAGGACCTGTTTGCTATAAAATGCTACTCGATCATTTCAAACCTGTAGATATTAACAAAGCTGTGTATCAGGATTTAAAGGATGTTTTAAATAGATTGTTTAAAATAAAAGTCCTCATACAAAGTGAACGTAGAGAATTTACCTTACGTTTTCGACAGTTCTGAAACGGTGGCACAATATGTCAATAAATTAAGAGCAATCGCCGGTAGGTGCGAGTTTGGTGCGACACTAGAGGAAAGAATCAGGGATCAACTTTTCGTGGGCATTAATAATTCTGAATGGCAGCATGAATTGATTAAAATGTTTCCATCAAACGCTGCAACACTAAAGGAGGTAAAATCAACAGCTATACATTTACAGCAAGTTTCTTTGCATAAAAAAAAAAAAAAATAAGAGACGTAGAGGGAAATATCGGCGTTAGAAAGATTGAGGTAAGTAGGGACAAACGAAGTGAAAAAATGAACAAGCATGATTATAAACAGCAAACTATTTTAGTAAGAGGGGAAGACTGTTTTTCTTGCGGCCGAACGCAGCATAGACCAGGAGGAAAATGCCCCGTGAAGGGAGAGAAATGCCTGGCATTTGGACGGGAAAACCATTTTGCAAGAGTATGTTTAATAAAGGCCCGTGCTAAAATTATTGATGGGAACAAATCAGTAAGACAGATTGGGTTAGAAAAACAGAATTATACAAATCAGGTAGTGATTCCGAACGTGAAATTAGAGCTGTACATCGTCCCGAAAAAGATTCAATAAGGTTATGATGGATGTAAAACTAAACAATGTCAATTTAGCCATGTTATATGACCCAGGGACGTCAAGAAGTGTTATAAATGAAAACGTTTGGAGGAAGATAGGGTCTCCAAGACTGGTACGGTCTCCAAATTTATTGGCATACACTGGAGTGCCGGTTGAAACTTTAGGAGAAGTTAAGGTTTTAGTAGAAGCTTTTGGAAAAAGAATTAAATTGCTTGTTTCGGTTATAAAGGGGAATTAAATTCCACTATTTGGCCTGGACTGGGTTTTTAGAACGGTGCAATTAGACCCAAACCCTAACATCCAAAGTAAAAGTTTCCCCCCAACTCCAAATTGTTCTAGACAGTCCGCATATTGTTTAGCAAAATATCACACCATTTTAAGCGTCGGGTTTGGCGGGGAGGGGGATGGTGAAGTTGGCAAATTAGTAGTTTTTATCAGTTTTTCTTAAATATTTAAAAAAAACTATGCGGTTTAGTCAGGTATACCAAAATAATCTACATTAAATTGCGAACAAAAATGATTCTATGCATACTCTTGCTAAAGTGAACGGTTCAAGAGTTACGGAAGGTGTAAAAGTAGAATGGTGCCCTAAGGACCCCCACCCCAAATTTTTGGTGGCCGGACTGCGCTGGCAGTTAAT
>KZ651377.1:82803-96397 GCA_001010745.2 Gerris buenoi
CAAATAATTTTAAGAGTTATGCGTCACAAATTACAAAAATAAAAATTTAGAACGCGGATAAGGATCACAACGAAAGTTGGTTTCAATGTTATCAGTGACACTCCTTCAATATATAGTATTATTCATAGAATAATAGAATTTAGTTTAGTTTATTGTAATATTTTTTTGTGTTTTATCTTATTTTAGTTTGAAATATGCTAAAAATAATGTTTATTATATCATGACGGGCGAGTTGAAAAAAATGACGTCAGAGTGAAACGTAAACAATAACCAATGGCAGGGCTTGTTTTCTTGACGTTTGTGAGCGGGCTTTGAATAGTTACTAAAGCGTGGCCAACCTTCTCCAGCTTAAATGAAAAAAAAGAGTGTTGTTTTGTTGGTCCCCTGGTCTAATGGTCACAACCCCTCGGCGAAAGTTGGCTTCAGTCCCTTATCAGTAATTGCTTGTTGTTTTGATTCTATGCTCCTTGTATATGTAGTATTATTCTAAGGTATTATTCTAAGCCTGGAGTAAATATCTTTGCACTTTTAGATAACTGTCAATCAATACTGTCAAATCAAACTCAACGAACGTTCTCAACATTACTTTTAAGTTTTAACGATCTCCACTAGGTAGCTCTAGTGGCGCTGTTTATATTTTTTGATTTTTTTACATTATTTTGAATAGGCAGTTATTCTAAAAGGGACTAAGAACCAGATTTTTTCGGATTTTTTAATTTTTCCTTTATTTGTACAATAAACCCTACCTATATACAAAAGTGCCTTAGAATTATGATGAGTGAGTGAGTGGGTGAGTGAGTGACGAAATATCAAAACTTTAGGCTCATATATCTTATGAACTACTATAGTAGAGGAATGAAATTTTTATTTCTGGTTCAGTTCGTCATATACTGTAAATTAAAATTAGTTTTATACATATAAGTATCTGGGACAATAGAGGGGGGTCCAAATTGCCGTGAGTTGGTTCCAGTAAAGGATGGTACGGCTGTGCTCGACTTGGCGGAGACACTGCTGTGCCCCCAGATAAATTCCATTTCATATGAGTAAGGGGGAAATGAGCTATAAACAGCTCTTAACCTGATTGATGTGCCTCACTCGTGTTCTTGTTTAGCTTTCTTGTGAACGTGGCGTGTCCGGCAAGCCACAGTCCGTGTGCCGTGTGTGCCCCGTATGGGGCACGTCCCAGGACACGGTCAGTCCTCTATAAACGCTCCCATGTTAAAATGATTTGGCAATTCTTGTCCGGGTTCCGGGTTCCTTATTGGACCATCCCATGCACGGCACTGACCACATAAATCGACATTTGCATGTTGATCCATAAATCGACATTTATGTGGTCAGATTGTGAGCAAATAGTGCACACTTTGAAGCGGACATTTTAAAAGTTTAAATCCAGGAATATTGACATATCCAACTGCCCTATGAGTATGGAGAAACTAAAAGAACGTGCGAAAAATGTACAATTATTACATTCAATTTAAGTTTCTATCTGGATCTAAGGAATATAACAACCGATGGAAAAAGTCATTGCTCCAAATCTGTTGCAGATATTTCCGATGGAGTTCTAACAAAAAGTTATTGGTGCAAAACTATAATAGGTATTTTCAACTTCTATAATAGGCCTGTCATATAATGAAGAGTGAGTTTGGTGGGGTTGTGGGTTTGTCTTTTACATAAATCTACGGTTTAATTCTAGGCCCACTAAAAATTTATTTTTAGACTTAAATGGGGTATATCTTAATCAAAATTTAAGGAAAACAACTACGCCCCGAAAAGAAAACAGGATCTTACCTCACTGTACCAATTCCAATTCTTTGTGCAGGCTCTAATATAAATAATTTCCTGTTGTATAATAATAATAAAAGATATTATGCTTTAACTATCATAATTACCATTAAATATAGGTTTAAATTGTGGTACAAATTTCACAAAAATGACAATACTAGTTCGAATAATCAGTATATCGACATACACCGCAAATACAATTTACAGACTGGTTTCAACTGCATAGTCTTCGTCAGTATTCTAAAGATAATGATAAGGGTGATTAAAAGTGAAAGAAATCGGTAAAAGTGAAATATTTCTCTTCGAGGAACAAAGAGGTAAGGGATAATTAAGGTATAATACAAGAAGTGGTTAGGATTTTACCCAACATAATTATTGGAACGACTTTATTACAATGTCCAGCAAATATCTGACGGTTGAGAACCATGGTAATCTAGAGTAACGAAAGAAGGAAAAGTTTGAGTTTAGTTGAGTGATTAAAAAATAGATTAAGGAAAGCACTTTTCTTTATCATATTCTACTTCCCGATATAAATATTGGGTCTCTTTTCTGGTCCAAATGAAAGGAAACAGTTATTTTAAATAATTTGTAGTAAATAATTCTTTTTAATAAATTTCATGTTACAGAGTGGATAATAATACCAATTTGTTTCAGATTTGCTATTACCGCTTAAGATATTTTGTGATTTCCGTCGTTTCAGTTTTAATTTCCTCATCATTAAAAACTCCATTGAAAATTATGCCTGCACTCATCTTAGTGTAGACCCAACATCACCATTTAAATGGGTTGCTCCTTATGGGAAGTTGCGTCTATCCAATCTCCAATCGAGTCGTAAGCTCTTTGCCAGGTCGAAAGCCCTTCACGGAGTCTAGTGCTTCGGATTATAATAATATGACTATTGTTTTGCGTTTTGATTCTTGATAAGATTTTTTAAAGGTTTCAAATGATTCGGTACGGTTTCAAGCGTTGGTTTTATGAGTTCATCTGATGTAGAGAGGTATAAAAGTCTAAAGGATAATTGCTTTTTGTAAGAGATACTTCAGATTTAATCTATCTCTTGATAAAGATTGTAAGGTAAATACTAATAATTGGTAGGGAAGTATCAAAGCATGTACTACTAGAAGGACCAGTAATAATAGGCGCCACAAGATTAAACCTTTGTGTGACGAAATAGTTCACCCCTTAAATATGAATGAAGTTTTAAGGAGGGGGAGTATTTATAAACAAATCCTCCCTTAACAAAATATTGATTCATCCCTATACATAACATAGTCGATGTTTACCAAGTAAAAAAATACGTTTGGTGTCGTGGGACACCCGGTAGGAACGAAGATCCTTACACTTTCATTAAATATAATTTATAAAATCACACTGCTAAGTACGTATACGTTGCTAACTAGGCATCGCGTGGCTCTATCGTTGAAGCGAGCGTATAGTAATAAATATGGTGAAGGTTTTAAAGATCTTTATTAATTTATAGCGGTGTCACTGTTGGTTTTACTACAAAATGTTATTTGCAAAAAATGTTGAAATGAAAAAATTGAAAAAAAATGTTGCAAGAAATATCTCATTGAATAGATAAAGTTAGAATTTTTTCCCACCACAAATTTCTATTTTAATTTTGATGCGCACGTTTACGCGAGCATTCCGCGCGAACTCTTGGACGGATCACGCTGCCCAACGAACTCGTCCTGAGTATTAGTAAAAGGAACATGTATACCAAATTTCAACTAAATCGGACAACTTTTACTCAAGTTATCGTCGTACGTTTCAGACACACAGACAGACACGGAGCATATTTCGTTGAATGTAAGAAGCTCGCTACGCTCGCTTCAACTACTTGTACATGGCGGAGTTAGAAAAGAGACAAACTTAAAAGTACATAGGTAGTTAACTCTTTGTACCTAGCCGTTTTCTTTACTTTAAACGTCCACGTTTAAGACGTTTTTAGTTCCACAACAAATTTAGCGATCTTTATCACTTCATAACAGTGTCGGTGTTCATTTAAAATAATTATTTAAAAAGTTGTTGGTCTCATTAAATAGATGAACTTAGAATTTTTTCTTGGATTACGCACTGAGTACGCAGTATTATAATAATATACCTAATATATTGAAATAAGCGTCAGTACAGATCAATTTTACTTTTAACAAAAACCGTGATTATATTTTCTATATTTACAAAACGAAGTGACATTTTGACATATAACAAAAAAAAAAAAAAAAAAACAAGTCAAGGAACCTGCTTCCTTAATATTGTCGATAACATTTTTGAAGCTTACGTTTACGTGAGCGATGCACGAGAACGCTTGGGCGGATAGTGTTGTCCAACGAACTCAGCCTGGGCATTGGTAAAATGAGCATGTGTACCAAATTTTAACTAACTCGGTCATCTTTTACTCAAGTTACTATCATCAGTAGATTTCGTGACGGTGATTTTTGTCGTTTTTTGCGGATTCACTCCAGAACGTGCCATAAGGAACTTCGTTTTTTTAAGAGAGTTTTTCATTTAAGCTTAATTGAACTCATCGCAGTAGAAAACAGACCCTTGAAATATTTGTTAGAGCTTTACATTTATTGAAGATTCAGATTTTAACAAAGTCCAAAAGATATGAATAAATAACTATCAATTAATCAGAAACGTTTAATTATATCATACACCATAAATATTATCTAAAAGCTAACATTTAATTTGCCAAGCAACGCATGAAGTATCAGGCGTAGCCTATTTATATAAATATCAAACTATTGGGGAATAAAATAAATATAAAGGCATCAGAACATTGTAAAATATATGTATTCAACATTATTGTGTTGGGAGAGAATAATTCTCAAAAAAAACTATGAGACCAAACTAGAGTCATAATAATTTTACGGTACGTATATATAGGAATAAGAAACTGTTTCTCTTGCTTGGACGACTTATTTTAGACCAGCACATTTCCTGAGAGAGGAAATGTTTTTTTTTAGTACTACTAGCCGTAGACGAACTTGACAACACTATTTTGGCAACTTTTACCACTTATCACATCGGCCATGGTAATAGTTCGCTGTTGGAAGTGCCCATGGTAAGGTAGCCTCCTCTATATAATATGAGAAAGTTTGTTGAGTTTGTGAGACAATTTTTTTAAAGAGAGGATGGAAGGTATGGGACACAGTATCTAGCGTAGAGTGGACGTCTATAGTAGTGGATATTCTAGTGGAGTAGGTTTTAGGTTGGGGAAGGTCAGTGTTATCGAACGGATTGTTTTGACTTGAGAGATGAGGGTCTAGGGATGCGTGAATCCGATAAATTTATTCTGTCCTGAAGCATCTCCCCCCATCCCCAGGTGAGCATATTTTAATCAATATGATGTTCCCTAGGGGACCGTACCCCTCCTCCCTGTCTCATCACCAAACCCATACTCGATCCCTTATTCAAAACACCGGACTAATAAATTGACATATAAATTAATTTCATTTTTTTTTCCGGATCCACAGCTTACCGAAGGTAATGGAATCATATTAAGTTTATCCTGAAGAACAATTTTTTCAATACTCCAATATAGAAATACGTTTCAGACATGATGAAAAATCATTATCAATAATCAATAATCCATAATCAATTAATTACAACAACAATAAGTATTATACATAAGTTGCAATGTTTGAATTTGAATACAACCTCAGCATTACATATTGGAATTATCAATACAAGAGTTATCTATATCACAGCAGTTCAACAACTATTTTTTTAATGTTTTTATTGTTTAATAATTCATTTTTATATAAAATGAAATGTATGTTATCTCTACAATAAATTCTACGTTTGCACATTTTCGACCTAATTTGAACCATATAGGCATAGAAAAATTCGTTCTACTTGCCCTATAAGTATATTATATTGATTTACAGAATTTATTTAATGATAATAATAAAAATAAAGATGAATATTATTAATCCAAAATTTCATACCAAAAAAATAAAGCACCAATATCAATTAAGACAGTTTCCACTCGACAATATTTGATTTATTAAATGGTTGGAGCATCGTTCGGATATTAAACCAACAACGTTTAAATTAAAGGACCAGGTTTAATTGAAGTTTCAAGCTAAATAAACATACGATTAATTGTGTTTATTTTGGGGAGGACATGCCATGTCCTCATTAGACTTACAGTATTAGCCGGTGAACGAAAAAGTTCAAACCTTTTAAAATAGAACAAAAATTAAAAATTGTAAAGGGAGGGAGAGGTTTCCAATCTACTCTATTAATTTAGCCACTGGGAAATCATTATTGTTTGCACGATGCCATAGACTAGTGACTAGTCCTAATTAGTTTAAGGGCTCATTTACAATTCTTAAATCTGATCCGTAAATGAGATTCAAAAGTATATCAAGATTCAGTAGCTCGGCGGCTTCTTCCCTTCACTCTTCGCATCATCAGAACCCGGTTAATCCCAGTCAGAACCCGGTTAATTTTAACTCACCTAAAGTTTTTCTTTTCTTAACCAAAAGTTGTATTTGATAAAATGACCTCCCCTCTTCCACCTCCTTATAATCGTATATGTACTTAAGAATTATGTATTAATTATGGTTAAGAACCATTTCAAGAGAACACGCTTTAATTCCCATTGTAATCACATTATTTTATTTCTCGAGTGGCCGTTGGTTTTATAATGACGGGAGGAAGCTATGAGTTCTTGGTCTCTTTTATTCAAATATGTTAAGTTACTGTTCGTTTAAAAATAAGAACTTAAAAATAAAGTTATTATTTTCTTAATGTAGGTATACTATATATATCTATACTAGCTGGATACCCGTGCTTCGCTACGGAGTGTTTTTAAATTTGATAAGTTTATAAACTACCAGGAAAGCATACAAATTATTTTACTATGCGAGAATATCTCGATTCTATCCCTCCTAGTTATATCCCCCACCTCTTTGATAAGATCATTTGCAAATATCCTAAATTTACCCCCCTNCTTTGAAAAATGTGTAAACTACATTTATCCAAAGACTTTTTTAATACACAACTTTTTTTACACTTTTATTTCTTAATGTTTCACATTTTAGTCTTATAGCTGGTTAGTCTTCTTCTTAACAAATGTATTAATTTTCCAGCTATTCTTCCTGTTATTATGTCAAGAATGGAACAGAACTGTTGGTTCCGTCACAACACTTGGCTGCATGCTCCCTTCCAGACAAGCATGGTTGGCATATTGTAAGTATTGGCAGTTGTTCGTTATCTACATCTAGTATTTCAAAATTGGCCAACTACGTGTTTCCAACACACAAAAAGGGTCTATAAACTAGACAATTTAAAAAATAGAATAAGTTTGTTTACCAGCATAATCTGCCCAGCTGTGTCAAGGTGGCGGCCATTTAAAATTTTGTTTCAGCTATAATTTTTGAACCATTTATTATAATGGCGGGAAACAAATACCTTCATTTATGCATGCTTATTGTTCAAATGCAGTAACACTATTCTGAATTGTTTAGCCCAATCTGAGATAATACATTTTTAAGATTTTTGGGGAAAACATTCTGTATCTTCCAAAATATCCTCAAAAATTCATTGACAAAAATATTTAAGGGGGAGATGAAAAACTCATTTTTTGAGGTTACAGGGAGCATAGTTGTGTTGGTACAAAAAACAAAACCAAATACAGGCTTCTACTCAGGGCGTCCTCTTTCATATCAGCCCCCAAATGATGCTTTTTCGTTGAAAAAAATGTCAACACCCTAGTTTTTTTAGTTGAGGGATGAATTTTTTGGGCTTCCCTATAATTTTTCTGTGACTATGTTTTTAAACACAACATAACTGCTAAGTTTCAAATTTTTGTGTTGGGTACTTTTGGTGATCAGGTGCGTTACAAATGGGCAGACAGACAGATAGACAAGTGAAGGAATGTATTAGGGTCCTCGTTTTTTGCTACAGAGCCTAAACAAAGGCTTACTGAAGGTTCTTGTTGCATCCGGAGATCAGTGGACTGGTTTTGGCTTATGCTCTTATTAATCTTAGCTCAAGGAGTTTATAATATAACTGCATTATAGTTTTATAAACTCCTTGAGCTTTCTATGACTCTGAGAGACCTCATCATACTTACAAATAACATCATCATCTTACTCATAAAACTTATAATAATAATTGTCTTGTTGTGAAGTTATATTCATGCACCTACTTTCTTATCTTTTATTCTTCACATAAAGTTAAAGTAGACTTGACAAGTCAGACGAAACTGACCTCTCTTTATGTGCCGCCTTCCCACCTAAGTATAGCTGGCATAACTCACTGACTTTTATAATCACATTGTTGTTTTAATGATGCCACAACTTTCATCTACACATTATATCTGACATTGGCTTCTTTACATTGATCGTGTTGAGAGTTAAACAGACGTGAGTGCTCTTGCACTAATTCGATTAATTTTGCATTATCAATTATTTTTTTATCAGGAAAAATACTTCCCACCACGGCGACTGTTAGGGTTCGATTGTTTGAGAAGTCTCATTTGAGCTGCTCTGCTACAGTCGTTTCAGTCATCTCATTTACACTTCACTTTTAGTATTATTTAATTAGTATATATAAACATACGTGCATTAAAACTGTTGCATCTTACTTGCTAACTTATTAATGATTGTTTTGTTTAGTTTAACGATGATGGTGCCAGCAGCCTGTGCCGTATTCCCTCAAAGATGGTATGTACAATATTCATCTCCAAGTATCTTTATTATTATGTTAAAATGTTTTAGTATTGAAAGTTTCAAAAGAGTGTATTTGTCTTCTTCCACATCCTCTATTTAGATTAGAGGAATGAATGACTAGAATTAATAACTATTCCTTAGTTATAAACAGCTTGGTTTTCCGGTGGAATCCGCGTCTCGAAGGGGATGAAGTCCGACGTTTCGCTTCCACTACTGGAAGCATCTTCAGGGGTATGGTGCATCGTGGTGTTGACTCGAAGCAATCACAAGATGAACTTAGTTCAGTTCACGTCAGAGTTCATCCCCTTCGAGACGCGGATTCCACCGGAAAACCAAGCTGTATATATTTATTTTGTTTATTTTCTTTTGAATAAAAAAAATGTATAGATTAAATAATGAAATATTTGTTGTAAAAATAGGTCCAATTTTCCTTGTTGAGGCGTAATTAGAGAATTTCACTAAGTACGCATCTGATTTATATTAGGGTCTAATCAAATTAAATAAGAAATTATGGTTAATTATATCTAGAGTTGTTTAAAAGTAATCGGGTCTGACCGGGATTTGAACCCGGGACCTCTCGCACCCTAAGCGAGAATCATACCCCTAGACCATCAGACCTGCTTTACACGTGACTTCGCGAGTTTCCTACTTAAGGGAAGCAATGATATAAACAATAAATTTATTTTATTTATTTGTATTACCACTATAAAGTACAATTTCTTCTTCTTTTGTTTTATATTTTTACATTTTAGGTGAGGGCCCTCATCAGTGGTCATGCAATTAGAGCGAGGGTCTTGTCTCAAGAATTAATTATTTTAAATTATTTTACATAACAGAGTTAATAATAAAAAAAATGTAGTAATAAATATTTTTAATATTCTACTTATTCGATAAATTAATTTGAGTCCAAAAGTCTTTTTCAGCATGATATTGTTGTTAAATATTTACTAATAATTTTAGTGTACTAAGTAAGAATATGAAATATATAGCCCTTCTCCACTTTATTAAGTAGCCTTATGCTATTATAATATTTTATATTATACATAAAATATTTGAAATTGTTTAACATCCTAAACGAGAATCAGGCCCCTAGACCTAGACCACCAGGCCAGCTAATATGCGAACAACGTGTGGCTCCTCATAATCATATAAATGTGAAGTACAGTAATATTTACTATAGTTTTGACTTTTGACACTCAGATTGGCCAACCTAAATTATAAAAAAATAATGCCACTAGGCCTGTAGGAGGGGTGGGGCCGGTGATATCTTTGTTTGTCTTGTTGGCCCGACCTTCTAAAATTCAAAATCCTGACTTCTCATTGGCTCCCGACGGATTTTCCCGCGCTGTGAAAAGTCAAAACTTTAGTAAATATTACTGTAGTTACAAAAAAAAAAAAAAAAAAAAAAAAAAAAAAAAAAAAAAAAAAAATCTGGTAACGGTACATGATAATTGGGTTTATGGAAAAATATTATTTTTAATGGTATAAATAGGTTCACCAGGATACAAAGTGTTACCAACATTATGTTGATACACAAGAACAACATGGATTCAAGCAACCTGCAATATTTTTCTTTGATTTTATGTCACCTGATGTTGACAAGTAACTATCGACTTGTTGTTTGTTGATAGGATACATGACAGCAACATCACTGTTAACATGCTGCTAATATTTTGTTGCCTGGTATATACTAAGCTTAGATATATATACTTTTTTTAAGTTAAAACATTTTCAATTTATATTTATCTTTTAGCTTAAAAATTTAATTTGCAGATTTCAAAAAATATCATGCAACAATATTCGGTGATATGCTAATCATATTTCTCGACTGAATTAGCCATCACTTACTAAAATTATAGTCGCACAGGAATGAGCGAGTCAATAACGTTAACATACAGACATTCATGATTCAAAGCAGTGTTTGGTTCTCTAGCTTTAACTTAACGAAAACAATTGAGACAACAAATTTCGCTTAAATAAAGCTTAAATAGTTTTTTTTTTTTTTAATTACATAATACCATTATTAAAATATAGGAATAAATATAAGACATAAAAAATTACTTAATTCTATAAAAGTGATACAAATTAAACACTGTAGGCTGAAGCTTATCAAAAAGGTTACCTTTCCACTTGGGAACACTTCATAATTGTCCTAATATGCGTTACCAAATGCTGTCAGATACCCGAATAATTCCCATTAGAAGATTTACCAAATTTCTGTGGTTGGTGGTAATATCACAGAGGGTTATCCTACCGAGAATCGAAGCGTGGGTATTTAGCTTCCAACCCTCTGTGATCCTACCACCAACCACAGAAATTTGGTAACATGAACATGAAAATGAAGTCCATCACTCTTAGGTTCATAGCGCCCGAGCCGTTTAAGCTAAAGAGGTGAAATATAAAACACTGACGCAACTTTTTGACCCGACCATAGGAAAAATATACAGAAGTTAAAAATTAAATATGCGCATGCGCAATTCGCAAAAATTTGGTAAACTCAATTTTTATTTTTAATTTTCGAGAGGGGTATCAAATGAAAGCTGCCGCATAGTAGGTTATATACTTTTTTAAATTTTACATTCCTTTATGGTTTAAAGGTTAAAATATAAAGTTAAAATATACCTTAAACAAATTCCCCGCCCCAAACCACTATGTTACCAGGCTAAACTCCTTTTCAACCACCCGACCACCCCATCAACTAGTTGAATCAAGAATTAACTAATCGGGTGATGGGGGCTATAGTATAAAGGGATCTGCACTTCTACACACTAAAGCTTACTTAAAGCTCATGGTGCGTTGGGGCCTTAACAGGAATTATAGATAGGAAGATAGATTTCCGAATAAGCTTTTACGACGCCTTATTGATAATTTGTTGCCTATAAATGATATTTATAAAAAATAACCGGGTCTGACCGGGATTTGAACCCGGGACCTCTCGCACCCTAAGCGAGAATCATACCCCTAGACCATCAGACCTGTTGATTCTGAAGATATTCTAAATGTAAAAAAGAAACTAAAAGTGGTAAAGGAAAGAAATTGTGTAAGAGTGACTGTATGAGGTTGGTTGGGTAAGAGGGGATAAACTGGAGACTGGGTCCCAGGCCTCAGGCCTCAGCTGTTTTGGATACGTGGAAGCAGCTACTTCATACTATACTTGACTTAATTTGACCAATCGAGCAGGCTTTCAAATGTCAAATGAGGTTACGTAGTCCTAAACCACGTGCATACATTACGCTAGACTCAGCACAGCCTTGATTATCCGTTCCCGAATTGGCACTAATTTATTTGGTTATCAACTCTAAATTATTTGTCTGTTTATCAGTCAGAATTGCAAACATTTTGGATACTGTTTCATTTCATACCTTCCGGAAACCGCATCCGAGCACTGCATATATGTATTATGTATGCCTACGTTCTTATTGGTGTATCTGTCGCCACCAGTCCGACTTTATCTAGACACATAACTGGCTAAACGAAATCTATTGATTTTTTTTTTTTTTTTTTTTAAAAAGGGTAAGAGGGTAGGTTTGTTAAAAATAACATTATAATATAATGGAAAGCAATATTTGGAATTTTTCCACATTCCATTTTTTTTTTTTTTTTTTTTTTTTTTTTTTTTTTTTAGACGTGAGTGCAAACAAGTTGCGCATGCTGTAGTCGTTACATCGAAAAATGTTAAATCGAAACAAATTTATTAACAATTTGAAAATTATTGACCAATATGAAAATAATTTTAAAGGTAACGAAAAGGAGGTTTAAAAAAGGAACGAAAGAGAAAATCCGGATTGTATTTGTTAGTTCCTGGAAATTATTGAATGCCTTCCATGTTTTTTCAGAGTGAGGAATATGGACAAAGGGGCAGAGCGGGAAAGCCTTACTCAGCCTCAACTTCCCACCCTTTTTCATAGCAGGGATACGACCTATTATTGACTAACAATATAAAAATATTTTAATTGGTCTTGATAAAGTAACGTGGTAGCATGAAGTAGTAAAGCATAATAGGATTATAAGAAAGAGGATGACGGAGAGCAACATATCCCCCTCTTCATAAAATACAATTATCCTTCTTCCTCTTAAGAGGAAATCAAGAAACGTTCTCATTGGCTAAAAAAATACTTGAAAAGAGCGTGGGGAAAAGGCGAGCTCTGATTGGTCCTCGTCTCGGATTTATATTGATTTGTGATCCTCATTTTACAGGAGGAAATTTAATTATCCCCCAGTTTTCCTTCGGTACTTCTATGAAAGCTTTATTCCTACCCTTGGAAAATAACAATTTCTCATTGGTCCAATATTTACATGAACTAGTGATGGTGGAGGAGGAAACAGATTGCGATTGGTTGTTACGAAGCAATATAAAGTTTGCCAGGATACGTTTACAATAATACTACCCTATGTTAATTCTATTTGATGGATTCTTTTCCTCAGGTGTTTAATAAATACTCAAAAACTTATAGTTTTCATATATTTNGGGTTGAAGATATTCAAAGGTCAATTATTTTTTTTTGGCAAAAAAATTGGAACTCCTAAAAACACAAATTTTACTGAAAGTTTAGATAAAATTTTCAATTTTGAAAGTTCGTTAAATTTTGCAGAACTATGTGCATATAATGAAAGGAGACACACGCACGCTATGACCAAATTTTTATTCATGGAACGGATTTAAAATCACGGCAACAATAATTCTAGAGCCAAACCTATAAAATATGAGTTTATTATAAAAAAAAAAAAACCCATTGTAGATCAGGTTTAATCGATTCCACCACTTGATAAAAAACATTACTAATCTGTCGTTAACACCTTAACCAACAATTGGTTGTTACGAAGCAATATAAAGTTTGCCAGGATACGTTTACAATAATACTACCTCACAAGGCTATCTGTGTGATCTCACACTAATATCTTCTACGTATTTAAAACTAATTTCACCGTATCTCAAAAAATGGGTTTCAATTTATATCACTATTAAATTGGTTCAAGATACTAATAAGCTCTTGTACTTATCCTACAAAAATAAAATTATTCACAACATTACCTTGAAGGGGGAAACATATTTACGCAACGTCGGTAAACTAGTATTATATATATATATATATATAGAGAAGCCAAGTGTACCCTTTTAAATT
>KZ651377.1:100887-117647 GCA_001010745.2 Gerris buenoi
TGATTTCTGTCTGACATAAATATCGTGCAATAAATGTCAGGTGTAAACGCACCTTAAGTTCGACAGATGACGGACAGACTTTTTTAAAAAACACTTTTTTGGACTCAGGGGGACCTCAAAACGTGTAAATCTATCAAAATCTCAAAATCGAATTTTCGCGCCATCACAATACTTTCACTTTATATGAGAAAGTAAAAAAAAGGACAAAACGTAGGTTGCTTTCAGCGTATAATTTGAATCAGCAATAAAAAATTGGGAGATCCCTATGAAGATTTCACGTTGTTTGGTCTCGTTTCTGTCTGTCTTTCAAGAATGTTACGAATCTCCATACCCTAAAAAGTACTATTTGGATTTTGAAAAAATTTAGATCATAACTTGCCCACTTTTGTTCCCAAATAAATTTTAACATCCTGCGCCCATTGGTTTCTTTTCCATATTCGGATATTTTATTATTCAGACCTAGACAAAAGTTATATTACTAATGAGTTAGGATATTTTGGTGTAGAAACAGAACTAAGGACTGAGAAAGAACTAAGAAATCATAATATTTAGAGACTCTTAAATTGTTTTTTTATCTTTTAACATGGCATTTAGCTAAATTATAATAATTTGTTAGCTTTTTAACAACTTGGATTTTATTTGTTTATTTAGTGAAGAACTATTGACAATGTTTTGCGAGTATGTAAGTCTTATAAAGAAAAAACTATCGAATGCACTTCATAGCGTCCAACATAAATAAAATAGTCTGCCAATTATTCGTATCTTCCTCGCGTCCTTTTATTGGATGAATAGACCTATGGGAATTAAATGTGTTGACAAACCAACCAATTACAAATTATCGATTTTCTTCAAAATCAAATTACTATTTTCAAAGATATTGGTATAAATAGATAAATGTGGTCCTACTCATGGGCTAATTATGATGCACCTCCTACATTTTATAAGAATTGACTAAGTAGTTTTTGAGATATGGTTTTTCCCCAAAAATGACCGACCAATAGTCACTAGACCAATCCTTTTCCTTGGTTTCTGTCAAGAAAACTTTGGATTTAGAGCCATGGAAAATTTAATTTATAAGAATGCATCGTTACGTTTGATAAATTCGAAAGCTATAATTATGCAATATAAATAAATGAGACTGACAATATTAGAAGTTGTACTATACTACAGTATATAAGATTAGAGTTGGCACAATCAAAAGGCCGGAAAATTTTGAGGGAAACGATTTTATTGGTCCCCCATGTTGAATGCAACTTCAGAAAAAAATGCTCTACTCTACCCCTGTTCCACAAAAAAACTATAACATGGCAACACCGATTTACCCTTTTTATAGCCCCAAAACTACCTACACATTTGTAATTTCCCGCCTTCGATTGTGCCAACTCTAATCTTATAAACTGTAATGATTTAGGATGATTGGATATGGTTTCGTGGAATTTCTATAGAGAGTGATATGAAACGTTTTTTGACAAAGGGGCATTAAGGTCTTCGTGAAGGGTGAGGTTGGACACTTGATTCATAAAAGCCATCCGTTATATTCTTGAGGATTTTTTATTTTACGATTTGGAGTCAAGGAGCTAATATTTAAATAACAACAATTACGAATTTGCTTTTTTACAACGTGAATTTCTATTAAATTAATTATTTTTTGTATTTTTGTTCACAGGTGTGCTGTGTGATTGTGTTAGAAAAGGCTAGAAGTCAAGAAAATATAACTTCTTCTGATATTGAATTTGAAAATCGTCAAATTATTTCAACAGCTATCGACAATTCAACCACGACTAATCTGAATAACACACAAATTTTAAATGCTACTTTGACTCCTATTCGTGTTGATGTAAAAAATATATCAAAATCTTTCGAAAATAATTCTTTATCCAACGATGATAGGAAATTAGCAGATACGTCTTTGATTCCAGTTATTCCGCATGTTGTTGAATCGAGATCATTTTCCAAAGAAATTGAAAATCCTCAGCCTCATCAAACTCAGCAAAATCCTTTAGTTTTAAACTATCGATTGTTTGAAGAGGTGTCACCTTTAAAAGTTTCTGATAATCATCATTATTTCATTATTCATCCAGAAAGTCGGAAAAATAATCAAGATGAGAAACTTCTTAAAGAGGACGGACTTTATAGGTACTACGCAGGTTTTTATTGGCCTCCCAAATATGGAGACGTCAGTTCGTATTTAAGTGAATCTGAAGTTAGAACTCTTTCCGAGACTGATAACTTGTCGAGCGTTGGCGGTAACTTAAATTTGGACGGAGGTGGTGAAGGTGCTGGTGGAGGCTCGTTTCATTCAGAAGCGGATCTCATCAGCGTTAAACGTCCACAAGAATTGAATTCGGTTCACGGATCAGTCAGCGGATCTTACAGTGGTAGTGCAGGAGCCCACGGATCAACATATGCAACCTTTATAGGAGCAAAAGATAAGAACAATTTAGGAAAACCAACAGAAAAACTTAATAGTGAATCAGATTCATTAAGTGCAGCTAACCCACAAAGTACCCAACACTATGCAATAGCATCTACTGAAATCAATAAGAACAATAATTCTTATTTTAATCCATCATCAACGTACGATAATAATCTTCAAGGTTCAAACACTCAAATAGACAATTATATGTTAAGTAGTTCAAATAATAATGTAGAACAGAATAAAAAGGTAGAAACTTCATCTGCATTAGCTAGTGATGGTATCCATACTCCTTCACAACTAAACGCACCACAACTTGAAACATCGAGAATACAAGGAGTTAAAAAGGTGTACTTTTTAAACCCTTCCAAAAATGGGGATCTTCAAAATGAGAGCTATGTTGTAAGTGATCAAAATTCATCATCGAATTCATCAGAGCAATTGTTTGATGATACACTTCAACCCAGTAACAAACATCTGTTTAGTCACAAAATTAAACATCATATGTCATCATCTGGTGTTCAAGGTGCGTTTGGTGTTGGTGGAAATGTTCAAGGAGAAGCTCACTATGAATCTACAAATCAGGCACAACAAGCAGGTCAATCGTCAGCTCAGGGTGGTTTCACTGCATCAGGAAACGTTCATGGAAGTGGATATCATCAGGGGTCTCATACCCATACTTCACAACCCACACCAGTAAATGCACAAAAAGTTCCACCAAATGGTCACCTGGGAACACATAACGTACAAGCAGGATTTGGCGCGTCAGGTGCTGTTTCTGGAAGTAGTCAGTATCAAGGAACCCATAACGTTGGATCTTCCACAAGCTCCTATAATAATCAAGGAGGGATCGGCAATACGGGTAATGTACAGGGAGGTGGATCTTACCAAAATTCACAAGCACAAGGACAACAAACTAGTTCCACACAAGGTGGTTTTGGAACATCAGGACATGTTCAAGGAGGAGGTTATTACCAAAATTCCCAAGCACAAGGACAACAAACTAGTTCCACACAAGGTGGTTTTGAAACATCAGGACATGTTCAAGGAGGAGGTCATTACCAAAATTCTCAAGCAAATGGCCAACAAACTAGTTCCACTCAAGGTGGCTTTGGAGTTTCAGGAAATGTCCAACAAGGTGGTTCTTACCAAAATTCTCAAGCCTCAGGATCACAAACTAGTTCCACTCAAGGTGGCTTTGGAGTTTCAGGAAATGTCCAAGGAGGTGGTTCTTACCAAAATTCTCAAGCCTCAGGATCACAAACTAGTTCCACTCAAGGTGGTTTTGGAGCATCAGGAAATGTCCAAGGAGTTGGATCTTACCAAAATTCTCAAGCACAAGGACAACAAACTAGTTCCACACAAGGTGGTTTCGGAACATCAGGAAATGTTCAAGGAGGAGGTTATTACCAAAATTCTCAAGCACATGGCCAACAAACTAGTTCCACACAAGGTGGCTTTGGGGCATCGGGAAGTGTTCAAGAAGGAGGTCTCTATCAAAGTTCTCCAGCACATGGTCAATTAACCAGTTCTACGCAAGGGGGCTTTGGAGCTTTAGGAAATGTCCAAGGAGGTGGTTCTTACCAAAATTCTCAAGCCTCTGGATTACAAACTAGTACAACTCAAGGTGGCTTTGGAGTTTCAGGAAATGTCCAAGGAGGTGGTTCTTACCAAAATTCTCAAGCCTCTGGATCACAAACTAGTTCCACTCAAGCTGGTTTTGGAGCTTCAGGAAATGTCCAAGGAGGAGGTCACTATCAAAGTTCTCAAGCAAATGGACAATTAACTAGTTCTACACAAGGAGGTTTTGGAACTTCAGTAAATGTCCAAGGAGGTGGTTATTACCAAAATTCCCAAGCACAAGGACAACAAACTAGTTCCATACAAAGTGGTTTTGGGGCTTCTGGAAATGTTCAAGGAGGTGGTTCTTACCAAAATCCTCAAGCCTCTGGATCACAAACTAGTTCCACTCAAGGTGGTTTTGGAGCTTCAGGAAATGTCCAAGGAGGAGGTCACTATCAAAGTTCTCAAGCAAATGGTCAATTAACTAGTTCTACACAAGGGGGCTTTGGAGCTTCAGGAAATTTCCAAGGAGGTGGTTCTTACCAAAATCCTCAAGCCTCTGGATCACAAACTAGTTCCACTCAAGGAGCTTTTGGAGTTTCAGGAAATGTTCAAGGAGTTGGTTATTACCAAAATTCTCAAACACAAGGACAACAAACTAGTTCCACGCAAAGTGGTTTTGGAACGTCAGGACATATTCAAGGAGGAGGTTATTACCAAGGAAATGGGCTACAAATTCCATTAAATAACGTTCATCCAAGTTCTCAATACTCTGGACATCAGCCACCTAGTGCAAGCCAAGGTGTTTTTATAGCAGGAGGAAGTGCACAAGGAGCTGGAAATTATCAGGCTTCCCAGCAACAATCCGGTCAAGGTGGATTTGCTTCGTCAGGAAATGTACAGGGTAGTGGTCAATACCAACAGTCTGAATCTCCTTCTCAGTTGTCAACATCTAATACAGCCCAAGGAGGATTCGGAGTGTCGGGAAATGTTCAAGGTAGTGGTCATCACCAACAAACTCAATCTTCTCATCAGGCAACGAGCACTTCTAACCAAGGAGGATTTTCTTCGTCTGGTAACGCAGTTGGAGTCGGATATCAGCAGCAACCTCAATACCCTAATCCAGGAGCTTCGACTGGCTCGACTCAAGGTGGATACGAAGTAAGTGGCAACAACAATAATCAACAATCTCTACAACCTTCTCTAGTTACATCGACTAATACTCAAGGGGAATTCACTTCTGCTGGAAATGTGCAAGGAAGCGGTCAATATCAACAGTCTCACACTTCTGTTCAAGCGTCAAATGGTAACACCGCGCAAGGAGGGTTTGGAGTGTCTGGTAATGTGCAAGGCAGTGGCTACCAACAGTCTCAATCTTCTACCCAACCTTTGACATCAAATGCAGCTCAGGGTGGGTTTGATACATCTGGGAACGTGCAAGGAAGTGGTTATTATCAACAAACGTCTTCTTCTGCTCAAGTTGCTCCGACCAGCAGCTCTCAAGGAGGGTTTTCATCAGCTAGTAATGTCCAAGGGAGTAGTTACAATGAGCATACTTCGACTTCTAATCAAATGATATCCCAAGGTGGATTTTCAGTAGCTGGCAACGTCCAAGGGAGTGGTTATAATCAGCAAACTGCAGCTCCTAATCAAGTGACATCTCAAGGTGGATTTTCATTAGGTGGTAACACTCAAGGTGGTGGATATTATCAACAATCCGCACCCCCACCTCAAACTTTATCAAGCAGCACCACTCAAGGAGGATTTGATACGTCTGGTCAATCACAAGGAAGTGGAGTTTACCAACAAACTCAATCATCTACTGATGCATTAACGTCAAGCAGTTCTCAAGGGGGGTACGCTGTGACTGGAAATGTCCAAGGAAGTGGGCATTACCAGCAATTTCAGCCAGGAGCAGTAAATAATGTTCAAGGAGGTTTCAGTTCTTCCGGTAATGTCCAAGGTTCTGTAAATAATCATGTCTCACAATCTGCTCCGGCGTCTAATTCTCAATTAAGTCCTGATGCTACAGGACACGTTCAGAGTGGAGGAGGTTTTGTATCATATGGTAACGTTCAAGGAGGAGGCCAATATCAGGCTTTTGGATCTGTCCAGGGCACAGGAAGTTACCAAAGTCAGGGAAATACGAATCACCCACAATGCACTACCCAATACCAACCAAATGAAATGCTACAAAACTTTCAGTCTTCAAACCAAGGTGCGCAGCTTCATTTAAAACCAAGTGGGCATCCGATTAATAAAAATGTCGTCGATCATCAACACCATCATCCTCAGAGCAATCATGCTCCAAATAACCAAAAGATTCCATTTGTGAATAAAAATCCTTCTGTTAATCCTCACAACAAATTTTTCTCATTCAAGCCTTTATCTAACAGCAATCAAAATGTTCATTCATCACATTTAGCATACATCGCACCGATCACTTCAACAGGATCACCTGCTTCTGGTAACATTAAATTAGAATCGAAATTTCATCATGCTGCTATCAGTTCTAATGTAGGTACTGATAACCTCTATTCATTGGAATCTCAGTCGGCAGATTTAGGAGCAGTTGTAACAAACAGAAAACATGGACGTAAGCATTTTAAAATATTCAAAAGACATTTTTCAACAGAAAATAAGGATAATGATGACGAAGAGAAAAATTTAGAAATGTCGCCTTTACAAAGTGTTATCGAAAGCGAAAAATCTACAAATAACAACAACCGAAGAAAAGAACAATCTTCGTTGGACCAAAGGATGCTCTTAGTACCAAGCTTCGACCAAACAATACTCTACGACACAACAAATTCAAGAGAACTTGAACAAAATGATAATCAATTATATCTAAGTATGACTACTCAAGCCGAAAAACCTAAAATGACATTCCCATTCCCTGAAACATCGTTGGTTGAAGATTCCGAAGAGATATTGTCAATACCTGAAGCATCAACATTAGAAGACATAGATTTAGGCGCTTCGAAACCCCTGCAGACCAAAGTCAAGTTTATCTCGAGCCTGCGCGACAGTGAGTTATCTCATGCGTCTATTCACATCTGTTCGCCTCTTAACAACGATAATGCACTCTTATCTCTCTACAGCTGATCTCATACAAAATAAACTATTTACAACAAATTGTCTTTTTATTTTTCCCAGTTTAAATTTAGACACATTTATTTTCCTAAAGATAACTACGCAATGATAAAATTACGTGTAGTTAACGAACACAAAATAAACACCATCCATCAATCCTAAAGTATTTATATGTGCATGACCGCTAATGGCGATTAGACTTAAATTTAGTCTTAAATTAACGACTACTCACAAATAAAAACTTAAAAGGTAAAGGAAGAAAAATAAGTAAGACCTGATCTACATTCATAAAATTTGTATCTACATATATGCAATCAGAGAGTTTATCACATTTTCGCGAATTGCGCATGCGCAAATTAATTTTTAACTTTTCTGTATTTTTCCTTGTGCGAGGATCAACAATTTGCGTCAGTGTTTTAAATTTGCACTTTTTACCACCCTAAACGGTTCTGAAGATATAAAACAAAGAGCGACGGACAGACAGACAACCCTCGGCATAAGGGTTTCAAAAAGGATCTTCGAAACCCTAAAAATTTATATTGTCGCCTTTATCAAAGGTGTTATGATAAGTATAATAGTAATATATTAGGTACTACTGCGTAATATAAATAGATCTTTATTAAATTGGCAATTAATATATAATTAACAATAATATTATCTATAACTACAGATCATTTATAATTGATATGTCAAATGATATATATTACAAAAAATAATTTTATATGAATAATTGTAATATAGAAAAAAAGTACTATTAGTAAAAAGACTGTCAATTGGTGTGGCACATAGCTTCCTCCTTCATACTTTTACAAGCCATTATAGTCTAATTTGTTTATTTTTTTATTGTTTCCCTCGTTTTTTTTAATCTGTCAAAATGTTTTTTATTTTAACCTAAATTAAGCAAAAGTTAAAGATGCAGACAGTTCAAAGTAATCTGGGCTATCTGCGGGGCGGGCTACTTTCGATAAACTATAAAAGTTTCATAAAAATCAGATAAGTACTTGTGAAGCTGTAAGTGTAAATTAAAGTATGTTTGTGCGCATGTGGAAGAGAAGCAAATGAGCGCAGAAGGTTGAAACTTATATGGGACCAATAATGGGCTACTCATGACCTACCACCCAAATTTAATTAAAATTGGACGTGTAGTTTTGAAGATACGTTGGTTCGCAAAAATTGAACGACTGACCGACGACCTAGAGACAGACCGACAGGCAGACAGGGAACCAAAAATGATCCCTGATATCTAAAACGGATTTCTGTCATGCAATTTTTTAAATTGGAAATCTATTAATTTTTCGTTCTTCAGAATGATCACGTAGTTTCCGTTACCGTTCCGTAAGCATGGAAACCAAAAAAATCTTTTGTGGTAACAGTTAATATAAGCCGATAGACGATGAAACATGAATTATTATTGATAATAATTCAATAGTTCAGCACATTTTCCATTGGGAAGCACCAAATGAGTCCAAATTTAAAGCAATTTATAAAAATGAAAGGGAAGTTCTTGCGTCCAAGTACTTTCTACGGTTTTGTAGATGATTAAGCATACCCATTATATTATTATGATTTTTTTTCTTCGACCTCAAGGGTCCCTTGTTTGATCCCCTGGGACCCCCCATTATAACCCTATAATGTTTTCTATCGGTAATAACGACAAGATGAATTACATTTTTTTTTAAAAAATATCATCGCCCCACCTTAAGGTACAACCATGAATTATTTCGAAATTTTAGGACCAGCCGTGATATAGTAGTTGGGGGTGATATTTTTGGGGGGTATATTTTTACTTATAAAACCAATAAAGAATGCAACATTTAAAAATGCTTATCTTCAGCAGCTTTAATTTGATCAGGCACTTAAAAATTAAAAATAATAAAATTTTGGGCGCATTTCTTATTTTCCCGCACAAAATTGGCAATTTTTAAAAATTAGAAATGCCCTACTGGAATTTCATCACCCCACAATAAGGTATAAGCATGAATTATTTTGAAATTTTAGGTCCAGCTACTATACAGGGTGATCCAAAAGACCCCCTCTCCTCTTAACTTTAATACGTTTTGAAATAAATTAATGAAACTTGGGGGATCTCTACCATGCAAAGGGAAGTTGGTTTTCATGCAATCGCCCACTAGGGGCAACCACCTACTTTGACCCCAGGCCACCGAACTTTAAAATTTCAAATTGGATTGTATATTTTTTGATAGCATATTTGGATTCTATGGTGCTCCCCTAATACTTAAAACTATTTTCGGAAGTTGGGCCAAAAAAATGCACCAGTGTTTCAAATTTCAGCACTTTAGCTTAAACGGTTTGGGCCCTATGAACCAATGAACGACGGACAGACAGACACCCTAAGCATTAGAAGAAGAGAAGTATCTACAAAACCCTAAAAATGACTGTTTTGCACTGTGTGCTTCCTCTAATAAATATATAATAATATTTGGCGTCACAGGCCGTCAAGGGCATGTGCCTACTAAAGAGCTTATATATTTCTATAAGTTGAGGGGAACAAGGGGTTGACGTGTCGCTCTATCAAGCTCATCTGTAAAGCCGTATTTTTGTTTCTTGCCTATAGGCATTCAAGATTACGTTGTCGTTCAATTTTCCTTGCATCAGGTAAGTGGTTGATTATCAGTGCCTCAATTCCAGAATTCCACGTTATTTCAATCCTGATCAAGTCTCTGCCCCAAACAAATTTCATATTCCTCTTCTCGGCTTCATGAAAATATAGGGAATACCTATATCTTCTCAATGGCTATGACGAAAAATTGAGATCACCGTTACTTTCCTGTTAACTTTTTGCCCACTAAATGTAAAGGGGTCTTGGTACCCCCTGGGGCCTTGGTATCAATTTTGAGGGTGTTCGAGCACTGTAGCACCGGAGTCGGCAAACCTATGTGTGTATACCATATTTACACTAAATTTTTAATTCTTATCTTATCAATGTTTTTAATTATTTTCACACACGAAAATTTTTAGAATAAAAATGGACATAATTATTTATACATTCCTTTGTCAAAATTTTTAGATCAATGTTCTTTGCGACAAAGAAATATAACAATTTTTTATAAGCAAAGTATACAGTGTAAAGAAACTATTTGTATTTTGAATTTAAGCACTGAAGATCGTAGTCATATTTCCTTTATCAAGGGTATACTGATATAATCTTTTGACAGTTATCATACAATTTTTTGTCAATTAAATTTTACAATCAATCTTGTATGTATGAAATTTCAAAGGAAGTACGTATTCCTACAATTTTATTATATGATTTAATTCACAAAAAGTTAAGTCATTTCTAATTGGAATTAGAGATTGGCATGGCAGTATGTTACTCGTCCGCCATATTGGTCGCCATCTTGAAAATATTACGTGTGTTATTTTAATAGTTGCATATTCTTTTTCTACACTTCAAAACCTTTAAATTGATGTATAACATGCTATATATATATATATATATATTGGCCGGGCCGCCATCTTGGAAATATTAAGTGTAAAAACTCCAAAATTTGTCCAGTTGTATAAAATGCCGAGACGTAACTGTGTGCCAAATTTCATGTTATTAGCATCTCGGCGTTTGAGAAAACTGGACACATTTTGGAGTTTTTACACTTAATATTTCCAAGATGCCGGCCTGGCCAATATGGCGGGTGACTAAAAAAAAGTTTTTAGTTACCATGGCATGTTATACATCAATTTAAAGGTTTTGAAATGTAGAAAAAGAATATGCAACAATTAAAATAACACACGTAATATTTTCAAGATGGCGACCAATATGGCGGACGAGTAAAAAAAGTTTTTAGTCGCCATGTCATTTTATACATCAATAAAGGTCTTGAAGTGTAGAAAAAGAATATGCAACTATTACACCTGATAATTTTGACTAAGTCGTACAGAAACCGGTGATTATCGCCTCACGTTCTTACGTAAAGCGCGCCTTACTTGTTTGTTCTAAGTTTCAACTCTCTTTTTTTTAAAAAAAAAAAGCTTATAAAAACTTTTAGAGTTATGCGTGACACAAACAGACAGACGCACAGACAGACGCACAGACAGACGTACAGACACACTGACATCCAGCTAATAACCCCTCAAATGGTTTTAAAAACACCCAACACGGATTATTCTGTTAAATTCTTGGTTTCGAATATTTTGGGTGAAAACAATGAGGAAGGTGAGGAAAAGTAATAAATTGGTAAGGCGTGAAGTCTCACGTAAAAAGGGTTTCGTTGGTATTGTGAAACAAAATATATATATTTGTAATCTACTCTTCAATACCTTTCATTTGATACCCCACTTCAAAATTAGTAAGGGGGTGGAGGGGGGGGGGATTATTAATACTTGACCAAATGGCGGGGAAAATGAAATATTACCCACAAGTGTTATATATTTTTGTCATCTACTCTTCAATACCTTTCATTTGATAACCCACTCAAAATTTCGATGTTTTTTGACAAAATGGCGCTAACACTAACCCTAACAGCTTTGAACAGCTGATTATTTTGACTTCTCTATATTTTTCCTTTGTGCGCGCGTCAAAACGATCTTTAATACTGGTAAGTTTCACGCTTTTATCTCTTTTGGTTCAAAAGTTATTGGAACCGTACAGAGTGACAGACAGACAGACACAGGAACGAAACTATAAGGGTTTCTTTTTTTTGGTTTTACCAACGAAACCCTAAAAAATGACATTAAATTTTTAAAGATATTTAGTGGTAATTACGGTAGTGAGGGGACTGCTTCAAATAAAGAAGTAATTTGATAGATTAAGTAATTGATTCAGACTACTAGAGAATTTGGCCAAAGTTTATTTCCCATAAAATTAGTAGTTCTTACCTTCAGCACCCTCTTTCCCGTGAGTAACATTGCATCCCTGGGTTGAAATTGGAATGATCTTTTTACTTTTCCTCACCTTCTCTGAAGGTAGATAGAAAAAGTATTGTTTTCACCCAAAAAATTTGAAACCGAGATTTCAACGGAATTATCCGTTTTTGGTATTTAACGATTTGAGTTATTAGTACGGACGATTGTAGTTATTAGCTGGATGTCAGTCTGTCTGTCTGTGTATCCGTGCATCTCTGCGCCTGTCTGTGTATCCGTGCGTCTGTGCGCCTGTCTGTCTGTTTCACGCATAACTGCCACAGTTTTTAAGCTAGAGAGTTGAAACTTGGTACAAAACTCAGTCCTTACATGGAAAATCAACATTTTCCGCCATCTTGAAAACTTAAAAAAATAAAAAGTGGTTCGATCGAGTTGAAATTTGGCACGAATGTACCTCTCTTAATGAAAAACAAATCCACCAAATGTCTGCTATATTGAAGATATCAATTTTTGAATTTTGAAACTTTGACGGTTAATGACAAGCAAAATTATAAATACGTTTTTAATATAACGCATAGCATATCGTTGGAACCGGCAAAAAATAAGGAACAAATATAAAAAAAAAAAAACGATGTAATTCCATTAAGTAATTTAAAAATGGTCGCTTATGGTCGCTTGGTTATAAGCAACCATAATTATTAATTAGTGGGATACTTAAGTTTTTTATATCTGTTAAAATACCACTAAAATTCCAATAATTAAATAATTGAAATAAAATAAATAAAAATAATCTATAATTATTTTTTTTAAAATGATAATGAGCAAGAGAGGCCACTTTAGTGGGCTCCAAAGTGAGGAAAAGTTCCGAGGTACCCCGTAACCGATTGTTTCAATATAATGCTCACACCCTAAAGAGAATCCATTCCCAAATTATTAACTTCCTAACTTCAGAAGTTCATTCTTCCTCGATTTCTTATTTTTATATATGATCAAATCATTTCATAGTTACATCAAGAGGGCGGATTACAAAAAGATTCCTTAGCTATATTACCTAGTAGGCAAGAGAAACCTACCTGCGAAATTCCATGGTCATAGCAATTAAATAATCTGGAACAATCAAGAGAGATAGAGAGTGGTATTTAAATTTTATATTTTTTTTAGATAATCAAATTAATCGAGGTCTCAAGTTCAAAAAGTTCCAAATTACTGATTAATTTAGGAAACTACTGATTAAGATGAATCATAAAAATGATTGTGCTTTATTTAGCGCGAGTATGCTCCGTAAAATCTTAGTAAAAACTAATTCGACCGAGTTTTACAAAATCATTGCAGTAAGGTCATTGTCCTTGAACAAATAAAAATATCTTTCAATCGAGTGAGTGCGAAAAAAAAGCACATAAGGAAATGTAACGGTTTTTAGGCAAAAATAAAAAGATTGAAGATAAATGAAGGAACAAAACTTGTAAGATCGTTTAAGTTTATTGACCTTTTGTTCGCGAATAAAGAATCTTCAATGTAAGACGATGCCAAGAATAAGAGGACGAAAACAGGGCGGAAACCTGTCCTGAAGGTAGAGGGAGAGAGAACCTGATGGAAGGTGTAGTCGACAAGGCAAATAAAAGAGTTGGTCCGACGATCCGAGTGTGGCAAACTGTGGGCCAACATGGGTCGTACAACAACTCTCCTGTGTCTCTTAGTACTTTTGATTTTCAATGCAACTCTAGTCCAATTAAATGAAACGACGCAAAGTAGTATCCTCTCTTCAGATAATGTAACTGATAATTATAACGTGTCTAGCCAAATTAAAAATGAAGTTGGTGATAAAAAGAAAGAGGAAGAAGAAGACTGTAAGAAAGTCGAAGAAGCGTTAAGATCTGAAAATAGTAAGCTGCAAGTTTCCGATGTATTTTACGAAGGAGGTTTGTTCACGGCTGCGTGTGAAATGATCGGCGACGAACCGTTCGATCTTAGAGCCGAATTCAACCTTTCGACTGAAGACACGTTGATCTTCAGGCAGATTTATCCGACGTGGCAACCGTCTGCCATCACGGTCAAGAGTAAGGAGAAGCCGTTGATCTTGACCAAGTTCCTGAAGGAAGGTCGTGCCGACGAAGGAAGGAAGTTGGCTAGAGTACGACATCCGATCATCGATCCTTTGGTGAAGACAAGTTATTCCGGGTATTTCACTGTGGACGAGAAATACAACTCTAATCTTTTCTTCTGGTTCTTCCCGGCTCAGGTAAACCACTAAACATTTATTTTCTTTTAGTTTTAAACTGCACTCAGTTCATTTGTGGTTGTACATTTCTTCTACTCATGTATGTACAAAGGATATATAAAGAGAAAGTATTGAGATAGAGCTACATTTTTATGGAGTTACACGTTTTAAGCACTGGTCCAAAAAAAATTGTTTTTTAAAATCGGTTTCTGGCGTTTGTGGAGACGCTTAGAGACAAGAATACTGAGTCCATTTGATGACATTTCACATGCATGTTCAGATAAATGATACCTAGAGGTGAAATTCAAACATTTATATTACCTATAACTTTGGGGCTGCCCCCAAAACTGAAAAGAGTAAAAAAAAATAATTCATTAAAACGGTTATGATGATCTTACCATCTATTGATTAGGCCATTTAAAGACAAATTTAACCAAGCAGTTATATTCCCGGAAAAAAACTAGTTTCCGGATATTGAAGAAAAAAATATATACTTATTTTAAGATAATCGAAACGAAATGTTAATCATCACCTGTTGAAAAAATGTAACAGCCGATAAATAGTTTATGCTGACAAAAAAAAAATTGCTGAAAAGAGTTTTTTTGGTGCAGTAGAGTGGTAAGTGCATTCGAATTTCACACGCTTGAAACATGTTTTAAAGTGATTATCGCATGATGATCAAATCCTGTATATAGTAAAGTAGCTTATTCTTTCTTCTTAAGTAACCTAATGAGAAGATGGCACTGTTTTTTTTTTTTGTTTTTTTTTTTGTTTTTTTAAACATAATTGTAAGTCGAGGCTGAGAATCAAAGAGGTAATTTGCAGCTAAATCACTGAATTAAAGTCTTATTCTATTATATTATGTTAATTGGACAAGAGTTAAACTTCAAGTATTATTTATTGTTTACTGTTGTTGAACTACAAAATATTATACCACAAGATTATGGTATACATTTGTGCTATAAGGCGTATATATTAACAGCGTTTGCTGAAGAAAAAATATATAAGGATAAAGTTAATTATACCTTCCAAGACGTTATTATAGTTCCATTTATATTGATTTATGTAAATCTTTGTCGGAGCTTCTGTTAAAAAAAAAAAAAAAAAAAAACAAAAAAAAAACACTTAGTTATTTTTAATATTGAGCTAAATGCTAAATCTATTTTTTATATTTACAGTATATGCTAAACACAAAAATTCTTATTGCCTAGTGATGTGCGTTGGAATTATAATTGTACAGGCAAGTCATTCATCCCGATAAAGACATTGACAATTATATTCAAGTGAGCGAATGTCATTGACCTTGGTCATTCAGACTGGTTTAAAGTGTAAATTGTCTGACCTAGAGTATCGTGTCAACAAAATCCTATTTAAAACACTTAAATAATCAATATATTATTAGCTCTAACAATTTTTTACTTTCGCATATGCGTAGTAGTACAGAAATAAAAATAATGTCGGCCAATAAAATATTTATTCGCAGTAAGTGCAGAAATAAAAATAATGTCAGCAAATAAAAAAATTATATACGTAGTAGTACAGAAATAAAAATAATTTTGATTAGGTAATTTGGGCAAATGAAATATTTTCGAAAAAAGTAGGGGATAAGGAAAAGCAAAATAAATACTGTAGGACTTTGTTAATCAGAAGAAATTCAGGCACAGGGTCGTCGGAATTAGAGGAATTTCCGGATTATGAGTATTTTTATTTTATTTCATTATTTTTTAAAAATAACCTAGAAACATTAAAAAATAAATGGTATGTATAGTATTACATTATTTGTATTAACATTTGTATGGATGAATATAAGTGCACAGCAGAACGTGTTACGTAGTTACAAATGTATGTGAATGAACATATATATATATGAATGTTAATATCAGTTTCCACTAGTTAACTATACTGAACATATCTTTAAAATTACCTAAGTCTTTGTATCTTCCAAGTTGTCATTGTGTACAGTGTCAGTGAGAATATTCGTCAGAATTTGCAATCAATTTTTATTGCTGTGGGCTTGCATTCTTGATGAAGGACCATCCGGATTATCGAGGGTTCCGGATTACCGAATGTCCGGATTAACGGAGTCCTACTATACTTGAAAACGGACCACAAACTATAGATAAAGTACGGCTTACCTATATACGAACTCTGATTTCTGATAATGGAACCATGATTAGTATTGCTAATTGGATTAGTAAATTTCTTATTAAAACAAAAGTTATTTCTTCTTTTTACAGGGAGACGATTCTAGCGGATGTGGGAAGAAGTCGGACGGGAGTGATAAGCCGGTGATACTATGGCTGCAGGGAGGACCCGGAGTTTCGTCTATGTTCGGACTCTTCCACGAAATCGGACCTTTGACTTTCGACAAAAGAGAGAAACTCAAACTAAACGAATTTACTTGGAACAAAGACTACAATCTTCTGTTCATCGATAACCCTGTAGGAACAGGTAACTATCACCACAATTTTTTTCAAAAGGAGCTCAGAAATCGACAATGAATAATTATTTCAGTGAGAAATTTATTAATAATTTTTTTTAATAAATCTCATAAAAATTATTTGACTCTGGGAGTCGAAAGATGGCTCTATTACTTGAGTACTGGATTTAACTCCCAAAATATCTCATTAATTTAATTAATTATTTTTAAAA